>JAFBJS010002163.1:281147-407266 GCA_016785265.1 Paraplagusia blochii | reverse complement strand
AGAACTGACCAATAGAATGGCTAGGATTCCATCATCAATAATGCAACTATATTTGATTAGGAAATATTTTCTCAGTGAAGACAACAACAATAAACTCAAAAGAGTCATTGATACAAGATTCTTATACTTTATACCCGTCTGGGCGCAGAAAATTATAGGCTGCACTGGAGAAATTCTTGTTGTGCCCATGCACAATTAATTCATTCATTCGGGTAGGAAGATTTTATAGGTAGGAAAATATTTCAGAACACCAGGAATGTAATTTTATCAAGGGGTATTTATCTGCCACAACTTAACGACTGGCCCGCGAAAATGGGTTAGGGAACACTGGATTAGATGATGGGGAGAAAAAAAAAACAAAAAGATGAAGAAAGGAAGACAAACACTGACGTACATGTCTCTTTTTCTTGACTGATTTTCCCATTAAGTTACTTTATTTATTTATTGTTCAAAGTCCTTTTTAATCAGCTATAAAATAAAGCTTCAGAGATCTGTCCTTGAAAATCAACACTAACACCTCTTCTTTTCCCACCTCCATCATTAAAACACCTGTTCTCTTCCAGGGGAGATTCAGCAGTGACTCTCACAGCTCTGAGGAGGCTGGAGGTGGAGGAGGTCATGGGAACCTCCAGACTCAGACGGTGGTACAGAGCCAGGTTCAGGGACTGGGCCCGCCCTGCAGGACTGGTGCAGAGATGGTGACGACGCTGCAGACTCATCAGCAGCCCGTGAGCTCACCTCGCTGCAGCCCCGGTGAGGAAACGTAGAGAAGAACTTCTCTTCTATTGCTGTTGACGGTGGTTTGTTAAGTTGTTAAGTTAAGGAGAAAAAACAAAGTGAGTCAGGAAGGAAAATAGAGGAGCTGTAAATAGAACAATGTTTATTCTCTTTTCGTTCCTTCCTGCAGAGTACCGTCAATCCGCAGGATCAATCATTCCAGCTCCGCCCCGCAGCAGGAGCCTCAGGTTGACAAGAGGATTGAGGCTGACCTCTCCAGCCTCCTGGGCTTCATTCCGCTCCTCGGGAGCCCACAGCAAGATGCTGTGCACACAGGTAAAAAAAAAAAAAGAAAGAAAAAGGTCAAAAATCAACCAGTATAAGAGGTGGATTTGTGGCCGTGTTGAATGAAAACACAAAAACATTCATTTTTGGATTGATGTTAGTTTCTACGTCAGAACTATTGCATTTTGCAGAGTTTTTGTTGCGTCATTAAATCCAATTTTTTTTTTGTAGAAATATGTATTGAGCAAAGAAAAAAGTTTATTTTCTAAAATACAACACAATAACATGAAGGAAGTAGACACTGTACAGTAGTTTTGTTTATTGGACCACTAGACTATAAAATAGATTTTATATTTATTTTTTTTATTTTTTATATATATATTAATAACCTTACACACCCATTAGGGGTAAAAATATTGCAACATGTTTTTTTAAATCTTATTTACCTGTACGTCAAAGGTGGTTTCTTACCTCATGTTTTTTACTTATTTTTCGCTATTAATTTTTCTTCTATGGCTAGAAAATGTTCATTTTATCACTGGAATAAAAAAATTGCAAATAATAAAAAAAGGAAAAAATCCTTTTATTTAATATCTAATATTTTAAGAATATTGTGTTGTGTATAAATGGTTGAGCATCATGTAATTTATTAATAATGTTACTTGTTTCTAATGAAAGAGTTCAATTCCTGCTCTTCTCAATTTCCTGTCTCTCCAGTACCCGTCCCACAGCGACTCGTCCCTGGCCACAGGCAGTTCTGAGGGCAGTCTCCAGACCACCCTAGAAGAAGGTCTGAGCTTCAGCATCTCTCCACCACAGAACCTGGAGCTACCAACCCTCCCCACAGCCCCCGTGTGTCCCCTCCCACCTCCCGAGGCGGAGACAATTCTTTCCTCACCGGTGCGGATCCTGAGACCCCGGTCGGGTCCCTCATCAGCTCTCACCCTCCAGGCCACTAGGGGTCATCAGCGGAGCCAGAGCAGCGGCAGAGGAAGCACCAGCCCGGGTTACAACCGCGAGGACTCGATCGACCCGTCCGACGAAGACCTGGGCATCGTCATCGGGTCGTCCACCGGGGGGTGTGGCTCCAGCCAGGCTGGGAACAGTGAACACTTGTCAGAGACACTGAGCAGTTTGTCGCTCACGTCTCTGCTGTCGCCCAGCTCTCTGCTGTGCCCCAGAGGAGCCGTGAAGAAGTGCAACAGCACCGGCACCCTGGACCACGGCGGGATGCTTCTGTCATCTCGGAACAAAGAGGTCCACGGGGAGATGCTGGGCTTAGAATTCATGGACACACAGAGCTTTTTGACCGACCCCAGATCTGGGCTGTTGTTTGATAAGAGAGGAAGTAATACCAGAGTGGAAATAGAGGAGGAGGAGCAGGAAATCAAAAGAAAGATCTCCCATCAAACCACACTAGGGTCTTGTCGAGAAAACAGATGAAACCTGCTGTTTACTCCCTACAAATGTCCTTCCATTCCTTGGACGTAAACCCACCGCTGTCCCTCTCGCTTTCTCTTCTCCCATCAGTGAGAGACAGGCTGGATCAGGACCAGAATCCGAAAATCAAACCCTCATTTTGCCTCTTAAACCACTTTCTACACCTGTCCTGTTTTGTGCTGACTAAGGGAGTGATCCGGGTCGTAGTCTGTCCATGAGAGAGAGGCCTGCAGAGCTCAGGTCTTGAGACGGAGACGTTCTTAAACGTTCCTAAAAGGCAGTGGCTGAAGACTTGAGAGTTTCTAGGAGCAAAAAAAAAAAACAAAAAAAACAAGATCTTCAACTTTTAAACAAGAGTAAAAGTCTTGTTGTGGCTCTCCGCGATGTCAGCTCGGGTTCACTGAGGTTTGAAACGCAAAGAAAAATAAGATTACGAAGACTGAAAAATCTATCCACTCTAGAAGAACTGTTTTTATTAGGTTATCGTCCCAGAGGCAGTGCAGGAAGTATCGTAAGTGGGCAAGGTCTGCGACATGGCAAAATACATCAAGTCGGGAAGTTCGGCGGAGGAGGGGAAAAAAAAAAAGACAGGACGTTTGTTTTGCTGGGGAAGCAGAGAGCGGATCTAATGTCCATCTGCTTTGGCAGACGGAAACAACAGGTCCAGGCTTCTCTGGCTCCAGACCTTCTGCTCAGATCAGAGAAAAATGGAGAGGTGGAGGAGAGTTCAAGTGTGTGCACGCACGTGTTGTGCGTGGGTGTGTGGAGGCACTGCCTCAGGTAGCCCAGGCATGAATTAAATTTTTCTCATCATTTCACTTCACCTCTTTACATTTTAGGCATCGTCAGATCAAAGCTCGGTGCCTCCGTCAGCTCCGTCCTGAGCGGCAGCTGAAATAAAAAGGAAAAAAAAAAGAAAAAACAAAAGCCAAGGTAAAGCCGTGCATGGGGAGATTCGTGAAATTGGTTGGTTTTCTTTTCTATTACCAGCATCTCTCGCTCACTCACTCAAACACGAGGAGATCTGAGAAGAGAGCGGGGGTTGAGTGGGACCTTCACAAAACCCGACCTGGATCACAGCGGGATGATTCACCGAGACATTAAGCACAAATCCTTCTGACATCACTTCCTCTCAGCAGGCTGAGGACTATAGGACAAAAAAAGACATTTTGCAAGGGACCTTGTCTGCATGAATGGAATTGCATTTAACCAAGATTTTATCTATATACAGAAGTGTATCAAGATGTCAATGTGGGGTCATGAACATGTGATTTCTATTCCACTATTTTTGTAGAGAAAAAAACGACAACTGGCACGTGCAACAATTTCATTTTACTCGTCTCTCGTCTCCGGTGACTGATTTCCTGGGGCGTTTTGTTTGCTGGTGGCTTCCACTTTTCTAACTTTTTTAAAAGATGTGAACCATGTAGATAAAAAAAGCAAAAAAAAAAAAAAAAAAAACTAAGAAAGTTTTCTGAGCTGAAATGATTGTTCCCTCCAGCACATCTCTCTTTGGGAATGACCATCAAAGATCTTTTATTTGTTTGTTTTTTTGGATTTTTGAGGACAAACAGTGATGGGAACAGTGAAATTGAGGTTCAGAGACGTCTTGACGTCTCCGTCACAACTATCATTTTCGATTCAACCATCAGGTGTGGACTCTGGACTCATAGGTTCTCTGTCAGCATGGTTCTAAAACGCAATATTTTTATTGTCCATTTCTTACCATAGGCAGTTTATTGTAGCAACCCCAACACCATAGGTTGGTATCGACCTGGTACCAGTGAACAAAGCTTTTGCATCTTTCCATGCGCTCTGATCTCCGTCTTCTAACACTTGCTCCACCCGCAAACCAGGCTCGTACGCCTGGTTCGACTGTTGCACCTGCGGCATTTTTTGCTTTTCATTACCGTAGGATTTCATTTTCCACAAAAGACTGAGATGATGGGAGGGAAGCCAGGTTCCTTTTTGATGCCAAATCACTTTGATGATGTGTCATGTTTTTTTTTTTTTTGTTTCTTTTTTTTTTTTTTTTTCTGTTCGTACGAGGGCGTACACGTGTTTCCGTCGGTGCGAGGCGGAAGGAACTGAGTCCAAATCCTCGATAACGATAATTGATATTACTGGATCAAGGAGGAAACAACGTAACCAAGGGCTGTTTTAGCTTCGGAGATGTGTCCCGTTATCTTCTTGAGACGAATCCTCGTGTGGGCGAAAATGACATTAGAGGTGAAAAAGCTTGACTAAACAGCAATAAATGTTCCACGTGTGTGTGTTTGCTCTGAGTTAATGATGTCAACGTGATTTCTATCTCCTTGGGACACAGCGGTAAACATCGGCGTCTGTTTTTAGCTTCCATTTGTCTGGACTTTTGTCTGGGAAAAAAAAGAAAAAAAGAACAAAAACAATCAAATAGCACTTCTGCTCTCCAAGCACAGAGATGAGAGGCTATAATTGGATGATGAACTCAGGTCAGGGGGTAAAAACCACTATAAGTGTAAAGGTGTGTTCAGACTGGACGCAAAGTAAATTTCCAAAAAAAATTTTTTTCTTTGCACAGGTAGAAAAACAGACGAAAAACAGCCGCTGCGGCTGTTTTTCGTCTGTTTTTCTACCTATGCAAAGTAAGGACTCTGCGCAAAGGAAGGAAAATTGAGGGTTAGCCAAAACGGCTAACGAGGCATGACGTCGAGTGCGTGAAGAGCGCATGGTTTTTGTACAGTACGTGTGTGCGCTGCAGCTCCCAAGTCATGTTTCCACCTTGGACGTGTCCCCATACAGGAAGGTCCGGTCGCAAAATCTGTCACCTGCATGGTCGACCCCACGTCCGAGCTCCGTTGACCAAACCTGCGTGCATGTCCACAATGAATTAGTCGGCGGAATTTCGCTTTCCATTCAGCCTGAACACACCTTCAGAGTTAACTATTCATGTTTGTACATACCTTTGTATTCTGATCTGCATGTGTGCATCGATGTCAGTGGCCATTGTTATATCATTAGAATGCATTTCATAAAAATTGTACAAAGTGATTGTTCAAAAATGATTCAGTGATTTATTTATTTTTTATATGGTGGACCTGAAGAACAGAGTGGAGACAGGATGGACCAGCTGGAGAAAAGAGTCAGGAGTGGATCTGTGACAGAAGAGAGTCAGCTAAGGTGAAAAGGTGGAGAGACCAGCCATGATGGATGGGTTAGAGACACTAAACAGAAGACAGGAGACAGAGCTGGAGGTGGAGGAGTTAAAGATGCTGAGATTCTTTTAGGAGAGACAAGGATGGACAGGATCAGGAATGAGGTGATTAGAGGGACAACACAGACAGGAAGGTTTGGAGAAAAAGCTAGAGAAGACAGATTGAGATGGTTTGAGATACAGTGGTAGAAGAATGATCCTAGAGATGGAGCTACCAGGTAGGAGACAAAGAGGAGATTGATGGACACAGTGAGGGAGGACATGGATGCAGTTGGACTCTCACCTTGTTCTCTAGGTGAGATGGAGAACACTGATCCGCTGAGTGACCTGAAAAATACTTCATTTATTGTTGTTGCCAGATCTTGCGGGCGAAACAAGCGCAGAGGTCTACAAATTGAACCCCAGGAGAAATCATTTGTAATATTTTTTTCTTTGTTTTTGTTTTTTTTTTCAACCATCTTCCTCCTGACATTGTTAACATAAATTTGTTTCCCATGAGGTTTGGGTTCCTTTTCATTTGTATCGATGTTTCCTGTGTTTAAGTATTTTCCACAGATTCAACAAGTACCGGTCAATACTTAGTCAACAGATACTGCAATCTGACCAATCAGATTGTCAGAAATGGAAAAATGCTTATAATGAACGTATTCCTGGCCAGGGGACAAAAACCAGAGAAGTTTCTCTGTGACCTCAATCAAGAGGATTTTGGGGCCGTTGGTCGGGACAGTTCCATCTTCATCATCATTCTCGTTATGTATATTGAAAGGATATCTGGAGTCAGCAGAAGAATTTGAAGCCAGACAAAAAAAAGCTTGAGACAGAATAGGGACAAAAAGGTAAAAAAGTGCAGAGTAAAGGTGGACAGCTGGACAGGCGGACGCCAACATTGTGGAGACTGCAGTGGCCTGATACTGCAGGAGAAGACGTCTCTAGACAGCTTGTCATCAGACGGCTCTGCCCACCAGGCGAGACATCAGGTCTGCACGCTGAACTCAGAGGTGTTTACCTCACACCCTGGTGCTGCCGGGACTGAACCTCAGCTAAACTCTCAAATCCAGCTGTCCCTCTGGGTTCCTGTCCTTCAAACAGCCCCGCCCCCCAGGGGTGCAGAGGTGTAAATGGGCAGGGCAGATATCTGTAAACTGTGACATTTTATATTTCATAAACTTCCGTGTGTATCACCTCATTCACCACATTCCTGATCCTGTCCATCCTTGTCTCTCCTAAAGAGAACCTCAGCATCTTCAACTCCTCCACCTCCAACTCTGTCTTCTGTCTTCTATTCCTATTCATAGTGTCTCTAATCCATCCATCATGGCTGGTGACTGAGCCTTAAAACTAAATAATTAGACGGGTATCAAACCTCCTCAGAGATGTTTAAAAGAAACAATCAAAACCCAAACCACACTGCCCCCTACTGTCAGCTCTGTGGGTGGTGTGTCCGTTTCTTTTTTTTATGTATTTCTACTTTACTTAAAACTCCAGGCCTGTCTGTCCATCAACCTGTGAGTCTTTTTGTTGTTTTTTCCTATGATTTAAAACCATTGTTCCTCCCGTGAAAACGTGCCTTGATATTTCCATTTCCCTGGAGCAAGGCACGTTTTCTCTTCCCACTCACAGGCTTTGTCACAGCTGTAACTTTAATGGTGCATTATACAGCATCACAAAAGCCAAATTGTGATGAATGCAATTCTAGTGCACGGGTTAATGCAGGCTGTCTTTGTCAAAGAAGGAACTCTTCCTCTTTTGTCAAGCTCAGACAGAAGGTCCAAACAGATGCATCTCATTACACTCGTGTCCTCAGGGGCCAAAAAAACATTGACATCCAAGGGTTTTCTTTTTTTTTTATGTTGTTTTTTCACTCTTGAGATGCTTTGCATTTCCTCCTCCTCCCTCAGGAGGAGAGTGGAGCTTTGTTCTCTGACAGGAGTGAATTAGGAGAAGGTTCTGAAGCTACAGATCACTTCATTTAGCCCAGATTTTTTGGCGTGAGGTGAAGTGGCCGGTGTCTTCGAGCAGGAGAGAGGGATTTGACACCAAGATGTCAAGCTGCAAATTGAAGGTCAATGAGCCTTAAAAGAAATCCCGCTTCACTTCAAACCGTCGGGAACTTCAAAGATGATGGAGAATTAAGACGCCCGAGTGGTGGGAAAGCTCAGTCCTCCTCACTCACGCCTTTATTCTCATTTTTTTCATCACCTCATTCCGGCATGAACTGCAGCGGGTCTCGCCGGACGCTCTGTCCCGCCGTCAAGGCCAACTGTCCGGGAGGCGGTGCAGCCCCATCGATTGTACCACGAGGCTCCAGGGACCCAAACATAAAGACAGACTGTGGAGGTGGAACAACAAAAGGATAAGTCAGCTGCGGCGGTGATGACTCAACTGAGGATCACCTGGGAAAATTGCTGTCAGCCTTCAGATGGCGCTCCACATGATATGTTGACCAGGTTTAAAGGACTAGTCTTCTCTTTCTTTTTTATAACCGAGTTATTGTTACATCACGCCTTTTTTCATTCTTTTCTTCTTTCTCTTCGTCTCTTCTTTCTTTCCCCCATCGACTTAACGTCTTTTCCTTCTGACTCATCCCGTCCTGTGTGTCTTCACTAACACAAGCAGTCACATGAACTTTAACCATCATGTCTATATCAGTGTTTGCGGAGACGTGCGTCCCTCCCATCCCCTCCCGTCTTGGGCTTTGCCTCAGCAGAACGTCGGCTGAGGAAAGAAGCTGTGACAGCTGAAACCCAGAGATTGGGAGCCGCGCTGACGCTGCGAGTTTCAGCCTCACTGCACTTTCATGGTGATGGATGATTGACTGTTCTCCTCAATACCTGCTCTGCTGTTTTCCAAGATTATAGGAAAAATAATGCACTAACAATGCAGAGGGACCGGCTTATGCTGTGAAAGATTTTATATAAAACAAACTCTGACAGTTCATTCATGCTTAGCTGTTTCTCAACAGTGATGTGTAGGAATCCCAGTCACAGTCGTCTCATTTCTGCCTTGTTTGTGCTTAGCAGGGTTTGTTTTTTTTTAAAACTGAAAACAAGTTTAAAGGTTGGCAAAACTCAGAGTAAAAAAAAAAGATTTATGCCTATTTGTTGAAGTCAAGCACAAGCGAAATGATGAAGCAGGAACCACAGACTGACTGACATCTCAGGCTGAGCTTTTAATTTGCCGCAATAATTAAAGCTACAGTCGACGTGGTTGGTTCAAAGAGTCGGGTTGACTTTACTTTTTGCCATCATTGTTAAGCATGATTAACAACAATAATAATTATTATTTACTATAAAAAAAATGTAACATTTTCTGTGTCAAAATTGTCCAAAAACATACCCTCCAATTCTGATATCAACAGTCTTCAACAAAGGCCAATATATATCTGTATGAGAATCGCATTAACTGAGCTGCAATGCTGCCATCTAGTGACTTTCTCTTTAATATACAACTGTTTATCCCCCAAACTACTTTAGGGCACACATCACAATCAATACCCATTCTTAAATATTTACATACAGTAGTATGTTAATATCAACCGATGATATCAGTCGGTCAATTTTATTGGACTATACAGATCTTCACCCACCTTACTCCGTCTACACCCTGACTCTGTGGTTTACCTCAGTAGCTCTGATCTGTTTGTTGGATGGTATTTATAAAAAACGGATTAAAACATGATTTCAAGTTACAACACAAAACTTATGGATTAATCCACTTCCAGCTTCCAGATTATTTGTGGACAACTTGGGTTGCCAAGATACCAGACTCTACTATAGCTAACTATAGTTCAGCTTAAATTCTATATTTTCACTTTTTAAGGCAAATAAGTGGAGTGTTATTAATTTTTGGGACGTCTTATTTTTTAGATTTAGGTTTGCTATGATGAGCTATGAAGAATATCGTCTTCAAACTCATGTTGCCCCCAATTTGTATTCCATCACATCCTGTGCAGGAAGTGTAGACCTCAACGTTCATTTCTGAGCTCCTACAGATAAACAACACTTAGAAAATGCCAAAAAAAACAGAGTATTTTCCTTCCGGGTTTGCCACACAGTGGTGCTTCTTCCTGTTCCCGTTGTTTCAACCTATCATCTCTCTGCTCTCCCTCTGCTTTGTTCTGTCTCCTTCTTTGTCCTTCTGTCTCAGCCGTAGCTCTGTCTGTAAGTGATATTGTCACACAGCTGCATGAGCCTGACTGTAACCAGCTCAGACACCGCGAGAACGGAGGCAGAAATACGACCATGTCCCTTCAGCGATGATGTTTGTGCAGCAGGTTGTCAGTATCTCAGCCTAGGAGAAATGCATGATCATCCTGGGCCAGTGTGTGCAGCACCGAGCCCTAATTGGAGTGAGTGATGATAAACACGGCCTGGATTTTTTCTATTGTGCATAAAGAAATGAACACAGGAACAAACA
Source organism: Paraplagusia blochii (assembly GCA_016785265.1). Lineage (NCBI taxonomy): Eukaryota > Metazoa > Chordata > Actinopteri > Pleuronectiformes > Cynoglossidae > Paraplagusia > Paraplagusia blochii. The sequence goes on along the minus strand of JAFBJS010002163.1, from coordinate 397,215 downwards.
AACAATTGATTTTATTTTTCTGCCTGGACTGTTATGCTTTACGTCATGTATTTTTCTCTGCTCTGTGCTGTTCTTAATGAGGTGAAGAAATCCAACACATCGATCCTGGAGCTGGTGTTTGTAGTACAGTTATACTGGGTAATTCTTATAATGAGAACTTTCTTACTCTGTGAGATATATTTCACAGAGTTGGACTAACAGCTATATGACATTTGTAACAGTAACGTGTAAGAATTAATATAGCTTTTTAAAGCTCAATATAGGCCTGAAGGGGAGTTCTCTTTATACTTAAAAGAATAGAACACTGTGAGTGTCAGCGTTCACTACTCCAAATGTTAAATCTTTTATTATATTTATGATATAAAATGTTAAATGTTATATTATATTTTGAGTTCAAGAAGAAGTCTCTTTGTTTTTTCTAAGAAAAAAAGCACAATGCATTTTTTTCTTCAAGGGATGAACAAAACTTGCAGCTGATTTTAAGCGCTAAACATTGCGCTAAACATTGATAATGAAAATATTATTAACAAAGAAAAAGTGGCCAATAATACACAAACTGGGTATTAAATAAATGTGTGGGTTTTTATGCAACCCTAACTCTAATTCCAACCCTAACTCTAATTTTATCCCTAACCCTAACATTGCTTTCAAACCTAACCCTAGTTCCAGCCCTAACCCTAACCCTGATTTTAGCCCTAACCCTTAAAACTAACCTTAATTCCAAACCTAACCCTAACCTTAATTCCAACCCTAACCCTAATATTATCCTTAATCCTAACCCTAATTTTAGCCCTAACCCTAAATTTAGCGCTAACCCTAAACCAACCTTAATTTCAACCCTATCCTAATTCCAAACCTAACCCTAAACTCTAATTAAAACCATAATCCTACCACAATCCCTAACCCTAAATCCAACCCTAAAACTAACCCTAATTCCAACTCTAACCCTAGTTTTAGTGCTAACCATAACCCCAACCTTACTTTCAACCATCAATTCCAAACTTAACCCTAACCATAATTTCTAACCTTATCCCTAATTGCAAACCCTAACCCTAACCCTAATTTTAGTCTTAACCTTAACCCTAATTGCAACCCTAACCTTGCTTCCTGACTCTCACACCGAACACATAGACCTGATGAAGACCCATATTGGTCGAAACGTTGTCTTTTAAATGCTTTTAATATGTGCTTTTAATTGATTTTAGTTGTGCTTTTAAGGGATATTTTTATTTTTGGGATTTTAAAGCCTTTTTATTTTTTTAACAGGATTTTTTAACTTATTCCTCCCCTTATTTTAAATCAAATTATATATTAATACTTACCTTTTATACTTACCTCGTACACGATGACGGCTTACTGGAAGGCAGGTTCAGCTCCAGACCGACGACGGCCGAACTTTAATGGAAGACATATACCTAGGGTGGAGAGAGCACAGCCACCTCCTACACAGAGGCGGATCTTTTTTAATCCTAACCCTAGCCTCAACCCTAACCCTAACCCTAACCCTAACCCTAGCCTCAAACCGAACCCTAACCCTAACCCTAGCCTCAAACCTAACTCTAACCCTAACCCTAACCCTAACCCTAGCCTCAACCCTAACCCTAACCCTAACCCTAGCATCAACCCTAACCCTAGCTTCAAACCTAACTCTAACCCTAACCTCAACCCTAACCCTAACCCTAACCCTAACCCTAGCCTCAAACCGAACCCTAACCCTAACCCTATCCTCAACCCTAACCCTAACCCTAACCCTAGCCTCAACCCTAACCCTAACCCTAACCCTAGCCTCAACCCTAACCCTAACCCTAACTCTAACTTTGAGATAATATCTGCCTTTGATGTTGGCATTACCTTTGTTATTGGCATTGCTTTTGATGTTGTGAACCCTAACCTAACCCTAATTCAAACTCTAACCCTAAACCTAGACTGAACCATAACCCTAACCCTAGCATCAACCCTAACCCTAGCCTCAACCCTAACCCTAACCCTAACCCTAACCCTAACCGTAACCCTAAACCTAACCCTAACCCTAGCCTCAAACCTATCTCTAAACTTATCTCTAACCCTAACCCTAACCCTAATCCTAGCCTCAACCCAAACCCTAACCCTAACCCTAGCATCAACCCTAACCCTAGCTTCAAACCTAACTCTAACCCTAACCCTAGCCTCAAACCTAACTCTGACTCTAACCCTAACCCTAGCCTCAAACCTAACCCTAACCCTAACACTAACCCTAGCCTCAACCCTAAACCAAACCCTAACCCTAACTTTGAGATAATATCTGCCTTTGATGTTGGCATTACCTTTGTTATTGGCATTGCTTTTGATGTTGTGAACCCTAACCTAACCCTAATTCAAACTCTAACCCTAACTCTAGACTCAACCATAACCCTAACCCTAGCCTCAACCCTAACCCTAACCCTAGCCTCGACACTAAACCTAACCCTAACCCTAACTTTGAGATAATATTTGTCTTTGATGTTGGCATAACCTTTGATGTTGGCATTGCTTTTGATGTTGTGAACCCTAACCCCAACCCTAACCCTAAACCTAGCCTCAAACCTGTCTCTAACCCTAACCCTAACCCTAACCCTAGCCTCAAACCGAACCCTAACCCTAGCCTCAACCCTAACCCTAACCCTAGCCTCAACCCTAACCCTAGCCTCAACCCTAACCCTAACCCTAACCCTAACCCTAGCATCAACCCTAACCCTAGCCTCAACCCTAACCCTAACCCTAACCCTAACCCTAGCATCAACCCTAACCCTAACCCTAACCCTAGCCTCAACCCTAACCCTAACCCTAATCCTAACTCTAGCCTCAAACCTAACCCTAACCCTAACCCTAACACTAACCCTCATTTGTTCTCTGAACCTTCAATAGAAAACATGAGCTCTTTTAAATCGACCTGAAGAAGACCTAAATGGTCGAAACGTTGTCGCTTTTAATTCCTTTTTGAATGATTTTAACTTTGCTTTTATAAACACTTTTAAATGGGCTTTTAATTGTGCTTTTATTTGATTTTATTTTTGATTTTATACCTCTTCTTTTATTTTCATTTTTCTTTGAAGGTCTATTTTAATACTTACCTGAGTCCCATGAGGACTTCTGGTAAAAAGAGGGGGATAAAACTTTCTTTTAAATAACTTTTTATACTTACCAAGTTCAATGTCGTCAAATCGACGAGTTCGTCACTCAGACAGACGATGTGCACACAATGCAATGGGTGGGGGACTTTATTCTGGGGTGGAGTGGGCATCAACGTCTCCTGCAATGACAGAGAGACGTTTTCTTTTTAATCCTAACCCTAACCCTAGCCTCAACCCTAACCCTAACCCTAACCCTAACCCTAGCATCAACCCTAACCCTAACCCTAACCCTAGCATCAACCCTAACCCTAACCCTAACCCTAACCCTAGCATCAACCCTAACCCTAACCCTAGCCTCGACACTAACCCTAACCCTAACCCTAACTTTGAGATAATATTTGCCTTTGATGTTGGCATTACCTTTGATGTTGGCATTGCTTTTGATGTTGTGAACCCTAACCCTAACCCTAAACCTAGCCTCAAACCTGTCTCTAACCCTAACCCTAACCCTAACCCTAGCCTCAACCCTAACCCTAACCCTAACCCCTAGCATCAACCCTAACCCTAGCTTCAAACCTAACTCTAACCCTAACCCTAACCCTAGCCTCAACCCTAACCCTAACCCTAACCCTAACCTCAAACCGAACCCTAACCCTAAACCTATCCTCAACCCTAACCCTAACCCTAACCCTAACTCTAGCCTCAAACCAAACCCTAACCCTAGCCTCAACTCTAACCCTAACCCTAACCCTAGCCTCAAACCTAACTCTGACTCTAACCCTAACCCTAGCCTCAACCCTATCTCTAACCCTAACCCTAGCCTCAACCCTAACCCTAACACTAACCCTAGCCTCGACCCTAAACCTAAGCCTAAACCCTAACCCTAACCCTAGCCTAAACTCTAACCCTAACCCTAACCCTAGCCTCAACCCTAACCGTAACCCTAACCCTAGCCTCAACCCTAACCGTAACCCTAACCCTAGCCTCAAACCTAACTCTGACTCTAACCCTAACCCTAGCCTCAACCCTATCTCTAACCCTAACCCTAGCCTCAACCCTAACCCTAACCCTAGCATCAACCCTAACCCTAACCCTAGCCTCGACACTAACCCTAACCCTAACCCTAACTTTGAGATAATATTTGCCTTTTTGATTTTGACATTACCTTTGATGTTGGCATTGCTTTTGATGTTGTGAACCCTAACCCTAACCCTAACCCTAAACCTAGCCTCAAACCTGTCTCTAACCCTAACCCTAACCCTAACCCTAGCCTCAACCCTAACCCTAAGCCTAACCCTAGCATCAACCCTAACCCTAGCTTCAAACCTAACTCTAACCCTAACCCTAACCCTAGCCTCAACCCTAACCCTAACCCTAGCCTCAAACCGAACCCTAACCCTAAACCTATCCTCAACCCTAACCCTAACCCTAACCCTAACTCTAGCCTCAAACCAAACCCTAACCCTAACCCTAACCCTAGCCTCAACCCTAACCCTAACCCTAGCCTCAAACCTAACTCTGACTCTAACCCTAACCCTAGCCTCAACCCTATCTCTAACCCTAACCCTAACCTCAACCCTAACCCTAACCATAACCCTGGCCTCGACCCTAACCGTAGCCTAAAGCCTAACCCTAACCCTAACCCTAACTCTAGCCTCAAACCAAACCCTAACCCTAACCCTAGCCTCAACTCTAACCCTAACCCTAACCCTAGCCTCAAACCTAACTCTGACTCTAACCCTAACCCTAGCCTCAACCCTATCTCTAACCCTAACCCTAACCTCAACCCTAACCCTAACCATAACCCTGGCCTCGACCCTAACCGTAGCCTAAAGCCTAACCCTAACCCTAACCCTAACTCTAGCCTCAAACCAAACCCTAACCCTAACCCTAGCCTCAACTCTAACCCTAACCCTAACCCTAGCCTCAAACCTAACTCTGACTCTAACCCTAACCCTAGCCTCAACCCTATCTCTAACCCTAACCCTAACCTCAACCCTAACCCTAACCATAACCCTGGCCTCGACCCTAACCGTAGCCTAAAGCCTAACCCTAACCCTAACCCTAACTCTAGCCTCAAACCAAACCCTAACCCTAACCCTAGCCTCAACTCTAACCCTAACCCTAACCCTAGCCTCAAACTCTTCTTTTAAATGCTTTTAATATGTGCTTTTAATTGATTTTAGCTTTGTTTTTAAGGGATATTTTTATTTTTGGGATTTTAAAGCCTTTTTATTTTTTTAAACAGGATTTTTTAACTAATTCCTCCCCTTATTTTAAATCTAATTATATATTAATACTTACCTTATATACTTACCTCGCACCTACGATGACGGCTTACTGGAAGGCAGGTTCAGCTCCAGACCGACGACGGGCGAACTTTAATGGAAGACATATACCTAGGGTGGAGAGAGCACAGCCACCTCCTATACAGAGGCGGATCTTTTTTAACCCTAACCCTAGCCTCAAACCGAACCCTAACCCTAAACCTATCCTCAACCCTAACCCTAACCCTAACCCTAGCCTCAACCCTAACTCTGACTCTAACCCTAACCCTAGCCTCAACCCTATCTCTAACCCTAACCCTAACCTCAACCCTAACCCTAACCATAACCCTAGCCTCGACCCTAACCCTAGCCTCAAACCTAACTCTAACCCTAACCCTAACCCTAGCCTCGACCCTAACCCTAGCCTAAACTCTAACCCTAACCCTAACCCTAGCCTCAACCCTAACCGTAACCCTAACCCTAGCCTCAAACCTAACTCTAACCCTAACCCTAACCCTAGCCTCAACCCTAACCCTAACCCTAACCCTAGCCTAAACTCTAACCCTAACCCTAACCCTAGCCTCAACCCTAACCCTAACCCTAACCCTAGCTTCAAACCTAACTCTAACCCTAACCCTAGCCTCGACCCTAACCCTAACCCTAGCCTCAACCCTAACCCTAGCCTCAACCCTAACCCTAACCCTATCCCTAACCCTAACCTTGAGATATTGTCTGCCTTTGATCTTGACTATGCCTTTGATGTTGGTATTGCCTTTGATGTTGAACCCTAACCTTAATGTTAAGATTAAGGTCTTTGTCTTTGATGTTGGTATTGACTTTGATATTGCATTGTCTTTTATGTTTAACTTTAACCCATAACCTAGCCCCAACCCTAACCCTAACTTTGAGATAATATCTGCCTTTGATGTTGGCATTACCTTTGATGTTGAACCCTAACCTAACCCTAATTCCAACCCTAACCCTAACCTTAACGTTAAGATAATGTCTGTCTTTGGTGTTGGCATTGCCTTTGATGTTGAACCTTAACCTAACTCTAGTTCCAACCCCAACCCTTAACCCTAACCCTAACTAAGATTAAAATTAGGGCTAGAGGTAGCGTTGGATTTAGGATTCGGGTTGAAATAAGGGTAGGGATAAGGGTTAGGGTTAGGATGGAATCGAGGTTAGGGTTGAAGTTGGAATTAGGGTTAGGGTTGAAAGTAGGGTAAGGGTTAAGGTTAAAATTAGGGGTAGGGTTAGAGTTGGAATTAGGGTTAGAGTTGGAATAAGGGTTAGGGTTAAGATTAAGGTTAGTTTTAGGGTTAGAATTAGGGTTCCGTTTGCAGCAAATATTTTCACTTTTGTTCGACCTGTTTAGAAATGTTCCTGAAAAAGTTTAGGGAATAAATCCATTCGACTGTAAGCTATTAATGAGTAGTGTTTTCCTGCAACTCATAGAATCTGTGAAGTAATTTTGGGGAGTAATTCAGAATCACAGACATATATCTTTCATCTTTGGTCTGGTCACTGAATCCTTTAATAAAGGGAAACCGGTTTGTTGGTTTTGATAGAACTGAAAGCCTAAAAATTGATCAAATCAAACTGTGAAAATTCCAGAATTGTGGGCCTCTTCTTACAGACTAAGAAAAAGAGAAGCGTTTTTACTATTTAAGAAACAGTACCAGTGATGGGCAGCGTGAGGGCGCTCATACTTGTGTGAAAGGAGATTTTGGAGCCGCTCCATCATCTGAGACGAGAGTCAGGTGTTTGTAATTCTGCCGTGTATTTTCCATCCCAGTGCACATCAGTGCAAATGCCAGTGCTCATCGACTTCAACGGCCCAAAACACACGCAGCCACAAAACATAAACCGGCATCAAATAATCATGGCGTTTCTTCATCTTTTATTCACTGTACAAAGCAACTGGTTCTTTAAAATCACATCCCGTGTCAAGTCACAATCAGATTTCTTTCCAAACAAACTCAGTTTACAGCAGGTTTGTGTTTTTGTGCTACAAATATAATGATGCGGGTGTGTAAGAGCATAAACCCTAATAACGCACGTAAAACTCATATTAAAGTTTTACGACACAGCGATTACCTACTTTATTGCTACCTTCCTGCCTTCCCTTTTTTTTTCAAGAACATCTTTGTGTTGCTTTTATGTGTTGTCATTCAATGTTCTCGTTGTTTTGATCATTTCCTTCAACACTTCAGTGTCTTTTTCCAACGTAAGGTCTCTAAATGTCCAGATTCCTCTACAATAAAGGGTATAACGGGTATGGAAATGTATCTATCAGCAGATCAATTGAGCGTTTGTATGAACTAAGATTATTGACAGGTAAAAGTCATGTAAAAAAAGGCTAAAATGCTAATCTGGTTTCAGGCTTTTTGTGCTGTCTAAAAAACAAAAAAAATTCGAGAAGAAAACATGAACAATTACTGCTAATTTGTGAATACATTTTGGCCCGTGTCTTTGATCTAGTTTTTATCTTTGGCCTCCTGTAAATTTGAGTTTGACACCTCTGATGTAGAAGGTCTCAGGTTCTAATCCTGCTTCATGTTTCACATAAAACTGAGCAGACAACACAGACTTGTAATTTAACTATTATGTAAAACTAAGTCAAGTCTTTAGTATCTTTACACAATCAATGTGTTAGGTTTGTACACTGATCTGCTGACTTTGTAAAACCAGCACAGCTGACTGGTTACCCATGAGCCCTCGGTGTTTTATGGACACTGACGTCCGTAATGTTGCTCTGCTACGTCTTTTTGATTAAATCATCCGCGACTCCACGCTGTTACTCCTCAGCCGAGCTCCAGTCTTTGCTCGTTTGCCTCAGATCCAACGTTTCTCCGTTTTCTACACACACAGCTGTTCGGCTTTGATGTCCAGCGAGGAGCTTTTATCTTGTTATCACGTTATTTCATCCCGTTCCCTTGTGAAATTCCATACAACAGGAAAAGTGTACACACAATAAATAACCGCTCCCCCGACCTCCTCTCTTATCCCTCATCCATAACAGAGTTGACAACAATGGTGTTAAAGAGAAAGAGCGATATAGAGGGTGGAGGGGTGGATAGAGGGTGGAGGAGTGGATTTATATGGGAACTCCAACAGAGAGGAACTGATCGCAGTCTGTAGGATGAGCCTAATTAATGAGATAGATAATTAATGGGATGTAAACGTTGTGGTGGGGGGGTGAGGAGCAGACGAGAATGCAACCTCAGCATATTCTGAGAGAAAAAGTAGAAAGAAAAAAGTCGAAGCTTTGTCTGAGAAGAATGCTGTGAAGACGGGTGTCTCCGTCCAACCATCCGAGTTCCAGCTGACATCATTAAGTCCTCCTGCCAATCATCTAACTATTCTTCTCCCATTGTCCACCAAACCACCCTTCCATCCATCTATCAAAGAAAGCATCCATCCACCATCAATGTTAGAAAATCAAATTCTACTCCTGACAAAATCCCTTTGATTTAAGTCAATAAACAACACATTGTTTACAAATCTTCAGTCTGTGGCATCAAAGAAAAAACTGTTGGACGTCACTTATTTAACATTAGTCCAATCCGCTCCTCGTGAAGACGTTGAGGAAGACAAACACCTCAAGAACGGCCGTGTCGTTAATAACAGGGTCTGTAGGACGGTTTCATAGACACAGAGGTAATTATGGACTAATCTATAGATCGTCTTCGCGTCACTAACACAGTGGAGTGTGATTGATAACACGTCCATACGCATCGGTGGAGCGTCAATCAATCTGGTTGCCATCAACAGACAATAAAAGGCTCGATACAGATTAACCCGCAGAACAATTATCACTGGATTCAAAAAGAGTCAAATGGATTCAACCTTCAGGTTCCACTGTCTCTGATCAATACTCAAATATAGGCGACGTTAATGGTTTTCTAATGATGTTCCAGCTCATCACACTGAGGCTAAACAATAATAAAGGAGTCCAACGTAAATGAAGCGAACAACGTTTGGTCAACTTTGTCTCCGTCCTCACGGAAAGACATCGAAATGGTCAATGAAAAGGAACAGATTACACAACAGAGTTCAGCAACATTTTGGGTTTTTTTCTTGTTAATTCCTCATTCAGGCACAAAGGCAAGTCTGTTTCACACAGCTGTTATCTCTCACACACACACACACACACACACACACACACACATACACATACACACACACGAGACAAGGTCAGAATAGAGAATATTCTTCATGGAGCTCAAGTGAGATCTCATCAGTCACTTGTCAGATTTTGCCCAAAGCTTCAACATTCTCCCATTTTTTCCCGACTGTTTTTTTTTTAATTATTTAATAAAACAAAGTTTTAATTATGCCTGTAGTATTTTTTCCTTATCTCAGCTTCTCACAAATCATTGTCGGAGAAAAAAAACATCGCGAAAAAAGACATGTTTGTCCTGAGGGCTGCACCAACCAAGCAAGCTTTGATGTTATGGTGCTAGGACCCAAAAAACCCGCTCCGGCTTCCACCTGGGTTACTGGCTCCAGGTGGCTTATCTGGAGCCAGAACTGTGAATACTACAGGGAATAAAGAGAGGGAAGGGAAAAAATGACTGAGAGAGAGAAGGGAGTCAGAGAGACAGACAGAAAAGAAGGCTGCCAGGCTGCTTCTCATGGAGTCCACTCCTGTGGTGGAGCCATCTGCTGTAGGAAGGAGGGAGAACCACGCTGGTCCAGTCAGCACCACTGAGAATATTAATTCATAGGATGAGAGAAAACCTCCAATCAGAAGACAGTCAAGTGTCAGTTTTAACACTAAAGATGCAGGAAGCCGCTGTGTCTGTGATGTGTTTTGGTAGATGGTGGCGCTGTAGAGCAGTGGTTCTCCACTGGACTCACCGTCACCCCCCAATGACAACCAGCGACCCAAGAAAACTTCTTTAATAAAACATTTAGTAACAGCTTTACAGGGCATTATTGCCACCAAGATAAAGGAGCTGCAGTCACAGTTGTTGCCACAGAGGGGGCTGGTCTCAGGTTGCTGATGAGTGACAATAATTAGTTGAAGTAGTCTACTTTTTCTAATTTTACTCATAAACCCATAATATCTTCCTACCCTCTCTTTTCAAGGTCTTAGATATATATGACGGATGTTTAACATCTATAAATATATGTTACCACTTTTAAAACAAAGGGTAGGAAAATATTATGGTTGTTTAACAGCCAAACAAATATGCTTCCACTTTTAAAACAGAGGGTAGGAAAATATTATGGTTGTTTAACATCTATAAAAATATGCTACCCCCTTTTAAAAAGAGGGTAGGAAAATATAATGGTTGTTCAACATCTATAAAAATATGCTTCTACTTTTAAAACAGAGGGTAGGAAAATATTAAGGGTAGGAAATAGTGATATAGCCATAATTTTTTGCTACAGGTGGGAAAATGTTATGGGTAGGAAAATGCTTCAGAATAATGGCACCCACACTTTCTGTTGACGCACAGTCAAGTAAAAGAAAAAAAAATTGGCTTCTGAAGGGACTTGTGTCACTCCCGTGATCAGGACACAGTATGAAGACGTCATCTTGGTAATTTGCTTCAGGCTTCAGGGCTAATCCAGCTCTGCCCACAGGAGGGCTCAAAGTAGGGTGTATTGTGATTTGGGTGGCAGTCATGGAGACTATTGCCTCAGCAAAATTAATCTTTACTGATTTCTTTTTTTTTTTACATTTTAATTGCCCCAGAAAAAGCCTGTGACCTGCTAAAAATGGGGCGGTGAACCACATTTGAGTTGCGACCCACCAGTTGAGAACCTGCTTTAGAGCATGTGAAGTTATTTAAGGTGGCGCTATGGTTTATCTGGCCTTCATGCCAAGGAAACGCAAAGACATACTGTCCAGTTAGTGGACTTGGCTCGTCACATCAGTCAAACAGATGGTCGCAGACAAACGCTGCCATAAGAACGACGTCATCGACCGATTGGAAAGGAACCCAGAGATTATAGTCTCAACTCCAACACGGTGGGAAGAGGATGAATGAAAAATAATCACACGCAACACAATGTGAAGGGACTATTTTTATGGCAGTGTGAAGATGAGATGGAGGAGAGCAGAGGGAATGGATAGAAGACGGAGAGAAGAAGAAGTTTTAAAGATTTTTTTTCCATGAAAAAAGTAAAACAAATTCTGATAAATAATTATCTGGGTACAACTTTTCAAGGCCTCACTCTGAGGCTATGAAACATCAGGTTTAAATGTCTTTATTTTATACTGACCTCATAAAGGTGAACACAAAAAGACTCAAATAATGAACAAAAATGTGAAATTAGAACAAGAAAGAAAAGTGTTGTAGGGAAATAGAGGAAAATAAGATGGAGGTGGGTGGGAAGAATCGGAAAAAGGGAGTAGGAGAAAAGACAAGATGTGGAAAGTAAAGGAGGAAAATGTTTTGTCTTCATGAGTTCCAAATTCCTGATACCAGTTGTCGCTCAGTTAAGCCAGAAGAAAACATTCATTCATTCATCTTCTTCTACTTGCCAGTTGCCAGGTTGCAGGGGCAACTTGCACCACCCAAAACCCATTGCACCATACTGTTAAACCTCCTGTGGGTGGTGAGCCCACGGGAAGTTATTTTGGACGACACCATGCAATGTCCAGAGCACCTCAGCTGGTGGAATCAAACCTGAAGCCTGGACGACCCAGGTCCGCTCCCTTAACCACTAAGCCACCACTGCCGCCCTCAGGAAGGTGTATTTAGTCATTAAAATGTTTCCACACTTCACCTTCACTATTCTGTACATTTATCAATGTATTACAATGTTCCACGGTTACTCTATTTGACTGTAATAAAGTAATTATAAATGATAAAACACCTGTCGTTCTGCTACAGCGTTGTGTTACAAAAATCGATTCACATTCGCAGATACATTCATGAAACAGAGCAGGGATGAAATACGAGGCGTGGGACGTGGTCAGAGATTTGTTCCCATTAACTGGTCTTAATGTTAATGATTATGGTGTGTATTTATTTGAAAACACACACCATCTGGCTGTGGTGTTGGACAAAAGTGTTCTGAATCAACACTATTTGGACTCAGAGACACTTTACATTTGTAGTCGTGGATCAGGGTGATGGACACAGCTGCTCCACAGCCTGGATCTGTAGCCGAGAGTGAATTTATTCATCAACAAACCCCGGGATTTATATTCCAATCAGTTCTTTACATGACATTACCATGAAATCTACAAGCCCACGGCTGCGTCCTGTAAAAATGTAATGTGCGAGAGATCCATGTGCACATGGTAGGAGATTACTTTTGCCCGAACGAGGTGAAATCCAAGGTTTCAACACGTCACACACAACAGCAGATCAGAGACATGATGGTGTCAAATATCTGCGGCTGCTGCTGCACAAATGGACAACTTACTCAGCTGTAAACTGTAGAGACAACCAGAAAAAAACCAGGCAGGTTTCAAATAAATATTTTCATTTTGATGTAACAGTTGATTATGGACAGGATCTTGAATGAGAGAAGACAGATTGAGATGGTTTGGACATGAGGAGGGACAGTGGATACATTGGTAGAAGAATCATCCTAGAGAATGAGCTACCAGGTAGGAGACATAGAGGAGATATTGGATGCAGTGAGGGAGGACATGGAGGTAGTTGGAGTCAGAGTAAAAGATGGAAAGACAAATGATAAAATGTTGATCCGCTGTGGCAACCCCAGAGGAAGGGACGAGGGAGCCATTAGCGCCACCTAAAGTTTTTTTTGTTCCTTTTTGACTCTCACTACTCTACCTAGAGCTTACGATGAAATCCTTGTGTCTTGTTTGTGTCTTCCAGCCTCCTCCGTCTTATGAGGAGATGTTCCGTCAGTCTGTGGAGCTTCCATACAACATCCTCGCACCAGACCTAGATGTTCCCCCTCCTGCTAACACTGGACTAACGTTCCAGACTGACATACCTCCATCACTCAGCTGAGACACTTGTGTTTTACCTTAACAGATCAACATCAGAGTAGAAGATACAGAGGACAGAGGGAGATGGAAATTGAGATGGAAACAGGTGAAGAACCTGGGATGATATCGGACATGAGATCATCACCTGTATTAACCAAGAAATCCACTCTGAGCTACAGTTTTCACAGTTTTGAGCTCCTTGTTTGGAGGATTCATTAGGCACCAGCTCAGCAGAAACGACAGATGCCTTTAGGGGAAATGATATTCTCTCCATCACAACATGACTGACGGCAGAAAAAAAAACTCTAGGTGTGTGTGAGAGATTTTTGATCATTAATCAGATAGCGAGCTGACGGCACTGATGAATGGCCTCCTCCTCTACATCATCTACATACAGCTTTCTCTCACAGCCTTCATCCCAGAGAGACTGGAAGAGAAGAAGTCAAAAAGAGGCAGGACAATCCATCTCCCTTAACCCTGCTCCACCATGATTATTTAGCCTCACATCAGGCTGCCCTCCTCCTCCAACTGTCTCTCCCTCTGCCCCCCCCCTGTCTATTCAGCTCACCATCTCTCTATTTTCTCCCCTCTTTTCTGCTGCAACTTCCACCCTGAGGAAATTATCTCCTAATGACTTGAACCAACCGTGAGCTGCTCAGAGAAGGAAAAAAAAAAAAACACTGAGATTTTTTCAATGCCATTTTCCATATACTATACATGCTCAGTTTTCGGCTCACGAGTTACTGAACATGTACAATAATATGTTTAATTTCTGCATCCTCACATCCACTCCACGAATCATGAGGCTTGGAGATTTACACAAAATTGGTCTATACTGCCACCTGCTGTTTATCAAAGGCAATTTTAATGGGAGACTGAGGAGAGTGGGGCAGCCATGACTCCTTTATGAGAAGTAGGTGTCTTCATTTCCATAAAACCATAAAAATAAAATGAAAAAAAAAAAAAAATCAAACTCTCCGCAGACAAAAAACTGTTACATAACGGTGCAGCACATATTTGACACATTTCGATTTAACATCCACTGTTGTCCAAAATAGTCTTAAAAAATACTCTGACCTGTTACTCTCAGTTGTGCACAAGAGGTTTTAGTGAAAAGCTGTGATTTTGTATCAGGTTTTCAAGTGTATTTTATTTCAAAAAATCTGGCGGGTACTTCTATATTGGCTAAAAGTTAATACTAATAATAATAATACTGAACTTTGTCAATACTTGTGTTTACAGCAGTAATGCTGCCCCTGGAGTATGTGGTTCCTCAGGGAACCTAACCAAGAACCATCTGTTTTCTGCTTCTGAGGCAGGCCTGCTAACCGTTAAACTATGGAACCACGTAGTACAAACAATTCCTACACACTAAACTGGTGCTAATGCGTCTCTCCAGGTGGGCACTGGCCTAGTCTGCCCTCTGTGGTTCATTACGCCGAATTTCAGCATTATTGCCTAAAATAAACAGACCATCTGAAGCCCACCTGGTACCTGGGCCCGGTGGGACAGAAGGAGAAGAAGGTGGAATATCATATTTTCACACCCAATTAAAAGACAAGCAAAACTGTGACAGAGAGTCGAGGTCACAGCTGAGCCAGCTCACCTGCTCATCAGGTACAGTTAGTTGGAATCAAAGGGTCATTTAGTGCAGTAGAAACAAACACAACTCTACTCCACTGAGAACACAGAACACCTAACGGCGGTTACCCAGAATGCAAAGTTCAACAAGGAGCAGAGCATAAAAAATGTGCATCATGGGAATGAACAGAGTTCTGAATGCAAATTTTCCTTACTTACAAAAATATGGTTGTTCTTCCCTCTACATTTACAAAGTAACACTGCTGAATGTGCTTGATGCTTAAGGACATTAGTTCCCCAACATAAGGTTAGCAAAACAGCCAATTGTCATTAATTTAATAAACCTATTCTAAAAAAGATACAGAAAAAAAGAATCTCAACACGGACAAGTTTTAATTTTTTAATTCATGTAGACATCATGAACATTAAAAGCAGAGCAAAAGTAAACAAGTCTTCAGTCCTCAAAAAAAAAAAAAGAAATCATCTGATCCAAATTAAATCAGTATATATTTTTACAATCAAGGGACAGGAGCAATCATAGTGAGCACTAAGTTGAAGGGGGAAAAAGAGACACGCCCTATCATTGCTCTAACACTGTACAAATGCCTTTATCTGACTGTTAACCCAAGAAAAAAAAAAAACAAAAAAAAAACAAAACAAGCACTTTCACTTTCTAAGATGTGTAAAGATTTAATTCCTTTAAATTAAACAAAGAGCCCATTTAGGTGGACTTTTAGGTTTGGTACTCAAAATTATTTCTGCCTGGTTACCAACGACCAACAAATACAGTAGAGTAACCACAGCTAACCATATCCTGCCAAATGATGTGTACAGTAACGCAAAAGAACAAAAAAAAAAGCAACGGTCGTTTCATAAAATGCTAATTTTACACATTGGTTTAAATGGTTGTGACTCAATTTCACCTTGTTTTTAAGCAGCGAGGCGTCAGGCTCAGGAAAACAACGGCTGCACTTTTTTCACTTCTTCCACCCAGATTTTCCAGCTTCCCTGTTGAGAAGAAAATGTTCACAAAAAAGCCATGTTAGCAGAAGGCCCGGTGACATGGGTTTGCAGCAACAAGTGCTGCTAAAGAGGTATGATGGGGGTTAATCTACTGCCTAAAGGTAACTCTTGATTCGCATTTTCCTGCTAGCTAACACAGGAAACTACTAGTGATGCACAATCAGTGTAAAGTCAGTGTTCCTTATAATGTTAGGTTCCACAACACACATTTTAAACCTGGTCACTGTAATGACCAAATTGACAGAACAGCCTGATATTTCCTTTCCAATCTGAAAGGCACAATGTGCACTGCATGACGGACAGGGCCCAAAGTCTGGGGTTGGGAGTTTGAAGCTGAACCACAATTAATCACAAAATTCTGCATTCTGATGGTGGGTGGTAGAATGCACAAGTCCATTAAATCCTTTATTAAACTTCATTCCAGACAAATTCACTTCAATGAAGAGTATTTTATTTATATTTAGAACTTCAGGACTTTATTAATCCTTCAGGATTAAGTATTTGTTCTACATTTAACCAATCACCATAGTGAGCAATGGGGATGTGGTACCATGTGAGTACGATACCATGCTCAGGGCACCTCAGAGGTAACGTGGCGGTAGGGGGATTCGAACCAGGGGCCTTGTGGACCCAGATCAGCTTCCTTAACCACTAGGCCACCAACTGCCCACAACAGTTATATACAGTAATAGTTTTCAGATGTTGGTGGGGGAATACCAAGCCAGCTGTCTGTGCATCTCAGCAGTATTTCTAACTTTTTTTTCCCCCCAAAACTGTAACAACCCAGACATAAAAAACAAAGAATCAAGAGTAAAAATGCTTTACAAAAAAAACAAGCTTTGAAGTCAAGTTCACGTTTGAAGAAGAACATTTTTTTTTTCTGACAGGCAAGAGCATTCAGAAATGGATGTTGGTAGAGAAAGGAGTACCTGGGGTGAGTACCTGCACAGTTTGACAGTCACAGAGTATCCATGATTTTTAATTTGCCCTTTTCTCATGTGGTCTCGCTCACAACACCAACGCTGTGTGAGGTGTGGAAGTCAGCTGCAATTCATCCAATAAACCCTACCCTCCAGTTAGTCAGTTACCCAGTCAGTCTTAAAACCCCGGCCCCAAACACACTTCATGTTATTATCAGGTACAGTAAGCTTTGACAGAGAAATAAACGAATAAATAAAAACCACTGGCATTAAGGTTATTATAATCAGCAGAATAAATTACAACACTGTTGATGAAAGTATATCTGTGTTCACCTGGGAGAGAAGGATAATTACCTCTCCTTTTTAAAAGCGTTAACATCTAAAAAAATATATAAAGCATGAGTTACAAAAAACAGATTAAAACAGGATTTTTTTTTTAATTATTATTTCCAGGTGTTAACTGATTTTGCGCTTTTTTTTTCGTCCACAGAGACAAAAGTACATCTACAAGGATCAAAAACCGGTATAAAACGAGGGGTACCTCTGGGCATGTTTGCTCAGGGCTACACTGGCCTTTCCCTCTTGGGCTTTGTGTGAATGTTTTCTACCTTCTTCTCATTCATCGGGCCTAGTCCTTCATCTTCTGTGCATACTAAATGATGCACTATTTAAAAAACAGGATAAACATATTTGCATACAGTGCATAAGACAGAGAAATCATCGGCAATAAACTGAACATAAACAGGAATGGGGAGGCGGGTGAGGGAGAGAGGGGAGGCGCAGTGGAGCGCAGAGGTCGGGGATAGGACGGGGACGGGGGGGAAAGCAGGGTAAGGTAGGTTGGTTTAAGAGCCAGAGAGGAGTGAGGAGGAGGACGCACTTACCTGAGCCTGATCTGAGGTCCTATCAGATCAGTTTTAATTGGACTGAGTGTCACCTTCAGATTGGAGGAGTTCTTGCTGGCCATTGAGCAGAGGGGAGGAGGCAGAGGCGTCCGCCTCTGTCTCCATCGCTTCCACTTCTGATGAAGATTTGGTGACAGCTGCTTCGCCCTCCGAGTGCTTGTCTTTCTTGGGGTTACTCTTCTCCTCTGCTGTCTTACGGTCTAAGAAAACCATGTCAGAAGCTGTGGATCTATGTTTTATAAAAAGTATCAAAAAGGTGGAACTTGGTAAATTTGGTCAGTACCTTTGTCCCTTGAAGACCGTTCTCTGTCCTTTTCACGCTCCTTTTCTCTGTCTCTACCCCGGTCCCGGCTGCGACTGCGGTGGCGATGAGATTTGCGCTCTGTGCTGCGTGACCTTCTCCTGTCACGGCTGCGGGAGCGACGCTTTTTGTCAGAGCGCTCACGGCTGCGCCTCCTTTCCCTCTCTCTATCCCGACTTCTGAAATGTAAACGATCAAAATAAAACTTGCATTCCATACTAGGACAGAAGCACTTCATGTGTCCTCAGTGTTAATTCATTGTTAGTCCTTGGTGAAAAGCCATGTAGATATACCTGCTGCGCTTCCGGTCTCTCTCCCTTTCCTTGTCTCTGCTCCTGGACCTCCGACGGTCACGGGATCTGCTCCTTTTCCTGTCTGATGCGCGGCTTGAGTGACGACTGTTAGAGTGGCTTCGTCGTGATCTTCGATCTCTGTCCCTCTCTCGGTCCCGTTCCCTGTCCCTCTCTCGGTCGCGGTCACGCTCTCTCTCTCGCTCCCTCTCTTTCTCACGCTCCTTCTCCTTTTCTTCTTCCTCTTTGCGCTTTTTCTCCCTTTCCTCCCTCTCACGCTCCCGATCTTCTCTGTCTTTCTTCACCACCGGGTTTTCACCTGGTGGATCTTCTGAGCGACGACGTAGTTTCTCCTACGTACAGAGTCATTGTCAGTACAAAGCAACCACTTTAATAGATTAGTCAGTACATTTCCAACAGTGTGTTCTTGTACCTTAAGCTCCTCAACAGTAGATTTGATCTTGGCATAGCCCATGTGTTGCTTTCCCATCAGGTGGTCATCCACCCGGGACTGTGCATCACCCACAATAAGAAAAGCACCACAGACTTCACAAACCTCCATCTGTTTCTCTTGGGCTGCAAAGCTCTCAATAGTCTGAACAAAATAGAAACAGATAGAAGTTTACATCGATGATCACTGGAATATTTTACAAAATAATACCCTAGTTAGATACATGACAAATGAATAAAACATATACTAGTTTTATCATTATCTGTTACTCCTTTAACACTATTTACTCTGCTGTAATGACCAAATAACAGAGAGACTCACTGAAGGGGTTGAGTTGAGTAGTTCCCGCTCCTCCTTTAACTGCTCCACTAGCTTCATCATCCCCTGGGCTTCCTCCACTCTCCCCTCTGATCCCAACTCCTCAATCTGTAAGAAAAGTTATAAACAAATGTAAATTGTTGTTTTGTCCCGCATTGATTGAGAAAGTTGCGTGAGATGTTGCAATTTAGAAAGGGGAAGAAACTTAGACTTCTGTTATAAGACAAACAAATTTGACTCCTTGTTGTGCTACAGACCTGTTCAACCAAGTCTTCGATCTTGTCAGTTAAAACATGAGTTTTCTCCTCATTCTTTCCTGTTGGACCAGGACCCTACAGAAAGAGAGACCAATTCACACATTAAGTACTGGATCAACCATTAAGTTAACAAAGCCCTCACAAATTACATAACATTAGACTAAGATGACGCTTTTATCCAAAGAGACTTTCAATTTGAGGAACAATCAATAAGGAACTAACCCCTGCATTCTGTTGGGCTTGAGAAAGTGCAAGGCGAGCATGTCCCCTACGAATCCGACGTTCCACTTCTGCCAGAAGTGACTGCAGATAGCGCAGGAAGTCTCTTTCATAACCCTCCTTCATGAAGCGAGAGCTCTTCTCGTACCTGACAAAATAGGCTGTTTGTTAGATGACTTATTCCACACAGGTGGACAGAGAGAGAATACTTCAATTCTAAAAAGTGCTTACAATTTTCTGAGATTTTCATCATGGATCTTCTCACATGGACCTAGGACAGTAAATAATTTGTTAAAATCCAAACGTATTTGTCAGCATCTATTAGTTGCAGCTGTAACTCAGGCGCTTACCCAAGTCAGAGCGGGTGTTTGTGAACAACTCTGCAGGACAAAATCCACATAAATAGTATCGGCAAACCTAACGAAGAGATGAGAAATAGTGTTAATATGAGATTTTACAACAGTTGAAACCAAGTCTATACCAATCATTCAATATAGGATTACACAAGTTGGATTAAAGTTGATTTTCTACAACAACCTGCAACTTATTTTGTTTAAACAAAACATTTAAACCTATAGATTCGGGCTACTTAGAACCCATTACTAAAAACAACAAAAAAATGAACGGATGATAGTACGCAGAAAACGACACGTTAGGTACTGTTAGCTTAAGCAACTCTATTCAAACACGCGGAAACCACTAATTTGACTAGGGTTTAGTCATTTCAAATAATTATTTAACTTCATTTTGTGAATTCAATATCTTTGCCCTCAACAACACTAAAACAATTGACAAAACGGGAACCAAACATCTGCAACAATTATACGCTAACGTTAGCACCATGCTAACTTACGCTCTCGTCGTCCCATTTCACGTTCGATCGCTTTTCGTTTGGGGCCAAGTTTCTATCTCTGCCCATCAACTCATCGAGTAACTGGGCTGCTGAAAGCATTTTGGCCAAAGAGTTTTTCACTCTGCTTTACGATGTCGTATCCTTGAATAAGCTAACCCACACCATGAATTCCGCGCAGAATAGCTATAGTCAAAATGGCAGACACCGTGACAACAACGCCCGACTAAAGGACTGGACGAGAGCGGCGGCAACGCACTCTGAACCGGAAGTGCTTAACTTAAATTTTAACAGCTCTTTAATGTACTGTAACACAGAATTTAATAGTCGTGGAATTGGTTTAAATTCTTGATGTCACGGAAACAGAACCATATTATGTCAAATAATGTAAAAATGTAAAAAACATAGAGCTATAACAAATATTAATGGGAACCAGTGTCGCGTAACACATCATCGTTATGATGTAAATAACTTTTATTTCAACATTAAGATGATTTATGTATTAAAAAATAACGGTTATTCCATTTCTAACAATTTAACAAGATGCACGCAGTTAGAAGTTGCTTCAGGAAGGAACTAACGTCGAGATTCGCAGTTGTTACACCTAAACATGTCCCTCTCTGAGACGGTGGTGTCAGTGGTTCCACCTGCACTGAAGGCGATCCGACGCCACTCAAACCAGTGTTCGGAGCACCGTCCACAGCATCAACAACAATAATAAATAGCAAGGACGAAACACGTAATAATACAAATGCTGACCATCAGCGAGACATTCTGTTAATTGAAAATATAATTTTTACGAGTGTGTAACTAAGGTTCGACGTTCAATCTCTACTAGGCAGGGTTAGCCGGGAAGCGAATGCTAGCTGACAGCGCTGTATTTATAGGACTGGCTGGAGCGTCGTGTCGTTGTCAGGGAATTCGTGTGACACTTTGTGTTGACATCAAAAACGGACGGACTTTTGTGCGTCCTATGACCGCGCAAGGCTAAATTGACTGTATCAAAATGTCCACGCTTTCGTTGGATAGAGAACTACAGGAGCGCCTGAGAGAGGCGTCTGCCATCGGGGACATCGACGAAGTGCGGACACTGGTGGAGAGCGGCGTAAATGTCAATTCGCAGAACGAAATTAACGGATGGTGAGTAGAGAACGAGGTTTATTCCAAATACCCAAACCTACAGATGTTTTTGTGTTCCCTCAATTTTAAAAAATGTGTTATATCTGCTTTCTAAAAGTTCAGATCCAAAAAAGACAGCGTCAAATACAAAGAGTATAAATACTCATAATCCTGTTAGCACTAGTCTCTGTCGACCTCAACAGCCACCTGTTGTGTCATGACGAGATCGACCTGAAGGCTTTATAACGCAGCACCACATCCGGCACCCGGGCCTTATTTTGCAGAAGTCTGACCCAAGTTCTGATCAACTTCTTTTATTTCTCCAATCATCTCACCAGGACCTGTCTGCACTGGGCGTGCAAACGGAACCATAAACAGGTAGTTTCCTACTTGCTCAGTTGTGGAGCTGACAAAGAAATCCTTACAGCTAAGGATGAGCTGGCCTCACAGCTGACGTCCAAGCCGGAGATCAAACGACTGCTGGGAGGTAAAGCTCACACTTCAGTGTTTTAAAGTTGTTTTTTTTATTTTAGTAACTATTTATTGTGTGCTTATTTCATAGACTTGTAGTGAATAATAGCAATGGAAAGAAAAATGTACATTTGCCTTACTGTTTGTTACAGGTCCACGACTGTTGTGGTTCTTTCAGCAGTTGTAACACTTTGCCCTGTAGATATGATTCAAGCTATTGTTTATGGCTTTGATAGGAAGAAAAAACTGACTGATTGTGTTATCGTGTTCTGTAACTAGGAAACTGTTGTTCTTTGTTCTTTTCACAGTGGAAGTGGAGGAAGTGCCTGAAGTAAAGGAACCTGAATTACCCATCATTCCTAACTACCTATCCAACCCACCCTTCTTGTACTCCAAGATGAGCAGCAAGTCAGACGTCATCCAGGCACAGCAGGTCACTCAGAACGGCTCTGGAGATCACACCGATGACACTCAGAGCGATTCAGCTTCTCTCTCTCCGACTCATGACCCTGTCACGTCACAAAGCCTCGCTGCAGACGGCACCGTCTTTCCCTCAAACTCCACTCATCATCCCCAAACCCTGAGTGAGAATTTCAACCACGTGGCGGAGCAGAACGGCATCGCTTCTAGTCCCGCCTCTTCCCACAACCACACTGTTGTCAACCGCACGGTGCCTATGGACCTCTCAGTGGAGCCTCACCTGGTCAACCATGCCGATTACCCGCACACCGTGGCTCACAATGGCACCATTTGCTCACCTCGGTTGTCTTCACCAAACCTGGCCAGCACCGGCGGGAACCAGGTCCAAGCTCCAGTGGCCAACACCAACCCAACCATGAACAGGCAGCAGTCGATCCCACAGCAGCTGTCATACAGCCAGGCCGGCGGAGCCATGCCGGCGTTCCAGCCTTTCTTCTTCACGAGCACCTTTCCTGTCAATGTGCAAGGTGAGAGATGGAGTGAATGTTTGAGGATCACCAAGTTCTTTGACACTGCACACAATTTTATAACATGAATAGCAATAAACTCTTTGTTTGACTCTCTATCTGTTTGTCATATTTCTGTTGTCACTTCCTCCTTATGTCAAAGTGAGCAGAGACATGTCAACATGCCTGTGTCCTGTGTTTGTGCAGTTAAACCTGTCAAACCAGACAGGACTGACCTGTTGCCTGTGACAGGGGGAAATTCTCTTTCTGGAATTTGTTCTAGTAGCAAAACAATGATCTCTCCTATTTAAAAGGGCTTAAGAATATTGAATGCATTCAATGCACACATTAATATGTTAAATTAATAATTATTAAATATAATTTTTTCACTCTCCATACTCTGTAGAGTTGGTTCTAAAGGTACGAATCCAGAACCCCAACGCACGAGAGAACGACTTCATCGAGATAGAGCTGGACCGACAGGAGCTCACCTATCGCTCCTTGTTGAGGGTGTGTTGCCGCGAGTTGGACATCAGCACCGAACATGTGGAAAAGATCCGCAAGCTGCCGAATACCATGTTGAGAAAGGTACACAACGTTCATGACACTTATGTCAGAATTTGAATTAATCATCCCAGGAACCAAATGTTTACAGGACAGTTGTGAGACCAGTCAAGATGGATGGATTGGAGACACTAGGAATAGGTAGAAGACAGGAGACGGAGCTGTAAGAAGTAGTTCAAGATACTGAGATTCTCTTTAGGAGAGCCAAGGATGGACAGGATCAGGTGATTAGAGGGACAACACGGACAGGAAGGTTTGGAGAAAAAGCTAGAGAAGACGGATTGAAATGGTTTGGACATGTTCAGAGGAGGGACAGTGGATATATTGGTAGAAGAATGATCCTAGAGATGGAGCTACTGGGTAGGAGACAAAGAGGAGATTGATGGATGCAATGAGAGAGGACAGTTGAGGATACAGAGGACAGGGTGAGATGGAAATTGTTGAATCCCTGTGACAACCCCCGAAAAAAGGGACAAGTCAAAAGGAAAAGAAGGTCAATATGCATTATAGATACAACCTCAGTCTTAAGATTTTAGAAATTGATGAGAATGTCTGTTTCATTTTCTTTGTTCAAGGACAAGGATGTGGCTCGGCTGCAGGACTTTCAGGAGCTGGAGGTTGTGTTGGAGAAAGCAGAAGGCCTCTCCCTCTTCTCTGGCTCTGGCGTTCTAACGGACAGACCCTGCTACAACATGAAGGCGTCCCGCCTCACCTATTAGAGCTTCCACCGAGCCCGCAGTGTCTCTGTGTTGCACACGTTCCTGTAGCCGCTCTCCAGCAACTACAACCAACTGTCTGCCCAAACACCCTGCAGAGCTTTGTTTGTGGGATTCCTTTTTTTTGCCAATTCCTCTCTGCTAAAGGTCTCTTTCTTTAGAAGTTCTACAGCTCCTGTCCTTCACGTCTGCCTTTCTGCTGCTTTAGAATACCCCAACAGTTGCGAGCGAAGACTGATGCATGGTGTACTAAACTGAACTGTGTGCAAAAAAAAAATTTTGGGCCTCTCTTTGTCTCCTCTCCTCCCGCTGCACTCTGTGCCAAGTCTGTAGTTTGACCACAGAGAGGACACAGGCCTGGACATGTCACTGATTGGACTTGAATGGGATTCTGCAATAGCCTTACATGGACAGACTGTGGTTGTAGACCTTTATCAGCCCGTGTGGACAAGGGGCAAAGGACGAACAGGATGTTTTACATAACTCTCAGTCTGGTCCAGAGACCAGGACGAGCTTCAGCACTGGGGACATGCCGACATCAACATGGACTGTGTACACATATTCATCTTACATGCTTTAGATTAAACCTGGGTGTCTCCGCCAATGGACATCCTCTGCTGGCCTACACAGTTGTTACAGTGACCTCACGTTAGGTGTGACTAACAGAGTAGTATTTTTAGTAGCTCAACACGCTGTCATTCTGCTTTAATCTGTATCCGGTCGTACACATGGATACGGTAGATATTTCCCTAAAATCTTCGGTTTTACACTGTGGAAAACTAAGAAAGAAAACAAATTTAGTTTAAAAGGTTAAATTGTGTCCGGTTCAAGGGACGTTCATTGAAATGTTGACGATTCGGTATCTGGTCTGCAAGACGCCACAGAGTCCAGTCAGTGTAAGATGATCACTGTCCACTTCCTCATCATATACACGATGTTGCCGGTTGAATATGTTCTCTTGCTGTTCCATTTTAATTTGACTTAATACCAAAAATGAATCGCCCCAGGAAACGAACTAAATCTTAAAAAAAAGATATAACACGTTCTTATTAAAAAATGTTAGAATTATATTCTGAGCGAAAGTTGTTTTTTTTTGTAACCATTGAGTGCTTCCTTGTTCTGCCAACACTAATCTAAAATGGTTATTTCTCATCTCGTTGCACTATGTTCAAGATAAACAGCCCATAATAATGTTGCTTATTGAGCCTATTCTAGTGCTGATGTGTCATTTATCTTTTTCTTACATTTAAGTCAGTTAGTCCAGTCCTGTGAATGTTTTCTTTCTTGAGCAGAGACGCTGTCATTAGGCTCGATATCTGACTCTGACAAAAACAAAAACACTTCATCTGCTGCCACCTTTTGGTTTAGGTCTTAATGACTTTAAGTGACTGACACATCATTAGATCAAACACGTTTACTGTTCAAATATATACCTGATGCTCTTACTCTGTTTGTATGATTTCTTATACTTTTTTTTTATTTCTTTGTAAAATTGTTCTCTAACCAGGCCTGTTGTGTTATTGTTTAAAATGTTCGCTAAATGTTCAAAATGGAGTCGAGATGCTGTCAGGGGAGCCATGTGCAATGTAACAAGGGGACAGTTTGATTGAGGGATTATTGAAAGTTTGCTGTGGGACTGCAGGAAGTGCTTCTTTAATGATAATGTGGGTTGGTCAAAGCAAGGGTATGAGGACCTGTCTGAGGTCTTTTTGGTTGTGGCAGATTTCTCCCTGGACAAAAATCAACTGTCTGTGAGTTGTAGAAAAAAACAGTTTAACTTAAACCTATGCATTCAGAGTCTGCTATTTTTATATACAGTCTACGTCCTTGTCTACTTGTAGATAAAAAAAAAACTTTGGGTGCTGTTCAAGTCGATGGTTTTTTGCAGTGGACACCTGTACCTGTTCTTTGATAAAGCATGGAAATCATTGATTCACTTCCTGCCTGGTTTCTCAGAAGAGCTTGGACCAGATTCAACTAAAATAGTTCTCACCTCTGATCATTTGAATGTGTCAAATCCATGCTGTAGCTGATTGAAACACTAGAGGGAGCAAAGCAGCAGAATTTGGACATGGGTTGGACAACAGAAGTTGCAGTTTTAGTTTTTGCTCAGACTTAACCTGCATTAAATTTTAGAATATAAACATCTTCAAAAAATGTCACGTCTCATCATAACAGTGTAGGACACTAGTGTCTCGATGCCTTGGTCCATGGACGATGTAGCATCAATATTTAAGATTCTAACAGCGAGTTGTCTAATGCAACGTTACAATATTTATACCTAGAATCACTTTTACTTGAGATTAAACCCCCTTTTTGTTGTCATAAATATCATCTTTAAAAATACTTTTGCTTGTACTTTTTTTTGTTGGTTGTTTTTCAAAACTATCGGAGAGAAAGTGTAGCATTATTTAACGAATGATAACATCCATATCTGCACAATGAATATAATAAAACCACTCAACAACAATGTCAGCCTTGACTACGTTTCTCAGTCTAGGAACGTTTGAGAGGAAATGATACAAAATAAAATGACCACGATGGAACCTTAACCTTCAACGACACTTGACATCTGCTTCCATCTAGTGGCATTAGCTGAAATTACAGTAACGCATTGCAACGAATGAAGGTAAGGAAAATTCTTGTCATTGTGATCCACGCCACTGCACACAATGAAATGTGACCTCTACATTAAACCCATCACCAACAGGGGGCAGCATTGAGTGGGGACAATGTCATGCTCAGGGAACCTCAATGGTAGCTTCGTATTTGGTGGCTTGGAACCTGAAACCACCAGGCCACTACCACCCTTTGGTTGCCTCTTGACACAGTGAATAAAATAAATGAAATCTGTCTTTCTCATCTGTCGTACCACTAATACAGTGGGCCGGAATTGGAAAACCTTGTGGGCCATATTTGGCCCACATGCCATAGTTTGTAGTATTTTTGTAGGAAGTTTCTGGGTCAATCATCAGAATTCATCAAGTTCCGGTAACTCAAATAAATATTTCAAATATATGTTAAGTAAATAAGTCACTCATTGATTGATTTTATTTTTTGTTTTTAAAAATAACATGGCCCCAGTCAGAAGAAATCACCTTTTCTCACTATTATTATGGAGGCGGTCAGGGGTAATGAAAAAATAGTGGAACATCTAGTTCTGTACGGTCAACTCCCAGGGGACAAACAGGAAAAAAAATAGGGAATGTTCCATATCTGTTGTTTCACAGTCCAGCTGTAGTTGTGTCTCTGTCCTGTCTGATCACCTGCCGGCGCAGGGAGCCAACATTGTACATTTTGTTATGTCCCCCCTTGTGATTTAAAGAACATAAACTATTAAGTTATGGTCCCAGCGACCCCGCTAAGGATCCGGGGAATCCTTAGCCTTTTCGGCGAAACAGACACAAGTGTCGACGGGGGGAGCAGATGTTCAGACGCCACAGACACTGGAGAACACAAATATTGCGTAAATCCGTGTGGAACACTGTTGTGTACAGTTACCCACAATGTTCGCAACCTTAATTTAAGGACAGGGGAATGCTGGGACATTTGGCCACGTCCCACTTGTCTGTGTTGGCAAGTTGGGTTGTGTGTCTAGACTGTGGCTGAAGGATCGGCTTAAAGGTCCTGCTGTGGCTGGAGGTGTTTCACTCCTTTGTTCTGGACTGAGACTCTTGTAATAAGATTAGAGTGAAGAGTCATAACACGTCCATTGTTTTCCACCAGACTCCCAGGACACAGGTCTGAGTGGAGCAGCCTGGTCTGGAAGTTCTGAAAGACGCCGTGCAGCTGAGGCAGATGGAGACGTCACTTGAAGGTACGGGCTATGACGTTAAAACCCTGGAGCACCAAGGCAGTAACATTTTATAAAAATCCCATTCTGTTTAATACAACACTGAACCAGAAGGAAACTGTGGAACAGGGTTTTGAGAACTATAGGATTTATCGTAGAATGTGGAAAACAAATCTATAAAATATTATTAGAAATTCAACTTTCACATCAAGGTGGGGGCCGCAAAATATTGTTCCACGGATCGCAAAATGGCCCACGGGCTGTGAGTTTGAGACCCCTTATCTACAGTATATTTTAACCTTGAAGCATCTTATATATTCTTTCATTTACAATACATTTGGCAGACACTTTTATGCAAAGTACCTTACGCGTTCATCCATTTATTCATTCATCCTGACTCGGTCTCAGGGACAGCAGTCTCCACAACTGTCACCCAAATCACACTACTTCATTCTGTGGGCCTTCCTGTGGGTGGTGAGCCCATTGGACGTATGTGGGTCAGGACAGTGACATGATCAAAGCACCTCAAAGGCAACCTGGTGGCTCGTGGATTTGAACCTCAAGCCTAGCAGACCTAGGTCTGCTTCCTTAGCCACTGGGCCACTACTGCTGCACACCTTTGGAGGTACCTATAATTAATGATAAATAAAATGATAAAAATTAAGAAGAAAAATCAAGTTAAACAATGATTTGCTGTAGCGACCCCTGAAAAAGGGAAAATAAATGGAAGAACAAAGGAGCATCACTAATAATATAAAAAAGATTAATATAACATATTTACATGACCAGAACAAAATTAGAAAATAAATAATAAAAAAGTCAATCTTCCTTAATGACGTACAAATCCACTATCATTAATTTTTACTTTTGATTTTATACAGGATGCAGTTTGCATGCGTCAATCAATGTGCAGCTTTTTGTTTCTCCTGCTTGGTCTTCTACTTTTTAACTAAAGATATTTCCATTTGTTTCAGGATGATTAAACTATTCTGATCCTGATTCTGATTCTGATTTAGTGACACAGGATTAAAGTAGGTTGGACGAGGGCAGCAGAGCCCGGGGTGCCGTTCATTATAGTGACATGATCAAATAAAATAAATCAACAATGCTTTCTCGCCACATTCTGAGCGTGAACACTAATGAAGACGTGACATGTCCTCTGACTGAGGCCGCTTTTGAACTCGCCATGGAAAGGTGGCGACGCCGGTGAGAAGGTCAAAGTCAAGGCCTGTTCCCAGACAATGACGTCCAGAAGGCAGACCAGCAGACCATCGGACAGCCCTGCGTGGGGTCCTGCGGCTGAATTCAATATGCCCCAAAGCCCCATTGTGGGCTATGCTGGGAATGTAGAGTCCCAAGGGGTGAAGGTTGAGGTCCGAGGGCCAGAGGGGAAAAACCCCTGCATGACTGTGCATCAGTCAACATATGCATTCATTTAAGTGGAAAATGAGCAGCTGATATTTTATAATATACCTGGTAAACGGTCAGTGTTGTTTCTATGTTGAAAAGCCCAGTTAAAGGTCAATTAAGTGGACACTCACCTTCGTCCACGTCTCAGTTTATACGTGAGTCTGAACCAATATGTTTTCACAGAGAACTCACAGACAGCAGACCAGACTGAGACTGCAGGGTCCGGCCTGGAGAGCACCGGGCCTCTTTGGACTCAGCAGGGACTCGGCTTGGGAAGCACAGACTTCTATCAACACACACACATTTCTTTACACACCGTTTCATTTTTTCACATCTTCCAGGTCTTTGTTTGTTTTGAACTGATTCACTTACATTTTCCAGACGTTGCTTGGAAACAGCACTTTATTAGGAAGGACTTCTTCACTCTGAAGAGTGTCGGATGGTTCATTCAACGTCCGTTAACTCCTGGGTCAAGGGTTTGATCCCAGTCACTTCTTTGTCTACATTCTTATGTGTCCCTGGACATTTAACCTCAGTTAACTGTGGCGTGATACTGAAAGAGACATCAGTTTGGACCAGAAACTGATGTTAATTTCTCAAGACCTCATGTAAGATTCAAGCGAATTCGACAAAACCCAGATGCTGCGTTATCTGAGGGTTATGATTATGCTAATATTAGGGCTAAAGGAAGTCAAATCTTTTGTGACAGTAAGTGTTACCATTTCATTACTATGATTGTTATTCAAAAGTGCATTCAAAATGCAGGAAAAAACACATTACTAAGACCTAGGCCTATCTATAGGTTGCAACCCCCCATTTAGAAAACTCTGATCTGAAGAAAAATATTTGTGTTTCCATGACAGGCAGCCCTGATGCCGCAGAGGCAGCTGGTAGACGCTGAAAGCACCTGAGGAAACAGTGGACGGTTACGTTCCGTCAGTAAACTCTGTGGAGGTTTCCAGGTAGAAAAACAGAAAGAAAGGAAGACAAACATTTACAAAAGCACCAGAGTTTCCAACCATGAGTGATTTAACAAACAATATAGATTTTCAATAATATTATAGATAGATGGATCTATTCTAGATTCGAACCTGAAGGCTACTTATCAAAATTATATATATATTATATTTATAACAGTCACCATAATTATAAACACATCACACTTGATCAACATGTTGTTTTTGTTTTTTAAATACATGTAAATCTATCTATCTACCTATGTAAATATAATATATATAGATAAAAGAATATTGCTGGTTTACCATATGGGTTTTTTGTTGATTCTGCCCGAGGTTTGGCGCCATCTTCTGGAGGTTTGTCCATCGTGTCATTGAAAATCGATTTTTTATTTCCTTATAAAATGATTTTTATTATTTATTCCAGAATGACTTCCTGTCTTCTTCTCCAAATCCCTGTCTTACATCTGGTCAATGTATTCATCTCGTCAATGTATTCCCCAAACAGTTGTTGATTTGTTACACATTTGTTACATCATTTTTTCAAAATTGTTTTTTTTTTAAATAATTAAACCGCATTAACTGACTTGTTCAACAAGTGATAAAGGACAGAAATAATAAAACATATCCCATGTTTTTCCCTTCATTTCAGTGGAGGTTTGATGGCTACGCTCATCCCTGCGGGAGGACCAGGGCAGTGTAAGGGTTAAGGCAGCCAGCGCCTTACGCACAGGTGTCTCCGCAGTCTACTGTGGACCAGCGGCTGCAACTGTCGCTGGAACGTCCCCCCTCACCACCCGTCCTCCTTTTAATTAACTTGATCATAACTGTAACCCAGCTGGGACCAGACAGGTCACTGTAACTCATGGACTCAGATCCCACTCGGACTTTGCGCAGCGCGGTCCTAAACTTTCTCCACTACTAAACCCTCCAAACCCGGGGATCTCTGCGAGTCCACGAAGCCACGGTCGCGATCTTGAGGTGGAACACGTTGTGGATTATTTAGTGGGATCTTCAAGGCTTCAACCTCGCGATCTTCTGGTGCCGCCTGGTTCCGCGAGGCAGCGAACATGTGGTGGATGCTGTTTCCCCGCTGGATCTGGTTCCTGTTGGGACACTGGTACACTGCACTGCTTTATATGGACAGCTGTGGCGTGGGCGCGATGCCCATGTCAGTGGCAAAAGTGGTTTATTCTCACGCAGGTCTGTGTCCTAACGACCTGAATCCGAACCTGTGGGTGGATGCCATGAGTACCTGCATGAGGGAGTGTGAATCCGACCAGGTGAGTTCACGCACCGGGCTGGGGCTCCTAACATCATCCCGGATGATTCTATAGTGTAATCTAGACTGCTAGATCTGTGCAAAATCTTGAAAGTGTGTATCTATATTTTAAACAGAAAATTAGCAAACAACAAATAATAATAATAATAAAAAACAAGATTTTTATAGAATTTTTGAGACAAGTACAAAACACACAGAACTTACATGGTTGGGTGAATAGTAAAAACAAAACATAACTCATGTTGTTTAAACGTATGTAGCTGTATGGCCCCAAATGGATCAATGACTGTATCATTGTTTAATTTCATTTTCATTTTTAGTTGTATTTTGTCAAATCTAAACTGAATGAAAGTTGGAAACTCCAAACAAATCACCTGGTAAAGTTTAAACACATGCTGTAATTTCTCACCTTCATGAAACTCAAGTCCAGTTCAGACTTGAACCAGACTAAAGAAACCAGTTTATTTGGAAGTACTTGAAAAGATATTCATCCAAAGGGTGTAACCAAGAAAATCTCTCTTTGAGAGGTTGGCAAACATAGTTTATAAAGCAACAGGAGAAAAAAAAAATCAAACATTATAATATAATATATAATATTTTGTAAGTTTCTGTAAAATCTTAACCTTAAGATGCTAGAAAACAAAACCAGACTTTTTTTTTATTCCATATGCTATAATGAATATACTACAATGACTTAAATTGTAAAATAATATATTAGTTATTCTGTCTAACAAATGGATGGGTTAGTGGTTAAGGAAGTGGACTGATGGGTGACACACACAGAAGAAATAGAGAAAACAGGGGGACATGGAGAACGCCGATTCGCTGTGGCAACATCTGAAAAAGTGACAAGCCGAGTGGAGAAGAAGAAGACTAATCAACCCAGTCCTTTTAAAAAGGGGCCACAGATCTTTACAAAACTTGTCTTCTCCACCCTTCAGGACTGTGAGTCGTTTGAGAAGTGCTGCCCTAACGTGTGTGGCAACAAGAGCTGCGTTGCTGCTCGCTACATAAATATCAAGGGCAACGGGGGCCCGGTTGGAATGCCGAAGGGAGCCACCTGCGACCAGTTCATGTGCTCCCAGCAAGGCTCCGAGTGTGACATCTGGGACGGCCAGCCGGTCTGTAAGTGCAGGGATCGCTGTGAGAGGGAGCCTCACTTCACATGTGCGTCCGACGGCATGACGTACTACAACAAGTGCTACATGGATGCTGAGGCCTGCTCCAAGGGTGTCTCTATCTCTGAGGTCACCTGCAGGTAACATGTTAAGTATTTTACATCTCTATTCTGATATGTTTGGATAAGGTCAAGACTCCCCAAGTCTTTAATTTTGACCTAATATTCAGTGAGAGCTTAGTCAATGTCCAATTTTTACCAATATGTCAATACTGTCAAAACATTTTTCTCATTCCACCATCAACTGTTGTAAACCTGGTAATATCGATTTATCGGTAACTGCTAAGCCACGGTATAAATAAGAGGTAAATTAAAAGAGCTGTAATGCTGCCATCTAGTGAATTTCTTTAAATTACAGTTGGTTATCCCCAAAACCATTTTAGGGCACACATCATTTGGGGAAACCCTCCCATTGTGTTATCACACGGTGGGACTCGGGTCACTTCCATTAAGCATGGTAGTTCCAAAGGAACAAAAGGTCAAACACATTCAGCAGCTGCTTCTGGTTCTGGTCTTTGCGCAGAACTCTTCTGACTTCTCAATATATTCCCAGTAAGGAAAGTAAAGTGAAATATTATCTTTAGCGTGGCAGAAGTTTCCTAAGGCTGTCCAAGGTCACAAACTAACCCATAGTCTGAGAAAATCTCTGATAACGTTAAGTTTTGTGAGTTCTCAACATTGTGAAACCGTTCTGCACTCTTTGTAATAAAATTCCCTAGGTTATAACATCCTGGACTAATTCCTTTTTAATCACCTCACCCACAGGTTTCACCTCATCTGGCCAAACACCAGCCCAATCCCTGCAGAAACCACTCTCCATCCCACCACTGCCCTACAGACCACTCGTCCCGCTGACATCCAACTTCCCACAATACACAGCAGACCCTCTCAACAGGCTGTATTTGTTGGAGAGACGGCTAGTTTCCTGTGTGACGTGTCGGGGAAGCCTCCTCCAGAGATCACCTGGGAAAAACAACTGAAGGGCAAAGAGAACGCCATAATGAGGCCCAACCACGTACGGGGAAACATCGTTGTCACCAACATCGGACAGCTGGTCATATACAACGCACAGCTGCAGGACGCTGGGATATACACGTGCACAGCCAGAAATGTCGGTGGGAGTGTGTCATCGCACTTCCCCTTGTTAGTGGTCAGGAAAGAAATGAAAGGTAAAAGTGCGGAGGTGAATCGAACCAACGTGCCTTTCCCAGCTGAAGAGTGCCTCAAGGGTCCAGACACAGACGACTGTGGTGAGGAGAGCATGAGCTGGTACTATGAACCCAAGAGAAACAATTGCTTTACCTTCACGTACAGTCAATGCAACAAAAACCGAAATCATTTCGACACCTACGAAGCCTGCATGCTTTCCTGCGGAGGTGAGCTCGCCGCACCCTGTAGCCTACCCAGCCTCCATGGACCTTGCAAGGCATATGAGCCTCGCTGGGCCTACAACAACAGCCTCAAAAAGTGCCAGTCCTTCACCTACGGAGGCTGCGGTGGCAACGAGAACAACTTTGAGACCAAAGAAGCGTGTGAGCAGATGTGTCCTTTTCCCAAAAATCACAACTGCAAAGTGTGCAAGCCCAGAGGAAAGATGGTGAACAGCTTCTGTAGGAGTGACTTTGTGATCTTGGGCCGTGTGACGGAGCTGACGGAAGAACAGGAGTCGGGCCATGCTTTGGTGACGGTGGAGGAGATCTTGAAGGATGAAAAAATGGGCCTGAGATTCTTTGGCAAAGAACCGCTGGAGGTGACGCTTCTGAACATGGACTGGAGGTGTCCATGCCCCAACATCACCACCACCAGCGGGCAGCTCATTATCATGGGAGATGTTCACAATGGCATGGCTGTGCTCCAGCCTGACAGCTTTGTAGGTTCTTCTAGCACCCGCAGAGTCAGGAAGCTCCGTGAAATTGTCCACAAGAAGTCCTGTGATTTTCTGAAAGAAAGTCTTTGACAGTCTGGAGATTACTGATATATTACTGCAAAAGCCATTTGCAGAAAACTGGGTAAACTATCAATAATGCAAGAAACACCAGCATCTTTAAATGGGGTTTTCACTCAAAATGTTTAAAATGCAAGAGGGCAAGGAAAATACTACACCATAGTGACAGGGGATGGTTAGGAATTTTAGATATAAAATGAAGATTAGCCCAAGATTGCTGAAAACCATTTGGTCAAGTTCTAATATTTAGCCAGCCAAGGTGGAAACACCTACTGAATGTGCAAGGGCCATGCAGCTCATGTGGCAGCTATGGAATACACATTACAAGTGTAAAGAACTTGTTTATTGAATACAATACAACGAAACATAACATCGACTCTGGTGGGACTCGAACCCACAACCTTTGAATGCCTTCTCAGCTAGAAGTCCAATGCGCTATCCATTGCACTACAGAGCCAGATACTCCAAAAGAAAGATTTAGAAGACAGGAAAACACAGTAATAGTCTTCTCCGTGTCCTTTTGCTGTCCAAAATAGTTATGGAGCATTATCAACATACAGAGTTTTGTGCCAATGCTACAGGTAACCAGGTAAACCTACTACACACTACACTGACCTCCTCAGACTGACTGAGTACGAACTTTTGTCTCTATTGTTTCACTACTTTTACTGGTCTGATCGACCTATAGTAAATCTAATAATCACCTGCCACAATGAAATCCATCATTAATGTTGTTATTTTCTCAATGTGCCTTATAACATGTTTATACTCAACCACCCGTCTGAGGCATTGATCCTGTATATTGTAAGTATTTTGTTTCTGTAACAGCTTTTTAAACAACTTTATATTGTAGTTTTTATCTCCAGGTGTTATCTAAAGGTTAAATAGTGCCATTGGTTTAACAATATGGTAAGTTACTTTTAGTTTAAATGCAAAAAGACACAGTTAATGTTTTTTTTTTCAGTGCACAATATTTATTTCATAATGTCATGTCTTATAACAACCAGTGGACTTTCAGTACAGGTACATACTGTCGTATGGGGGTCCAAAAATATCAGTCATATGGGTCATGATAGTAGCATAATTAGGTTATCTTAAAGTATTGTTGTCGGTTACTCCCTTTGATAATGAAAATACCTTGGTTTGAGTAAGAGATGTATTAATAAAAAAACGCTTTGGGGATAAACGGCTGTATGTGAAAGTGCTAGTCACTAGATGGCAGCAATGCAGCTCATTTAATTGACATATTTTAATAACCAGGATATTGTATGCAAAACGCTGGTGCTCGCAACTCATACTATGTTTCGTCCAGATAAACAAACAAATATTACTAGGCTCATATCAGTATCGGTTGGTGCCAGAATGACTATTAATTATAAAGACAATATAAGCATCTTGTACCCTGGCAAAACTTTAATATCGGACATACCCAGTATATATCTATATTTTTACAAATGTGTAGAGTACGATGTGTAACATAAATGTTTCATTTTATTATGGTATATATTCATATATACGTATATATGAAGTGTTATGAAGGCTGGTGAAATGAATAAACATGATTGGAGTGATATTACAATGTCCCTTCTTTGTGATGTTTTTGTTCTTTGTTCCACTGCTGGAGACAAAGTACCCAGCATGCTCGCACTTTATCAAAAGACCTGTGTAGGCAAAGCATGTGACATTCTGAGGCCGACATCCCACCATCTACATCCCGCTCTTGCATTTCTCACTCACACACATCCAGGACCTTAGTCTGGCATTAAAATCTGAAGCAGGTCACATTCCAGCACAGCTGTGGTGGCCTGTGGAGCAGTGTGTTGTGTTGTGTTGTGTCTGGGTCTGGGGCCCTCGCATAGCACACACCCCACCGACCATCACTTGGCCTTGTTCGGCCCCTTTCATGTGCAAGAGGCCGGGTGAAGGGGGAGAGTAGGAGAGGGGAGGGAAGGGATGTTGGCTGCTTCCCGCATCTTTCTTCTCCCACATCTGTGCTAATATAAAGCAGCCTAATATGAAACAGGAAAAAATGTATTTGTAACAAAAAAAAAACTTAATCTTTGAATTCAGGGTGAGACTATTTTAGAGAAATTTTCTTCTGAGTCTTAGTAATTCCCTACCTTAAATGTTATCGTTTAAGATCTGGAAATAAATAAAGATGTGCACAACAAACACTTCAAACCCAGAAAGATTTGTCACAGCAATCAGCAGGATGTACAGGAATTTAAACCAATGGGATAAACCAGCCGCAGAATGTTTTCCCCTTCCCCCTCGGCCCTTCTATGCTCCCTTCTTTGTCAACTTTCTGCCCACACAGACTGAAAGACAGCCAGGCTTTGGCGGCCACCCTTTGACCCTGCTAATGAAAAAGAGGCCACTTAGAAAAAAGGCTACTTTCATCACAACTGTTGACAAGTGCTAAGGGACTGGCTGAGCTCCAGACCAGCTCCTTGATGCTCCCCACGTCACAGCGGGCTGCTGATTTCAATCTCAAGTTCACAGGGAGACCAGCAGCTAGGCGGCCTGCCAGACAGACAATAACATTAATCCAGACAGACACAGGTAAGAGGAGGGCGTGCGGGGGGTGAGAGTGCCCTCCATGACTCAATATGCAAAGAGTTTTACACAGCAGTTCCTTGGCAGGACTTCGGAAATAGATGGTTCAGTGAAACAGACAGTCCAGTAAAAAGCCAACAGCCCATTTGGCATGTAAATCTGTCCCATGTCCAAATTATACCATTAAATTATATTATTATTATGTTTCTGTCTTTTCCCTGCAATGCCAGTGGTAACCAGTAGTAGCATGTTTGTATTTTAGCCTTAGACTTGTACATCAATCAATGAATAAAATGTTATTTATACAGCCTACTATAAACTAGTATCTACTGTGGCCTGGGAGACAAAATTGCGGAGTCAAATTGCTCCTATTCGTTTAAAAATTGACTATTTTTGAAGTACAAACTGGCTAAAAACTGTTGGCTATAAACGCTTTAAAGAACTTCCTAAATTTGTCCACTAGGAGGCAGAACAACATTTAACACGAGTTTAACACAAGTCTCACGTCACAGAAAAAAAAATCACAAAATAAAGAAATAAATGAAACACAATTAAAAGTTTAAAGAGGAACTTGTTGATTAATTATAGAAATTAAGATTACAGGATGGGAGAAAAGCATTAAGTATCGCCAACTGTTGGGCTAATTTTTTAGGTTACACATCTAAGTATGTAGGAGTTGTATGACTACACGAAAAAACGAATACTTTAGATTAAATGACTAGTTTCCGACACAATCTATATACGAAAAGTCGAAGATAAAGTCTTCAAGTATTAAAATAAAACTTACTCTGTATACCGGTCGGTTAGCAGAAAGTTCTAGCCGTTTGTGCACTCACGGTTGTACGCATGCGCTGTTTTTACATATTAAAACTAAGTTTAATATGTACACCGGCATATTTATAACAGTGCAACAGCACACACTGTGTGTGTTTGCTGACAGAAATGATAATGCGACAGGAGTGAGTCAAAAGAGAAACAAAGAGACGAGACGCGGCATTCTAAGGTAGGTTTCCAGGTCTGTTGTATTGATAGTTTAGGTCCATTGTAGTGGCTAACTGTTACCTGACGCCTCCATTTTGTATTTACGTATATGTATGTATCAGTGACGATCATTAAGTAGACATGATCGCATAGGCAAGTGAGAAAGTGTTCCGTTGTGGTGTGAAAATTATCCTTCATCATGTAAGGATACTGGGTTGTTGTCAAACGACTTACTTTGGTTCCTCCTAGTGGTTAGTTTTGGGACACTTCCAAAGTATATAAGTATTAATTAGATAGATATATCGACGTATAGTCAAAAATACCACACATACAGGACATTTGGCACAATGAAATTTCAGTCCTCTCTGACCCATGGTGAAAGAGGCATTTCAATACAATACAACATGAGAGGTAGATGTTTACAAGTAAAAGTAAAACAAATCATAATTAGTTGTGATTTATAACATTTAATGACAATTCAGTCAGTTACCCCGTAATTAATTACAATGGGAATTTTAGTTACCAGCCCTACTTTAAAAACTAAAATATCACAAAGTAGTCAAGGCAGTGTTTATAGTACAGCACTGCTAGAAACATGAACCATAAACAATGATGGCATTCATTAGCATTTGGCTACTGTAAGGTGTTACATAATGAGACACCATCACTTGGAACCTGGTTCAGAACTATTGTCCATTTCTCTGAGGCAGTTCAACAAATATGTGTGTGTGTTGCTTGTTTGTTGCATTTCACCACATAGGCCTTGACGTTTCAAGAACATCAGTTATACACTAATTATTGCACCAATAATATACACCTGTAAATAACAGATATCACACGCTGTTGGAATGCATTTTAGGAAATGTATTTTGAGATTTAAAAACTATCTCACTGTCCCAAACACAACTTGGCTGTGTAAAATTTGCCAATTTGGCAATTAATCACAATCATGATAATTAATCGTGATTAATTGTTGAATGGAAAAATTAGGGAAAGTCTATTATCAAAAGTCTATTACTATCCACCTACGTCCAACGTAAATGAAAACACAGACAGGGAGGACGGATGCATGGGACAAAATGTTCTAACTCCAAAAGCAGCATGACTCAGAAATATTATACGACTCTGTGTTTGGGGATGGGTTGGGATGAAGGGGGGGGTTCTCTCACGTCACATGACGTACGTTGGTGCCAATTTTAGAGGAATCTGCTCAAGAGTCGTTTACGCCACTCTGTCACACTCGGAATGTAATCAAACTGAGCCTTTCTTAGTATTTTTTTTTTTATTAATGTGGACTTGTACCTTAGTCCCTGACGCAGCAGGGTGTCAACAACAGCTGATGTAGTTACACACAGGGAGACTGTTCACCATTTGTACTTTATACTAAGGCTGATAATGACAAAGCAACATCAACACTGTTAGCTCAGACGTGACTTGTATGATAATTGGCATCAATAGGACCAGGAGTACGGCTGCAGAAGCTCATCCCTTTATTAACATTTAATGTCAGCCAAGTGAAAGCACAAACATCATTATTCATTTATGCCGTAAGATCGTAAAAGTCAAATTAGCAGCAGAGAGGAGGTTATTTTTGTTTGTGTAGAGAAGTCATCTTCATTCCAAAGACACACACCATACATAGTGATGTTTCCTTCATGGTCATAGTGACGTCACAGCTCCAGTTGCTGTAAAATCACCATAGGTCGCCCTGCTGTTGTGAAGCTGTGCAGACACCAGAGGGAGTGCTGGACTATTAGGAGTCAGCTTGAACGTGTGCTGGCTTAGTTCTGTTGTTGTCTTCCAAACACAAATCTAAAAGATTGATGTGCCAAAAATGGGATTTTATGGAACACTATGTTCTTGAGGTAAAAACATCTTTGACCAGAAATGTCGTTACATTATCCCAAACTATAACAAACCTAAACATTAACCTGAACATTCATCCTGTGTATAAAAAGTATATTTCTCCAGGAAACAAACTCTATTGTAGGAGATAAAACAGTGGAGACATTGGGACTGACAGCCTTATCTATTAGAGGGTTGGAGATGAAGCAAAGTGAGAGTACATTTATCCAAGTTAGTCTAATCCCACCCTTTTAACTTCTAAGTAGCGTTGATATCTTCAGTAGCGTCTTGTTACCACCTTAGCATCTGCAGCATTTGACTTATGTTAGGTCTTACATAATGAGTCACTAAACCTAGTTTAGTCCAACACCACCCTGAGGCAACAGGGTGAACAACAATGCATGTTAAATATTTTCCATAGTAAGTCAGTGGGGAGAGACACAACAGTAACACAACAGTATATATCAATATATATTATACTCATTTTGTTTGTTCTTGTTTCTGTATACTTATTTACACATTTTTGACAAAATTATGTAGTTTTAAAGTATCATTTGTTAATTACAGTAAAAATGTTTGTTGTTTGTAAACAGATAGCTAGGTAGACAACCATATCACACAGTAGTCAAGGCAGTATTGGTACTAAAGAACTCTGAGGCAGTTCAACAAATATGTATGTGAAATATTTTCCACAGTAATGAGTGTTTACTTTAGCCCTGAGCAGACGAGATCTATTTAAAAAGTTCTATTTAACTCTTTCTGGGGGTTTTTGACAAGTTGATATCAATATTTAAGTTGAGTTCAAACAATTTGAGCTCGCCAAAGAAAAACACTGCACATGTCCCCACTACCTGAAATGGACTGAGACGTCTGGGCCTATCAGAGTGGGAGAAATTGAAATAAGCTGCCGTCTAACTATTTTTAGATTGCAGTCAGGTTTCGTCCTCCACGGTTTATGCCTCTGCAGTGAGAGCGTATGAATATTAATCAATGCTTTCATCATTTGTTATGGAAAGGCTCCCTCTGTCTGTTTGAATGGCAGGGGAGCCATAAACCTATTTTCCACCTCTGCAGTATTACCATACGAGTCAAAAGCATTTCTCGTGCAAGTAGAGCAGAGGGCTTGTTTGAACATAAAAGCCGCTCCGAGGAATGGAAGCCGGTCTGCACGGGTGAATAATTCCTGCTTTCAGGTTTGTTTGGAGACGGGATGATTAGTAATCAACAGGTAGAGTGCAGGGTAAATGATGTATCCCACAGACGGCCCTTTGTCAGACAGGGCTGCGTGGATAAATGTGCATGTGTTTACAAATGAGTGTTGGCAGAAGGAAAACATCTCTGAGCCTCAGACTACAAATCCTCACAACTCTCCTGCCTAAAATAAGGCTTGTATGTCTGCGTGTTTACCTGTGAACGGACACGTGAGGATAATTTCCTTAAATTCAATGACTTATTCAAAGATGAAGCCGGGGTTTGTACGTCAGAGAGGTGTTTTTAACGTCTCCGTGTACTGGATGAAGAAGTCTCTCAGATGAAGTTCCATAACCACATTACTGTAGTATTTTTAAACATTTGTGTTTGTCCTGTGTTTTTGGTTATTTATGATCAGCTCCCCTGATGCATGGCTTTATTCACATTTAGTAAATATTAATGTAGGAAAACTTACTTTCAGCATCAGAGAGGTGTTACAGGTGTTAGAGGTGTTAGTTTAGGTTTAGGTTTTTTCCTTTTCTTGGAAGTGTGTTGGATAACATCACAAAAAAAATGAAGTAGAGTTTGAAGAAAACACATAAAAAATTCATTTATAGACAAGAATCTTTGACTTTCTGCATTGCAGGTGTAACAAAACAATGTTACAGCTATATATACTTGATTTCCTGAAGGGAACTGTTCATCTTTAGCTTTTTGAGCAAAGTGCAGGAGGTCTTTCCTGAAGTCAAAGTCTTTATTGTAAGGATTCTAGTAAGTTGTTAAGGGTTGTTTGATTTACGCCAAGCTCAGTGGATGTGAGAATTAATAATGAGATCAACGTCTTCCCAGTAGGAGGTACAATTATCCCACATACAGCATTAAGTCAAACTATTCAAAACAGTGTCTTGACAACAAACAACACAAAGAGCAAAAGACAAGGAGAGCTATTAAGACAAATAGACTCCGGCGAACCAGAGGGAAATCTCATTGAAAGTTTGCCCTGAGACATGACTTTAAGCGTTGCTATGACAACTGTAGCTCCAGCTGAAGGGAGATGAAAAAAAATTGTGGATTAATTCATGGGCAGTGCTAAGACCTTGCAACGAAACAATGTGGTTTCAGTTGCAAATGCAGCAAAGAGATTCTTATTTTTCTTGCTTCTAATATCCCTGCGTGCAGGAGCGATGGCTTGTCACAGATGAAGAAATGGAACCTGATCATTTACATCATTATTCAATCAGCACATTGGCTTCAAGGAGTTTGAGGCAGAAAGGCAGCGGTTTGATTGTTCCACAGAGTCTTATCCATGAAAATGATGGCATTAAGATTATTCTGGCCGTGCAGGGTTTTTGGATAATCTTCACAGATAATCTTGACAGTTTACTACGTCAGTATGAAGCAGATTTTAAACAGCAAAACATTGGACTGGACTGATATATGTAGACCTAACACTGATCTACAGCTGCTCTAGTCTAGATGTTAAAATGTCCTCAGTTTGTAAAAACTGAAACGGATGAAATGTCTCTTTAGATGCCGTCCAAACCTAAGGCAGTGCAGGTCACACAGCTATGATACTTGAATGTTATCAAGCCTCCAGTCACTAGGTGGCAGCAACTCTCATTCCTGCAAACAGCAAACATTCCTTTTCCTAAGGGGGGAATGGCAGGATATAATAAGAACCACTGCCCTCAGGGTCTAGGGATTAAGAGGTTGGTTTAAATCCAAGCATGAGCAGACAAATGGTCACAGACACAACAACAGACATTACCCAAGACGGTTCAGTGTCCTGAGTGTGAGATAAGTAAAAATTGTTTGATCAACAACTGCTGCTATAAGTCAAGTTCAGCAACCACTCCTTTATCACTTAGACAAGGCTTTTGGGCAAATATTCATAATCTGGAGACATCTATTGTGTTTAAGGGATTTATTTTATTACAAAAACAAAGTTATAATATCATATTATAGTCTGAGCCTAAAGCCCACAGTGACAGGTGCAGTGAATATTATTTTAAGTTGGTGAGTTCATCAGTTTGACCCTGTGTGACGGTTTCAAA
Organism: Paraplagusia blochii; assembly: GCA_016785265.1. Classification (NCBI taxonomy): domain Eukaryota; kingdom Metazoa; phylum Chordata; class Actinopteri; order Pleuronectiformes; family Cynoglossidae; genus Paraplagusia; species Paraplagusia blochii. The sequence continues at coordinate 353,831 of JAFBJS010002163.1, read as the reverse complement.
CCAAGCAGAGAAGACAGAGTGTTTTTAAAGTGCACGCTCACATGCCACGTTATGTAACAAAGAGTGAAAAAAAAACCATAGATGCTAAAGGCCATACTGTACATGACTACAGACCAAGACAACACAGACCACTTCCTACAGCGGGTCACATCACCCAGCCCTCACCTGTCCCACACATGTTCCACAATCGCACGCAAAACCTGCACTTTCACAACAACACGTGTCCTTCAGGGTCTAATGCCCCTTCTCCAGCTCCCGGCCCCGACATGACCAGGGTGTATTGTCAAACACACTTCACACACCTGCCATGCAAACTCCACTTGCTGTATGTGTGACGTATGGACTGTATATAGCTCTGTTCTATCAGTGGCTGGTGACCAGTGCCTGAAATATCAGGACTGTGTAATGAAGTTTTATAACCACCCCCACATTTGTTTGTGGTAATCCCATAGCCATACACAACTCACTCTTGAGTATAGTTTGCTCCGGAGTGTATGTTTTATTAGCCAAAAAATACATAATGATGAATAAACAAAAACCCCTACATAAATCCGTCTGGAGTATAAGTCAATCTGGAGCGTATGTTTTAACAGCCGAAAAAATGCATAAATGGAAGAAAATAATAATAATAGGTAAGTCACTCTGGAGTATATATCAGACTAGCCAAAATATGGAGTATCAGTTGCTCGGCCTTACAAGTTATAACAGCTAAAAAAAAATGCATAACAGTATCTCCAGAGTATAAGTCGCTCCTCAGTGTAAGTTTTACCATCCAAAATAAGGCGTAAAAAAAAGATTATTTATACTTATTCGCTATAGGTCACATCAGCCACTTTGAGTGCCCTCTAGGGGCTGTCAGTGTGGAAGTAACAGAACCGTAAATTTTCGAAAGTACAGGAGTAGCAGACTCTGCTGCACTAGGCTTATAGCTGGTGTGAATATATTTACAGTTATACAGGACTAGCGGATACTGGTACACAAGCTAAGAGTGCCCTCTAGGGTTTTTTTGCGTGAAAATAACAATGACAGAATATGATTTAATATAAAAGTCTTGTCTGTGCACGTCACAAACCCATCTAAACATATAGTCTGGTTGTCGAGATAAATCCACGTTCCTGAATACTGTATAACAAACCAACGTGTTTGGAACAGAATGGTATGAAACAGCAGACAGATGTGTGTGCTCCAAACCTGTGTTTTTGGAGAACATCTGTAGATCTATCCCAGCAGATCGTGGGCTTTACTTAAAAAAAAAAACCCAGTATCTTACCGTCCAACCCTGATCCACCCAAAACCTCCACCGCTCCCACCGTTACGCCCACCCAACTCACTCATTTCATAATCAGAGTTGCCGAGCTAAGCAAAGTGAAAGCACAGGAAAAACTGTGGGGGCCAGTGGCCGGCACCATTCAGGGCTGCCGAAAGGGCCGGTCTGGACCCCGAATGCTCAGATTACATTGCACATAATGAGAGGCCTGGCTCAGCAGGCTCTGCCTCCCCCACCGCCCCCACCCTCTTTCACGCACACACACACACACATAGATCCATGTGACATTATTGCTGAAGTCCTGTTCTCTTCTCTCTGGTTACTACGCTGATTATTGCCAGCACAGCTGCTTTACATGTCAGTGTTTGGCTCAAAGAGAAGGACAGGAAGCTGGCGTGGGACAGAGGGGTGCTGGGAGCTAAGGTCATCCACACACCACAGTGGGGAGACTGAAAACCAAGCCTTTGTGCTGAGAGAGAGTCTTCAACTCTGTAACTGTTGTTTGGAAGAGTCAACAGAAAATAATGAATCTGCCAAGAAACAGTTGTATTTATAAAAAAAAAAGCTCTGGCTCCAGAGAAGGATGTTTCCTTGGGCAAAAAGATGGAGCCTAAAGAAAAAAAAATCTATAGTTTAAGGTGAGATATAAAAGTGTGAGGATATTTTCATGCTATAAAGGAAACTAGAAATATCTACTGAAAACCAGAATGAAAGAAAGATGTGGGAGCACGTGTCAAACTCGAGACCCAAGGGCCAAATGTGGTCCAGCAGGATCTTATAGCATTTTCTAAGTAATATAAGTGTGTGAGTTTGACAACCCTGTAGTAAAGCTACTTTGCAATAACACAAACTCAATTCAATAAAACTCAATTCATTTAAACTCAATTCAACTCAATACAATACTTCCCAAAGGAAAATTGAGGGTAAATTCCTTTGTTTAAAATAAACACTGTAATTATTATAATTTGATGGGTTGAAAATATTCAAAATATTTATTTCTTTTGGACTGTATTTCTGTCATCATCTTATAAAAAATAGTAAAATAAATAAACAAAGTAAAAATTCTATATGCAAATATTAGATTTGAATAAATTTTTTTCCTCTGAATTTAACAGAAAAACTCTCCTGGCCTGATCTTATTTTTAACACCATGGGCACAAAGATATTTATATCAATCAACATTACGTTGATGCGACGGGCTCTGATTGGACGGTGCTGCTGTCAGTCTTGCTGTGCTGCTTTAACACTCCATTAACCTGATAACAATGAACTGACCTGTTCATTACCCTCAAATTCTCACTCTTAATTACATCTAAATATATCAAGTCATTTACCGATTGCTTATAATGCTCTTTGATCATGTGACCTGTGTTTTTGCATCAGAGGCTGATGCTAAAAATACAACCTCAGTATTATAAATGACTTCTTCCTGCCCAGCAGAGATGATTAAGTTCCACAGTCTGGCAGCAAAGTAGCACGTATGTTGAGCCACCCTGTAACTCGCACCCATGTGTGTTTGTAGACGGGGGTGACGTCCTTGTCCCTTAGAGCCAATGAGGCCTTGTGGACAGAATCCAGTGGCACAGTCTGTCCTTAATGATAGGGCATTAGGCAAAAACAGGAAAGGAACCATTAATTCCCTCTGAGAACATGTTCGTCACAGGACAAGACATGATGAATCTCACTGCAGCCAAACACCTGCTTCAGGGGAACTTTAAAAACAACATTAACTCGGCAACAGATGACAAACTTGTGCACACACACACACACACACACACACATATGTATATACAGTAAATATATATATAAACGTGCATGATACTGAAAATTTCACAATACAATGTTGATTTTTAGGTTAATTGTTCATCCAGAATATAATATATATATATATAAATATATATATATATATTCTAATACTAAGCTAGCTCATCTATTTACCTATCTATCTATCTATCTATCTATCTATCTATCTATCTATCTATCTATCTATCTATCTATCTATCTACCTACCTACCTACCTACCTCCCTATCTATCTATCTATCTATCTATCTATCTATCTATCTATCTATCTATCTATCTATCTATCTATCTATCTATCGGTGTCTTGGTTTCTTTTGCAAACCTCTAATACAGTATATGTATATAACAGATTATAGCAGAGAACATTTCTTTGTTGACCTTGTTTCTCAGTGGGCCTCTCTCACATATGTAACACAGATTAATGACTGCACTGTTGAATGGGTGCTGTGTTCATATGTCATAATATGCACTGCATATATACATATATGCAGTATGTTCTGTCAGTGTCCAGTCCCCGGGGAGCTGTGTGTCATCCTTTATATGCTCCTGTATTTACCCTACAATGCAAATAATAATAAAAATGACTCATTATGCTGACCCCTGAAATACAGATGATTAATGTGAAGCTACTCCCACTTCTGAATAACAGAACGGTCACTAAGTTGGAAATGTATGCAGGCATTAGGCGTAGTAATCTGGGGTTGGAAATGGAGCGTATTCACAGAAAATCAGTCTAATACGTCCATAAGATGTGGCTCTGCTGCAGAGACCAGGAAAAGTCCAGGAAAATTAGGCCAAAGTCAAAAACGAACCAAGAATGAGACGTCCTCCAGACTGACACTGGGAAAAAAAGAAGCTTTTTGTTGCAAGGATGGACGTTTGCCATAAAAAACTGTTCTGCTGTAATGTATATTGACCTATAAAAACCTTTAAACTGAAAAAATTAATAATAAAAATAAAATAAAAAATTCTGTACTAGTAATCCACCTGACGGCTAGCCATAAAACTTGGCCTTAACCCCTAAAAAAGTTAATATTATTATTATTTCTTTTCATTTTTTTAATATGTGTGCAAATGTGTCTCACTTAAATTTTATGATGTGTTTGGGAGAGTTTTTTTTTCCCTGCAGCATGTGTCAACAGAGAATTTGCAAAACAATAAGCAGATGTGAAATTATTAAAAGTACAGCAGTTGTCATCCTGGCAAGATGTAGGGATGTCTCATATTAACTTTTACCGGTATCCGACATAAGTTGATATTGCACTTAATTTCCGATACCATTATTAACCGTTACCGATACATTTCCCCTGAATTATTGTGATCCCAGAATATAGACATTCTCTAAATAACTGTGTACGACATAAAATCAGTACTTCAATATAAGTTGTAGGAAAAATGACACATTGATGATGATGATTAACATTACAAACTGGGCTCATTCAGCCCTCACAACAATAGGCTAAGAGAAAGACACACAGATAGAAATATCTTTAGTCAAAAAAGTAAACTGCCCTCTTTAAAATACAATAATTTCAGCCTCTTTACAATGTAAAATATTTCTATTTCCATCTTAAACGGTCATTGATCATTGTTCTTGTGCCTTCAGGTGTAGTTTGATGACGTCATTTATCACATGCTGTTGAAAATGTCCCCATGAGGAAGTCCAGCGTGTTTGCGGAAACCGCCGCTTTGCAGCATCGGTTTTTGAATATCGTGTGGCAAAACAGAAACCGATTTCCTCCGATATTAATGTATCGGGACGATATTTTCAGTTAAGGTTAAGATATTATTGCTTATCCCTAAAAAAATGCAATTAGATCATTTTCACCACTGACAATAATACAATAAACAACAACAACAACTGAAGGACCCACAGCCTCTGGATGGAGTGTCTCTTATGAAAGGCATCTGTCAGGAGCTCGTCACGTCAGCTTGGAGACCGAACCGTTGACTCACGACCGTATTCTTAGCATGTCCTGTCACTGTAGTTTGGCTGCAACATCATCTATTTTAGCCCTGCTCGGTGGACAGACGTACTGTTAGTGGAGAAGAGGTGAGAGTTAAGGCGGAAGAAATAGAAGGAGTGGGAGGACTGACCAGTGCAGTCAAACCACACTGGGCTTCAGTTTCCAAACAGTTTCACACTTAATGAGCCGCTGCAGCAGCAGACGGCGTTCCATTCTTAGTGCATGGGAGAAAATAGTATGGAGTTTATCTTTGGATGTTATGGCCCAGGGATGGATTAAAAATACGGCGAAGATCAGTGACTCATGTGTCACTTATTACGCATCAGTCACACTGTGACTCAAAATAAAACTTTTTGGAGGCTTTGGGGACAAAGATGAGGAATCACAAATGATCCCAATGTCTTTTAACACTTAATTCCTTTTAGTTTTGAGGTAGACAGGGTCACATCCACAGGGTCTACCTCCATGTCCTCCCTCACTGCATCCATCAATCTGCTCTTTGTCTCCTACCTGGTAGCTCCATCTCTATCATCTGTGTTGTCCCTCTAATCACCTCATTTCTGATCCTGTCCATCCTTGTCTCTCCTAAACCTCAGCATCTTTAACTCCTCCACCTCCAGCTCTGTCTCCTGTCTTCTACCTATTCCTAGTGTCTCTAATCCATCCATCATGTTTGGTCTCAGAACTGTCCTGTAAACCTTTCCCTTCACCTCAGCTGACTATTTTCTATCACAGATCACTCCTGACTCTTCTCTCCAGTTTTTCCATCCTGCGTGTACTCTGTTCTTTCTCTCTTCCACAAGAGGCAGTGGTGACCTATTGGTTAAGGAACCAGACTGTAACCTCACACAACTGGATGGAAGCTGTTAAACATACATGAAAGCACATATATCACGTATTACTCCAATACTCTCCAGTTCCTAATCATTGATGGTCCGTCATCAATAAGTGACCAAACAAGTTAGCCTTAACATTAAAAGTAAAGAGGTAGAAGCTGAAGTCGGATGAGTGCAACCATCAGAGTCCACTAGAGTCCACCATCCAGAGGCTTCAGTCTTAAGTGATGGCTCCACCTGTCAGGACTGATGATAACAAGAAAATATAATTTGACAAAACGGTCAGCAGTGGTTGCTTAGTGGTTAAGGAAGTGGACTTGGGTACGCAGGGCTTCAGGTTTGAAACCACAAGCAGCCAGGTTGCCATTGAGATACTCTGAGCATGGCTCCGTACTGAGCTACATAACGTCTTGTGGGGTCACCACCCACGGGAAGGTGTCTCACAGTATGGTGTCATGTGATTTGGGTGGAGCTAGCTGCCCCTGTGACCCGGCAACAAACAAGCAGAAGAAAATGAATGAATTAACAAAGACTCACCAACATAACTTGACTATGAAGCGGACCGGGTTAAATCTCGTTGTGGGCCCGTTTTGTCCCACAGGCCATATGTTTGACACCCAGTTTGTGGAAGTTCCCTTATCACTTAAAGAATATTGCAATATTCACCCCATGCCAACAGTATTAAAGGGATCAAGACAGATGGATTATAATCTTTTTTTTTTAAGAAAACACCATTTTATTCCATTTCTTTCCTCTCTCTTCTCTTTCCTCTTGATGCGTCGGCACACACACATGCACAAAAACAAAGAATATATAATCACTGTCTGCAACTTCCTGTGGACGGGGCAGGCATGAGGCTAAATGATGATCTTTATGTCGTGGTTCACTGAAAGCCTGTGGTCTCAGCGTGTCGGCGTACGTTTCTATTTTGTGAGCGTGTCCGTGTGTCACCGTGTACCCGGCCATTACGCCGTCCGTTGTGTGCGTGGATGTCAAGCCACCGCGATTCCGACTGGAGCTGAGGTCGCAACGGAGGAGGAGGAAGAGGAAGATGAAGCTGTCGGCTTAGGGACAACTTCGAGTTTTTTCTCCTCCCTGACTCGACGGCTGGAGGACGGTGAAGACAACAGGGTGACTATTGCAGCTGCTGTGACGAAGACAGGCCTGGAGTGAGACACTGTGTTGTCACCAAAGGTCTTTACTGCTGGTACTATCATCATAATTAGTACTATTTGGTCACTGCTGTCATCACTCCTCACCGCAGCCACCACATTATGACTCTCAGCATCGTTATCACTGCTCCACCGTGATGAAACCATCCTGGTCGTCTCCTTCACGTCTCCTCACAGTTACCTGTAGCTCAGACCCCTGCAGAGTTTGGTTAATAACTGCGTTTCTCCGGAGACGGCACTTCTATTGCTTTCCTGCCGAGGACTCAGCTGGATCACATCTGTCATCCATCACGTGAGGTTACAGAGCCGTGCTGTGGGCTGTCAGCACACTCATAACTGTTTGCCTTCGGTGGATGACACACTTACAGTGCATTAAAGATTCATTTCAGGAGATTGTCTGGCGGGTCACATGGGAGTTGTCTGGTCATTATCCCGGGTGTTTTGCAATTAAAGAGGTGAAAACCCCCTTATAAGCCAACAGAGTTACATTCTTTTAAATTAGCTTTAATTATCTTCAAAATGAATGGACAAACTACGGCATGTGGGCCAGATGGGTCCATTTTTTTTTTTTTTATCCAGCCCCAAACATGTCTATATTATTATTTTATATTTGTAATATTCCTTCAATTTAGCACAGAGGCAATGGTGACTCTATCTATTGGTGTGAAATTCCAGGATTCACCTCCTTGGAAAGTTTGAATCCCAGTTAGAGTGGTTGGCTTCCACTGGGCTCACCACCCACAGGACACGGTAAGGCGGTATGCGATTTGGGTGCCAGTTGTGGAGACTGCTGCCCCAGTAGTAACGGATATGCACATGAATATGTGTGGATATTTTTATAACCATACATACTTGGATATAATGGTCATGACCGAAAGAACGCAATCCCAGATACAAGCGATGAAAAATTAGCTTTCTCCGCAGGGTGGCAGGGCGCTCCCCAAGAGATAAGGTGAGGAGCTCTGTCACGGAGTAGAGCCATTGCTCCTCCACATCGAGAGGAGTCAGTTGAGGTGGCTTGGGCATTTACATCGGATGCCCCCTGGACGCCTCCCACAGGAGGTGCTTCAGCCATGTCCCACTGGGAGGAGACCCAGAGGAAGACCTAGCTGAAACGACTATGTTGCCCAGCTGGCCTGGGAACGCCTCGGGATCCTCCCAGATGAGCTGGAGGAAGTGTCTGGGGAGAGGGAAGTCTGGGCATCCGTCCTCTGAGTGTTGCCCCCACAACCCGGCTCTGGATAAGCGGATGAAGATGGATGGATATTTTTATATATTTCTGCCTTTTCCTTGCAAAGTCTTAATTACCTTAGATTGTGAATAAAAGGCTACTAGTATTTTGTCTTTTATTGCATGGATTTTATCTTTGCCTACATGAACAACCCCACTTTTGGCCTCACTGTCTAATTTGGGGGCTTGTTGTGACCTGTCAAAGGTCACAACAATTTTTATAAAATGTACTAAATATTTCATTAATTCCTTAATCTTCATTGTCTTATCCGTTACTCTGTCTAAGCAGCAGCAGTCTCCACCACTGCCACCCAAATCACACTGCACTATACTGTGAGCCTTCCTGTGTTTGGTGACACCACTGAAAGTTATGTGGGTCAGAGCTGTGCGTTAGAACCTGAAGCCTAGCAAATTGTAATTTCATTTTAATCTTTTTTTACAGAGTTGCCAGTTCAAATCCCATGCTCCCCAAGTAGGAATTTGCATTGAATCCCAATAAGCACAATTAAAAAAAATATAAAAACAGAATTTTTTTTTCCCCCTTTTCTAAAAACAACTCCCCACAGGTGAATGTCACCTCATCATTAGCTTCACAGTAAAAGTCAGAGCGAAACATAAAACAACATGACGCTGCTTCAAAGTGGAGACACTTTGCTGATGTTCACTGTTTCGAGACCCTGTTAATCTGCCGCCTCTCTCAGGAAGTGGGGGGAAAACTTTATTTGGGTTAGTTAGAGCCGCTTTATTTGACAGCTGCTGCGAACACACTGCTATGTAGCCACGGTGAGCACAGCTGTATGTAAATACCAGGTTGCTGCAGTGAACTACATCGCCTCTATATTTAGACCTAATGTTTATGCCTCTCTCTGGCTTCCTGCAGCTCCTCCGTCCTTCTTTACTATTTCTGTCATTCCTAAATCTCTGCCTCCTCTTCCTCTCATTCCTCCTCCTCGTCATGTCCCGGCATACCTCTCCATCATGTCAGCCGTCTATTCCATCTTTTCTGCCTCTAACTTTCCATCTTTCTTCCCTCTCCTCGCTGCTGACGTCTGCAGTGGCCATGGAGCGCTGCCAAGAGCTGTCTTAAATCAAACTCACTCCTAATGAAATTCACACACACTCTCTTGCACACACACACAGACACACACATATATGGGCCATGAGGTGCTTCAGGCATGGACTGTGAAAATCTACACCTTCACACATGCCAACGTGACGCCAGTTTGTTTTATGAGCTTATCGCAACATTTATGCAAACATGAATTAACGCACGATATGTTGCTCAAAAACAGGAAGTTAAATCGTGAAGGATTGATTTATTCTCCTTATCTTGGTGTAATGTTTGGATGAAATGAGTCTCTCTGGGAACATGATTTTTCTAACCTGCTATATCTACAACTAGACATAGCTGCAGTAGATAAGAAGATTAGCAATTTCAGTGATATCCGATAATATTGACTGGCCGATATTAGCAGAGTAGCAGAGAACATTGCTAAGCTCATTATTGAATTTTTTTCTGATATCCATCCGATATCCAAAAAAACACAAACATCTGGTTTATCAGGGTGTCCAATGTCAACTTTCTCCAATATCCAATCTTGTCAATATTGTCCACACACTTAATTTCCAATTCCGACATCAACCAATACCGATACAACATTTTTGTGATTCCAATATCAACTCTTATCGATAAATTGTTTTTATTGTTGTCTGATGATATCGGTCGGCCGACATTAGCATAGTTCTGGAATATTGGTAATTTCATTTTTTTTCCAATATCCATTTGATATCCAAAAATAAATCTGGTTTATCGAGGTGTTCAATATCCGATATCCAATCTTGCCAATATTGTCCAAACACCTTATTTCCGACCTTTTCGAAAATGAAAATCTGATAACATTGCGCCTGGGTTTTGCTAAATTTGCAGGAACCGTGTTTATTGCATGCATATATCGATCGGAATTGGAAATTAAGTGTTATGACAAAATTGGCAAAGTTAAGGTTGGAAATACTTTGTTTATCTGTATTTTACGAATAAAGAAAATCCTGATGTATTCTATTGAGTTATGTTAGAAACATCTCAACGTCTGTGTCCTGCTCATGTGGTTGGACTTCCTCTTCTTCATTATTCACTCACACAAACACACCAGTAAACCATGGCTGACAGCATGGCCGACACTACATTACACAATGGGCCGGGTGTTTTATGGGCCTGCTGTGGACCAGGATGAGCCTGCGGTATCTGGAGGCATGATGAAGTATAAATCAGGCCTGAGATGTGGCTACTGTTTAACTCCACTGCACCACATAAACTGGAGTGGGGAGTGTGTGTGTGTGTGTGTATGTGTGAAGGGCTCAGCCAAACACTTATTCTCCAGACGCTGTGTTTTCATTACATCTGAAGCTTTCTGTTAATTTTACCTCCTCACCATTCCCCTGTGCCATGCTCTTTAGTTTAAATTATGTTGATAAATACCTGGGCTTTAATGATAATTCTCTCCCCGGCTTTTACCAACATCATCATTCAATTATCTTTGTCCTCCGCTTATGCAGGTGAGAAGAAGACTTTACCTTTACACTATAGAAAGGAAGGAACGCAAACTCCTTTTTATTGTCACATTGTGATCCAAACCACTGCACACAATGAAATGTGACCCTTGTTTTGACCCATCACTGAAGTGGAGGTTGTTTTTGGAACATTGATCTATCTATCTATCTATCTATCTATCTATCTATCTATCTATCTATCTATCTATCTATCTATCTATCTACCTACCTACCTACCTACCTAACTACCTACCTACCTACCTACCTACCTACCTACCCACATATCCTATCCATCCATCCATCTGTCGGTGCAGACACAGCATAAAATCCAAATCTCTCTTTTAAAGGCTAAAATCATCCTCTGGTTGATTCCATGTTATTTACAGAATTGCCAAACATCAGGATGTTCAGTATCAACTTTTGCCGACATCCGATCTTGCCAACATTGTCCAAACACTTAATTTACGATTCTAATCATCAAATCACACCAATGTATGCAGCTGTTTGCCCCAAAAACTAAGGTAAACACCCCAGGACCCAATGTGCGATTCCACAAATTTGGCTAAATCCAGATGTTGTCCTGTCAGATTTTCAGCATTGACGTAAAAACCAATAACAATCCAACCAGTATCACACAATGATACTAATATCAGGGAAATATACTTCCCTAGTTCATTTGTTTTGCACCATTGGCAGACACAGCGACTCACAGAGGCAGGAAAACATTGGCATGAAAACAGAAACGGAATATCAATCACCAGACTGACAGTTAAAGTGATTAAATCAGCCGTAAATGTTTTCAGCTGGGATCCAATGAACCAAACGTTCTGTGAAAACCTTGGAGTTCGTTATGTAAGTGACGACCACATGAGACCTTAAGACACTGACCAACGCCGTCTCCCTTGACCTGACACGCCTGGATGTTTCGACCCCAAAGGGAAACCGTCAGGGCAACAGCACCGTATCATTTTTGCAGTAACACAAAGGAAGGCAGATTCTTTCTTATCCAGTGGAGAGCAGCCAGATCATCTGGCTGACAGTTGTGGCGATCTCAAAAAAAAAAACACAGCTGCAGGCTGTGAAGAGCGAAATAGCAATGATTCCAATGGAAATGTACAACGGCACTGAGAGGATTTAATTAAAAACAAACATCGGTTCCGTGTCAGGTATGTCTGCCCCGCTGGTGTTGCAATAACCGGCCAATGGGGTCTTTGAGTCTGACTTTGATGTTAACGTGGGACACTGAACAGATGTTAGAGCTGAGACGAGGAAGACGAGTTTAGGAAGATGTAAAAAATAGTTAAAAGTATGGAGACATTGAGGCAAACTATGAGAGGCAACGACATTCTGTCTGATCACCCGTCTGTTTAATGGTGATCATGTTGAATAATGACTAATCATGATTAATTGAGATTGTGGTTATAGTAATAAATTATGATTCATCTTAATTATTTAGATGAATTTTGAGTTGTTAATAATTATGGTTAGTGATGGTTAAGTGAGATTTATGGTGATCGTGACAAATATAAAAAATCTAGATAAGTTGGCAGTGGTGGCCTAGTGGTTAGGGAAGTGGAGTTGGGTCCCCGAGGCTTCAGGTTCGAATCCAACCAGCTACCTGGTTGCCACTGAGGTGGTGCCAGTTGCCCCTACGACCCAGCAACAGGCAATCTTGTTGACTCGTGGGCCACATTTGGTCCTAAAATTGGACACGGGGCCAAGTCCAGTGCAGAAAGATTGTTCGTTTGAACTATGTTAAATAGCATGTAAACGTCATGTATGTTGTCCCCTACTGGGGAGATGCATTATTGCAGGAAAAAGGCATACGTATAATGTTAATATAAATATTTAAAAAAATTTGGACAATGTTGGAGGGCCGCATTAAAATGTTCAACGGGCCCCACCTGGGCCCCTGGGCCTTGGTTTGCCTATGCCTGGAATAAACTGCACTTTAGAGATGCATAGATAGATGCATGTTGTAAAGTATGTAGATTATATAAAAGGGTGGGCAGAGAGGAAAGATGTGATTTTATTATCCAGAACAAAACAGTTTGTCCAAGGCTAAGCAGCAGAGTGAAATACTCCCAGGTTTGAGCAGATAACACCCGACCAGTGACAGCTGCGCTAATAAAGTGGTATTCACTGACCCTCACTCCAGTGTCTCACAGACTCTGTCTCTGTGACTTTGAGGAGGCCTTACTGACTGTGAAAGTGAAATGTGGAAGTGTGTGTGTGTTTGTGTGTGTGTTCAGGCCTGCACGTGAGTGTCCTACACCGCCTCATTAGTGGGATGGTTGAAATTCCAGCGTCCTGAGTCAGTCAGGCCAGTTCCAGCTGCGGAGCGATCCCTGACAATGTCCGAACAGGTTCCCCGTGAGAAGACGGGCCCTGCAACTGACGCCAGTGAAATGAAATCTCCTCCTCCTCCTTCAAAAGCTGTCGAATTCCTGTGAAAACTGTCCAACTGCACCCTCCCTCTCTGTGTCTCTGTCTTTTTCAACCTACTTTCTCCTGATCTGGCAGCTCACCTCATTCCACACACTGCAAGTGAATATACACAGCAGAGAATATGCATGAATACAGCGATGGGTTTGTTGTTGTGTGACGGAGTTCGCCAACAATCCTGTCTATGTCATCTCACACAAACGGGGTAAACACTCCCTTTATAGCCTGGAAACACATAAACACCACGGACACAAATGTTTTATTGAAGGTGGAGACACAGTCCTGCATGTCATTAATGTTCAACAGAGCTCTGCGTGGACGTCACCGGGCATTTTTCTTTCATATGTGTAAATGTTATTCATGGGAGTGTTATAAATATTCCAGAATCCAGTCGGACTCTAGGGTTGACAGAAGAAGTCTGACATCTGTGAAGGCTTCTTTGTATGTAAAACAGCTGACAAGCGCTGCCTCATTCTTTCATTCCTTTGAAAATAACACTGTGTCTGTGTTCAACTAAACAGGCTCAGATTTAAAGCAGTGAGTGAAGTGCTGGTATTACTTCACCCTGACGTTTTCTTCAATTTCTTGTTGATACTAATGCCTGTTGCCACTAAAGGTTTGTTTTTTTGGACAGATAAAATAATGTGTCTGAGTCTGGAGCAGCTTTTTACTTTTTTTTGCTTATTTTTTTTCTTATTTCCAACCCGTGCTTCCCACCCTTTCCTAGCTCTACTGACTTTGAGCTCTCTAGCTTTACTTTCCTCACTCCCACCCTCTATTTTTCATTCACTGTTAGCCATCGGTGCTAACAGCTTGGGCTAACGATACATATAGCTCATAAGAGTTTAATTTAACAGCTGATATCCAGCTATTTTCCATGGTATTCTTGATAGTACCTAAAATAACTTATGTTTTTCAATATGTAAGGCATTGTGCCAAAATCGGTGCTTTAAGGTAGTGTTCCCCAACCGTTTTTACCAGTTAAATGTCTTGCACTATTTTCATGGACCGCTCATTAAGTTGTGGCAGATAAATACCCCTTAATAAAAAAAAAATTCCGGTGTCATGAAATATTTTCCTACCTATAAAATCTTCCTACCCGAATTAACTGTGCATAAGCACAAGTGGACAAAGCCTATAGCTTTTTTTATCAACACGTCAGTCCACCTCAAAATACCTTAATGTCTACGTCTACACCAGTCTGTTCGGATTCATCAACTCTTCTTCAGGAACTTCCTGGCCTTGGAGGCGCTGAGAGACCAAATGACAAAACACACTGCTTTACTTCCTCTGTGTGTTTTAGTCCTAAGAACAAATTAGAAAGTGATGTAATGCAGGTGTCCAGTCGTCCAGTCTACATACTTTACCTTTGACTGCCCGGCACCACTGCCCCTGCCACAGATCTGCAGATTCCACAGCAACGATTACTCAACGCTTGACAACACGAATCTATTTGTCTTTTCAGAACGCAGTTGATTTCATCAACCTTGGAATAAAGAGAGTTGGTGATTTTGGTTTATGATATAACTCCCAAACATTTACAAATGTTAATTACCACCACTCCCTGCAACCTGTGTGATTTTAAAAATTCCTAAATGTGACATATTCTCTGAACAAGGGTGTGTACAAAGCAGGAAATACAGCATACGTTTGCATATAGTAAATAGCCATATAGTTTATAACAAAGGAGCACCTCATTTTTGAAAATTAGTTTCTCATATTGTTTTTTTCTAGGAAAAGCAACTTGTCACAAAAAATGCAATAGCTGTCATTGCTTACAATTGCATGCTCATTGTACTTCCTAAAGGTGGTGCTATTAACACCAATAATGCCTATCAAATGGCAGTCATGGAGTGGATAAAGATTACAGGAAGAGAAAGGAAAATATTCACAAGTAACTTTTTGTTCTTGGAGCAGAGCTGCTTTTTCAAACGTGATTATTAAACGTCTTCAAAGTGACAGAAACACAAGTAAAAAAAAGGTAAAAGCAAGAAAACGCAGACAGGGGGCAGTGTCCTGACACAGGTTCCAAAACACACAACATTGAATTGTCTACTTCAGGCAACCTCTACATGTGAATGCTTATACATGCACTGATGCAACACATTTATATTTACTGTAACACAACACGACTCCATGCCTGATTTATTATTATACCCTGGTACTTCCTCAGTGGTCGGCATTTTGTCTCCACCTCAGTGACAGGTAAGGGTGGGGTGTGATAAACTACACAGGAAACTAATCTGTGTGAGCACTAGGCTGAGGGGGCCATACGGAGTGGGCCGGGCCCACAGCCTGTGTTTGTCTCCGTTTTGCTCGTGCAGATAAGAGCAGCTGTAGTTTAAAGGGCCGGACCCACGAGTGTCTGCGCAGGATATGGGTTTGAGGAAGACAAACTGGTCCACTCCCATTTAAACAACCCTGTATACCTGACACTTCAACCTGTCTGCTGCTCCGAGCCATATCAGTGGAAACACTGGATCTTATTTAGTGGTGAATTCATGTGTGTTTTGCATGTCTAACAGCAACAGCCCCGTGTGTTTCAAATGGGTGTGAGCAACTGTGTCAATACTCCTGAGTCACACAGGCCTCCAGTGTGAGTGCAGTCAACACACGTTACCCTTTTCACCGTCGTGAGCTCGATGCAGGCCAAGTGGTTGACTTGCTGTGCAACTTTGAAAATAAAAAGAAGAAAAAAAAAGAAATGCTGGTACTTTTTGCCAGCCCAAACAAGAATGAGATTCAGATATGTTCACTGACGCCAGGGCCAAATTGTTTACTTTCTCCTGCAGGGAAAACGATATGGTGTAAGTGAAGAAATGTTCAGAGCAAAACACAATTCCCTGCGGCTCATCATTGCTCAATCAGCCTCAGTGAGGCTCCAGAAATAGATGAGGTGAGGGGTTGGACTGAGCCGAGGGACTGGAAAGCCATTAACTGTTTTTTTTTTTTTTGTGCTGAGCAGAGCGCTATTACCATGCAGACCTGTCGACTGGCAGCGCCAACAAGCTGAGCTGAGCGCCACCTGTTTTCCTGACAGGAGAAGAGACTACAGAGGGCCGCACTTGGCACCGCGTTAATACCAATAATATCACTTGGCAGTGTTTCACTCTCACTCTTTCCTCTTCATCCCTCACCCCTCACATTGTCCTCGTCCCATTTGCCTCCCTCTATTTCACCCTTCCGTCGTGGTTCTCCGTTCGGAGCGGTCTCATTAGGGTTGTTTTGGCTCGTTCTTTTATGGCACGCCGCCCTCTCTGCCCCTTTTTTATCTCTCTCACTCTCGCTGACCTTCACACAGAGATAGGGATGGAAAGTAATGCAACACAAATCACGTCTCCCCAAAAAAAGTCAAAGATGCCTTAAACATTTATTTGATAGTGCGAGTAAAAAGATAGCGCACGCAGCTGGTGAAAGGAATCACTTTTGTCTGCATCAGTTTGTGTTTCAATGTTTAACCATTCGTATTTGATAAAAACATGATTAAACAGCCAAACATAATTGTATGAAACGTCCAGAAATGGGGGGAAAAGGGAATTGTTTTCCGATGTTGTCTAAGATTTTGGAATTCATTCCCCCCCACAGATAAATATCTTTTAATTAAAGCTTTGACACAGTCTTTGTCGGAAAGCACGGAGCATGGAAGTACCACACGTTTGAGTTTTGCCCAAATACTGACGTATAAAAACATGGAAATAACATTTTATTTTACATTTCCTCACTAAGTTTTCATTCGGAGACCAATCTGGAGTGCAGGCAGGACGGAAAAACACAGACAAACATTTACTGATTGGGAAATGATCCTGCTTAACCAGTCATTACATTTACATATATGCAAAGAGACTTTCAGAAGGGAATTAAAGTCGCCCAGCATGGGGTTCGTATGGGAATCAAACCATTGACTCTCAATTCTCTGATTCCAGGGTCTATACGACAGGTTGCCTACACAACGTCTCATAGATCTGATCACTGGGTCATCTCAGATGATCCTTGACCGTTTCAACTCCGAACTGACATATCATATGGGCCACACCTCGTAAAGAAGCTAAACTTAAATGGAGGTTGCCTATGTGAAGTCGAGAATGATTTATGGTTAGATGTTCAATAAAAGATCTGCTGTTTCTGAAAGGGAGAAACAAGACCTTCATTATGCTGAACAAACATAATCAGTCATCTTCACTCTCCCCAGGCTGTAATGCTTCAGTCCAGTGAGAAAGTTTTTTTAACCCTGTTGATGGACGATAAACCCATTGACATACTAAGGACGGTAAAAGCCGTGCGATAACACAAACAGAGGACAACTGTCCCGTCCATTCAAAGTTCCTGGAGTAAACAGACAGACCTGGTGGGTCCAAAGATGAGACTTTGACTGGGTGATCATACATAAGGCGGAGCGGCGTAGTCAACATAAGATAAACACACATGCACACACACACACACACACACACACACACACCCTCCCTGCAGGCAGAGTGACACTCACTGTATCAGCAACTGAAACAGGGTGAACTTTACACTGGCGGTGGATCGCAGAG
This sequence comes from Paraplagusia blochii, assembly GCA_016785265.1. Classification (NCBI taxonomy): domain Eukaryota; kingdom Metazoa; phylum Chordata; class Actinopteri; order Pleuronectiformes; family Cynoglossidae; genus Paraplagusia; species Paraplagusia blochii. Next base: position 336,031 of record JAFBJS010002163.1, on the reverse strand, counting down.
TGTATCAGAGGACAAGCAGACAGACGAGCTACGATGAGCCAACCGCACCGAGAACACGATATCCCAGCGGGGTCAGGGTGATTTCAGTCGAGCTGCACTGGCATGACATCGTCCAGAGAGCAACCTTTCAACGGGAAAAGAACACAGTTTCAACTACAGCACGGGTTGTTCCGACAAAGAAGCTGAAGTTAAATTACAACACTTTCAGACCCGACTTTAATATGTTTAACGTTGTGTAGTGTTCCCCAACCTTTGTTGCGCCACGGACCGGTTAAATGTCTTGTACTGGTCGTTAAGTTGTGGCATATAAATTCCCCTTTATAAAAATTAATTTTCCGGGCTGAAATATTTTCCTACCTATAAAATCTTCCTACCCGAATTAACTGTGCATTGACACAAGGATTTCTCAAGTGCACACAGCCTATAATTTTCTGCTACCAGACCAGTATAAAAAGTCAGAATCTTGTATCAGTGACTCTGCGTCATTTTGAGTTTATTGTTGTTGTCTTCACTGAGAAAATATTTCCTAATCAATCTATAGTTGCATTATTGATGATGGAATCCTAGCCATTCTATTGGTCAGTTCTTTTGTTGATATGGGTATGGATCAAGTGGAAGTAATAGACAGATGGGGCCAAAAGGAAACATTATTTCTCTTCGGTTTGGCACCAATTCACCCACGGACCTATTCCGGTCCCCGGCCCAGTGGTTGGGAACCGACTGATCTAGAGTAGTGTAATCATTATAAGGGTTGAATATCCAAATCCTACGTGAACATCTGGCTGTACAGCATTAAAAACACACACAGTTATCCATTAACTTTTCATATCCGCCAGGACACTGGGTGAAATGTAAGCGAGCAGCTCGGTATTCAGTTCCACGCTCCTAGTTAACATGTCCCAACTCCATGTTCTGCTGCTGCATGACTTGTTTTTATTACTGCAGTTAAAAAGTCTCTGCCGTTTCCCACAGCCATGGAGAAGATCTTTACTCCAACTTCTGGGGTTTTCATTGATCTGGTATTCTAAACTCATTCAGTCAGTTTCTCCGCCTGGAAAAGGTCAATGGAATTAATGCTTTCTTGATACTTTATCATAGGGTTCTATATAGGACTGCCTACCATTCCATTCTTCAGACTCTTCCCTCTCTAACACAATTCCCCCCAGATATTTGCTCATCGGCTGCTCTGATGGAGAACCACCGCCTCGTACATATAAGGGCAGATCTCAGTTGAGACGTTAAACAGAGTCGACTCCAACACACTCCCCACATGCATGTGTCGTGACACTTGGCCAGAAGCAACTGTTGACCAGTGCACACTGTGCTGTGAGAACAAGTGTTGCCCAAGCAACAATGGTGGAGTAAATCTGGGTGACTGACAGGTGAAGAAAACACCTAAACCTGCTTTTTTTTTAAGACCAATGCTAGTTGGAGTCATGTTGACAACTGACAATGTGCCAAACCAACCATTTTACAGCAGTAGTCCCCAACCACTGGGGCTGGGACCAGTCCGTGGGTGATTTGGTGCTGGGCCGCAGAGAAATTGTATTTCCTTTTGGCCCCACCCCCTACTATTGACCCCTATGACTTAGAATGGCTAGGATTCTATCATCGCTAATGCAGCTATATTTGAATAGAAAATATTTTCTCACTAGAAACAGTAAACTCAAAATAACGCAGTAATTGATACAAAATTCTGACTTTTATACTGGTCTGGTAGGAGAAAACTATAGGCTGTGTGCACTTGAGAAATCCTCGTTGTGCTCATGCACAGTTAATTTAGGTAGGAAGATTTTATAGGTAGGAAAATATTTTAGAACACCGGAAATTGAACTTTATTTACAGGGTATTTATCTGCCACAACTTAACGACTGTTAAATGAAAATAGTATGAGATATTTAACTGGTCCATGGCGCAAAAAAGGTTGGGGAACGCTGAACTAGCGGATTGGAATGTATTTGATCTTGTTCTGGGAGAACCTGACCGTCCCTGCTTCAGGAAGGGTAGACCTGGGCGCTGCGATGCAGCATACCTGTTCCACCACAACAACTGAACAATAACAAACTGAACAAGTGAAATTATTTCAAGCCTTTTAATACAAACTTAATAAACTATCAGTCCCTCTTGACATGTAAGACACTGACTCAGAATACTGTGTTATACCGTTTGTTTTATCAAGTATTGCACAATGTAGGTACAAAATTAATATACGATTACATTTTGTCCATAATATAGCAAAAATCTTTGAACTCTTAACAGAAAATACAACTCTTATCTTTTTCAAAAAAGCAAATATTCTTAAATCCCACCACTACGGAATATTCTGTACACAATCTTTAGAATAGTCAATTTTTTTTCAAAGAGGATTCATTTTTATAATAATTTCAATAAAAAAGAAAACATAAAGTTGCTGCAGCCATCACAGATCACTGGAGTAGTAAAAAGATATAAATGCAATACCATGTCGTAGAAACAATAGATACTCTGATATTTTACAAACTCTGTACTAAATTAAATTATACAATTAGAAAAAAGACCAGGAAATCCCACTTATTTATGCCAATTTTGTGAAAAACCGGCGGTGTCCAGTTATGTTTAAATACTGAAAGAGGCCATGACTTGTGGTTTTTTTTTTTGTCTTTTTTAAATATCTCAAAACAGTCACATAAAAAAAATATTTTGTGCTTGGTTGGCAAAAGAAATGACAATGCTGCATGTTGAAGTTTTAGGTAACCAAGCTTGGACATCTTGTAATACAAGCTTCATTGTTTAAGAAATAAAAAAAGGAAGAAAAAAAAAAAGTAAAACTCAAGGGGGCAAAGTATTTCACCCTCGGGCTCATGCTCTTCGACTTGTTACACAGATCTTACATTTGACAAGTCACATTTTTGTTCCTTTTATCCTTGACATTCTCTTCTTGTTTACATTTTTTAATATATATTTTTCTAAAATGTGCATTGGTGTTTGTTTCCCTGCCCCCCCACGTCATCTCTGGTCATCTCTGTCTGAAGTAGTAGCTTAGGTAGTACCTTAACGTGTACTAGTTAGCCATAACAGGCTGGAATTGCTGGTTAGAATACTGCATGTTACTCAAACTGAAATTCAAGCCATCCATAAGGGACTTGTCGTTAAGGCCACCGTAGGCCGCAAACATGTCAAAGGCATTGCTGTACTGTAGGGGGCTGAGGCTGAGTGAGCTGTCCCCGGGAAACAGAGCGCTCTGGCTGCCCTGACTCTGCAGGCTGGGGAACACAAACTCCTTGGCATTGGGGGACAGGGCGGAGGGCTTCTGGTGTTGCTGTGGCCCAAGGCCCAACCCGTATAGCGAGTGCATGGAGGTGGAGATGGCTTTCTGTTTCAGGAGAGTGTTCACATTCAGGCCCAGGTTGGTGGGTGAGGTGCGAGCCACTTTGTTCACAGTACTGCTGCTGTTGTTGTTACGGCCACTGCTCTTCATCTTAGTGGAGCCAAACTTGGTGGCAGCGAAGGTGGCTGTTGTGAAGGTTAATGGCTGTGTGGAGCGGGGCATGAAGGTGGGACTGACTGCAGCCGAGTGGCCAAAAGGAGGAGAGGGCGAGCTGGAGCCTGGAGAGGTACCGTTCAGAGGCTCATTAATGGGCATGAAGACTTGTGCATCAGGATTGAAGCTGTTCCTGATCTCCTTATCCACATCAAGCCCCCCATTGTTGGCTGCGCTTTCATTGCTGTCGTCCACGTACAACACCTTCACGGGGCCTTTCTCTCCGATCTGATAGGAGACCTCGAAGGGATCAATCCACACGCTGAGATCTTGGGGCAGGTTGTTGCGGACATCTTCAATGTCCAGCCCGCTCTCTTTGGCAGCCTTCTCCACCACCTGATCCACCTTCTCACCTACGTGGATGCATCTGAATCCTGAGCCTTTGTATGGCTTTTCAGGGTACCAGTGTCCCTCGTACTTCTGCTTCAGTTGACGCTCCAGCTCCTCGCCAAAAATGTTGACCCGGCGACGCGGCAGTTTGTTGTACAGGTAGGAGATGATGAAGTTGAGAGCTACTTGGATTTCAAGCTGCATAGCTAACTGCTGAGGACAACCCGACGTATGAAGATTAGGTTAATATGACCTTCAATGTCTCCACTAGTTCTGCTTTGCTTATCCGTGGTTGGCCGCACAGACGCTGTCTGGGCTACTGACAGAAGCAACCAATGGTTGAAAACAGGTTTAAAAGTAAAAGTGCTGGTTGTGTTGAGAAGGTGTCGTTCCACAGGGTGGGGGGTTTTATTCCTGCAACAATGATCAGAAAGAGAGACACTGAAAATGTATACTCAGAGGAATAATACCTTCAATACATCAAGGTAATTAGGGTTTAATTTTAGTAAAGGATAAAGGTAATAAAAAAGTGTATTTAATTAATCGTTTCACTATCTAAATGATCGGTTTTAATGTTTTAAGGAAGGGAAGGAAGTGTAAAAAACAAACCCTGTGTCAGGGGCATTGGGAATCCTGTTGCATAATAGCAATAGAGAGGATCCAAACACTAGAGGAGTTAGGCACCGAGGCAATGTTATTGCACCGCGAAGCAAACGACTAAAAATAGAGATCGGGCGTCTTATTCTAGAACTAACCGTCAGAAATCAACTATTGTCGAATAAACGGTTGTCTTTACCTCACCACGGTCGTGTCACTCGGGGCTGGGTCCTGTCTTAGGGCAGGTACAGGGTTTGACAGCTGCCTACATTAACGCAGTGTCGAAATAAAACGCCAAACCGCGTCTTGACGACGCCCCAGTGTTCTGGGCTTTCGAGTTATTATCGCATAAAATAGCAAAAGAATAATGAGAATATTCTACGATAAAACCCGTCGGTAACAGCTAATGGATACCGATGTGTTTTGTGTTCGGGGCAGAAAAAGCCGTCTTTCGTCAATCCGGGATACACAATCGAGTGTTACCCCTCTTTTTTCAGAATACTTAATCAGTAACTATTGTGTTGTTTCTTCACATGATAATTAAAAACAATTCCAGGTTTCGAGCGACATAAATGTATCTAAATACGATAGACAACATTAGTCAGCTTCACTGAAACGTTCGGGAATATTCGAGACAACTGCATCATGGGTAAATTGAGCAGATTTGGTATTTGAGCTAAAAAAACGTAGTAAAAACGGGTTAAATACATTAGAACCGCACAAACGGAAATGAAGAAATACGAAAAGGAGAGATGAAGTAGGTTTACAAGCGCAGTAGATGAGTCTCTGTGTGTATCGACGTATTTTAACTTAATATAAAACAAGAAAACATACTTGACGCTGGATAAACTGGACTCTCTCCCTGTCACTCTGCCTCACTCTATCTCACCCCTCCCTAACTTACCGGACTGACGCAGCAAATCAGCTTACTAAGTATGAAAAAACCAACAGTACCACAGTAAAACGATTTAAGACAATGTCTCCTACTTCCCTTTTCATTGACAAACGCAAATAGTCAGATGACACTGCTTACCTTTGTTGAAAAAAATGACTCTCAGTAGTTCTGGAGTACCGTTAGTTAGTGCAAATAGAAAATAAGGTATAAATACTTTCTTCACAGACAATATAATATCGACAGTACAAAAAAGTATTCCAGTACGTGTAAAATTCGGAGGATTGGCGTTCACGGTTAGCGTTAGCTTCTGCTTTTGGGGTTATTTGGCGTTTTTGCTTGTCCTTCTTTCAGCAGGCCCGCAGAGCAGCTCCCTCCTACTTGGGAGTTTTGCAACTTCGTCCCGGTTCACGTATTGCTTTGCCTTTATTTATAGCTTTCCTCCGCCATGGGCACGAGGTAGGTGGTGATGCGGTTTCAGAGGTCAAAACAATACTAGCGGATTGGATTGGTCCGAAGAAAAGGGCCCGCCCACAACACGAGGCACTGCTGGTGCTGTTATTGGTTAGACCGAACTGCCAATCAGTAAAATATGGTTCTGTAAAACCGGAGACGCCCCTGAGAGGCGTCTGCGTCAGAGATAACATATAGGTCTGTGCTGACAGCTAAAAAAAGTAAAATCAATACGAATTTAACATTGTCTTATCGCTAACACAATCACTATCGGTTTAAATTATGATAAAATAAAAACTTATAGCATCGATTCCTTGATACGAAGCGCAATGAATCCACATATGCTCGAATTTTCCACACGCTTCTCACATTATCTATTACTCGAATACTTGTTTTTCAACGTATTACGTAGTATTGAGTGGAAATGTCTATTTTGGTGTATCGAAATTGAAGTTTTAACAATACCCAACTATAATAGACGGGGAACGCTAACAATGTTTACACAGAAAGACTTCTTGTTCTCCTAGACGTCGGTGTTTACACAACACAACGACCACCTACTGGGTTATTTATGCGAAAACAACCACGTACAAGTAAAAAAAAATGTTGTCATATATATTCATACAGACTGTGGTGCATTATTTATGCTCGACTTCCCACGAAAGGCTGCTGAATGTAAAATGCGGAACAATACAGCTGGCAGCAGTGTGGGTGGTGCGGAATGAGTATCTAGAAAACACCGGCGCTGATTGGTCCAAAACGGGGCAGGAGCCCCGAGGTGAATGGCGTGTCGGTATCCAAGGTGCTGATGTAGGCTGCCTACGTCATCACTCCACCAAACGCACATTGTTGCCAAATATAAAGTGCATAAATAAACAAAGACGTGAATTAACAAGGCAGCCCGCTTGGATTTCTCCCCTCTTCCGTGCTCAAAATAAAGTTGCAAGTATTATGCAGTGCAAAGTACAAGTTTAATTCTGCAAATGACTGTGAATTCAGGGATCAGCACGCAATGTTTGTCCTAGCACATTTAGTGCTGCGTTAAATAATTACTGCCCGATGCAAATCTGACACCCTGAGGGATCGTGCACTAAGAAACGCTGAGGTAAATGTTTTAGTTTGGATAAATAATCCTGGTTATGTTCATAAATGCAATGTTAATTCCCATTTGTCTATAAACAAACGTATTAATTGATTAGAAAAGAGAAGGAAAGAGAATATCATTGTTTTTTTTCGATAAATTGGGCTCAATGTGAAGCAGGAAATGTTGTACTGTAGTTTAAATATAATATAGAGACATAATGTGTCCTAAAATGGACATATCCTTGGTTTAGTTTAGTTTATTGAGGAGTAGTCTGTGCCAAATTAAAGTCCAGTATCCAAAAGAACACCCTAATGAGTCCAGTTAAAACAGAACAAGACATTCTTAATTCATGGTGACATTGTGTTACTGCCGCTAATCCATTATTATAGTCATAATTGCATCTTGTACTAGATCAAAGTGTTTTTTTGTCTCAATGTTTCTGGTGTCCTCCTTTGCAAAAAAAAGTGAGTCATAATTTTTTTTCTTTTGGCACAGATGTCCTCTTCTATTTAATAACAAACTTAATTAACTTCGCTTTGTCTTTTTTAATGGTTTTCTTTAAATCTTTTTCATTTTCATTCAGATTTTCTTTTTTTTTCACACAACAAGAATTTATAATCGGATGCTGGAAACCCTCCAAGTGTGAGCGGTTTATTTATGTCACTACTGCAGCTGGTTTTATAATAGGTTAGGCGAGGGCTGCTGGTCCGTGTAGGCAGACCAGCAGCACGCTGTGGCCTTCGAGTCATTCATCATGCACTTGGGATTGCCGAGCAAAGTCATGTGCTCGGTGTGAGCTGTAAAATATGTGCAAAGAACTGGCTTGGAAAGAGCTGCGGGGACAAACATGACAGATCTTTCTCATGCATCGGGACAGGGAAGGAATAGAGCAGAGGTTGTATATTTTGGCGTTGATTCATTAATCTAGATTTCTAACCTGGTTTGGCATTGACCTCTTCTTCAAAGGATAGAAAAACAAGAAAAAAAGTGTGACTCCTCCATTCCTGCCGGGGCCTGAAGATTTGTCGTTACTATAAACTGCTCAGTTCAGCTTCACATCACATGTCCTCCGTCTCTGCAGTTGTGTCTCACAGACTTTCTTATGCTGGTGAATGTACAGTCGAACATCACGGTGCTCTCTGACTGTAGACTGTTTGCTTATGGTGTACACATTTCCAGCTAACAGGCATCACCTGACAGAGTAAGGTCAACAGCCATAATGAGCCATGTTAAGAATGTTATGTTGACGCAGGGCGCACACGTCGAGGAGAAACTCCTTCTCACTGTGATCCTCAACGCTGCAGACAACAACATGTGTCCCATCACCAAAGTGGACAGTGGACAGCTGGAACCCTCTGGACCCAAGTCTGGTTCCTTAACCACTAGGCCACCACTGCCCTCATAGGCAGCAGACTCCAACGTCCTTTATGTCCTCCTTGCCTGCATCCATCAATCTCGTCTTTGTTTTATACCAGCCTTGTATCCACCAGTCGCCAAATTACCAAAAAGGTTCACTGAGCACGGCAGCGTCCCCACACACTGCCACGAGGACAAGGAGTTTCCTTTCTTACCTGGTAGCTCCATCTCTAGGATCATTCTTCTACCAATGCATCCACTGTCCCTCCTCTGAACATGTCCAAACCATCTCAATCTGTCTTCTCTAGCTTTTTCTCCAAACCTTCCTGTCTGTGTTGTCCCTCTAATCACCTCATTCCTGATCCTGTCCATCCTTGTCCTCAGCATCTTTAACTCCTCCACCTCCAGCTCTGTCTCCTGTCTTCTGTCTATTCCTAGTGTCTCTAATCCATCCATCATGGCTGGTCTCACAACTGTCCTGTAAACCTTTCCGTTCACTCTCTCTCTTCCATCATTTTTGACTCTTTTCTCCAGCAAAATCTGGCAAATACAACAATATTTATATCTTTATGTTAACAATATACCGTAGTTTCTATTAATACTCGTCTTGTGTAATTTCAATCCCAGTTCATTCATCACATTGAGTCAATCCTGCAGTATTATCCTTGCATCAACATAAACCTGCCTGCCTTACACTGGGCCTGAGCTGAGATTATCCCCCTCTCCGTTGTCCTGTGACAAACACGCAGGCCCTGTGACAGGAGCCCTGTCTCTTTGAAGAGCAAATGAGTTGCGAGCGAGACACGGGGGATGAAAGATGTGGGAGCAGCAGTAGCAGCAGCAGCAGCAGCAGCAGCAGCAATGATGGGAGTTCTTCAGAAGAAAAGATAACAAACACAGACAAGTGATGAGATTCAAGAGATTGAAGATCATCACTGGTCCACAGGTAGAAGAGCTTCAAAGATTTCAATTTCAACGCATGACAGAACAGGATTCTGAGTAGACAGACAGGCAGACAGACTGGCAGAGAGACAGGTAGGTAGGTAGGTAGGTAGGTAGGTAGATAGGTAGATAGATAGATAGATAGATAGATGATAGATAGATAGATAGATAGATAGATAGATAGATAGATAGATAGATAGATAGATAGATAGCACTTGAGTTACACTGCTTCCAAAACAACAACAAGAACAGGCTCTACCATCATGTAGAGTCTGTCTCTTATACACATCTAGTTTTGCAATGGAACTTTATTAAACATGGTACACAACAGATGTGATCCAACATCAGTACAAAACAAACAACCGCAGTGTAGATAGATAGATAGATAGATAGATAGATAGATAGATAGATACAGACATGAGTAGAGTTTGAAGTTTGAAGTCAAATCTGTGAACAGTGGATGTTAGTGGTTAGTGGTAGGTTATTAGTAGATAGATGGTTAGAAGATAGGAGATAGATAGGTGGAGAACCAGGCCATTGAAACCCAACTTCATTGCTTGCTCCAGCAGCTGTCATTGAAGGGTGTAGACCAGGGAACAGTCAGAGTTCCTCACTGTGCTATAGCATCCATTCATTATAGATGCTGAACAGGTCTGCTCCCTCCATACTGGCTCTGATGTTCAAAACAACCAAATCCCATCAGCTGAATTTCATGAGTGGCTGAGCTTTTAAAACCCAACCTTCTATAGGATTATTGCAGAATGACGACCTGTACACTTTCTGCCCTGGGACACGGGCGTCGTGCTCAAGCCTCCCAGTCGGGGTGAGTCACAGAGCATGCATGGATGACATGCATGGTGAAGCACTCAGTATGTACTGTAGATATAGGGGCTTCGTAGCTGGATGTCACGGCAGCAGAGCTGCGGCCCACTACAGGGCCCACTGTTACATAATTCATCAAATGTCAGCCTTCCAGGACAACATCTATAGATTTATACAAAAGTGTCCTAGAATAACCAACCAGGACGGATGCACAATATATGATTATTATTATTGACTTTGTTCTGACCTTTTATTCATATAAAGTGTTTTCTTTTTGTTATTATGCCATTATGAGAGTCTGGACCTGTTCTTGTTCTCATGGATTTGACCCTTCTTGATAGATCGTCTTTCTGAGAGCATAAGCTGAAATTAAATAAGGATGAAAGCTTTGAAAAACAGGCAGACAGAAAGACAGGCAGACAGACAGACAGACGGAAGGACAGACAGACAGAAGGACATATAGATGGATAGGTTAATGTTCAATTCCAATCTTATTGTTATGCTATTATTGTTATGTTTTAAAATGCCAATATTTCGACTTTAAGTTTGTATTGTATTACATTATTTTCTATATTGGTGTATATATATATGGAATATATATTTATGTGTATATAAGTATATATAAATATATATATATACATATAATATATATATACACATAAATATACACATATACATACACATATATGTCTATGTATTGATATGTATGATATGTATGAATGCACATATGAATGCAATTGATATGTATGAACTGTATGTGTACACATATACACATACAGTACATACAGTACATACATACATGCATACATACATACATACATACATGCATACATGCATACATACATACATACATTCATACATGCATACATACATGCATACATGCATACCTGTACATGCATACATACATACATGCATACATACATACATACATACATACATACATACATACATACATACATACATACATACATACATACATACATGCATACATACATACATACATTCAAGTGCATCCTGCAGCCCCTCCAGTATACACATGCATCAGTAACAGTAATACTTAGAGTATAGAGTATACAGTCCATACTCTAAGTATTTACCTTTTATCCAGACACTGTCCCAGTTGGACCAGGCAGATATGAATGGGAGCAGAAAGACACTGATGTGTCCTCTTTGTTTTGTGTCTGACGTGATGTTCTTCCAGTTTAACTTCATTAATCAGTGCAACAAAACGCGAGGCCAAGACACGTGGACGAAACTTCTGGATGGTAGGACAGTGTTGAAGACCTTCTGCAGCAGGTTTGTATTGAAGAGCTCAGTGTGTATGAATTATTGACAATAACCACTCACAGCGGATACACAAACAAACAACCAAACACAGCAAATACATCTGTTTTATACAAATATTGTCCAGGTGACTAGTTTAGATAAACTTCACCTAAACTAAACATTTATCATCCTTATTTATATGTTGCATTTACCCTGATCTACTGTAATGGAAAAAGCAGAAGAAAGACATAAATGACATTATTATTTAACAGTTGAAAGACTTCCCTCGTGGTTGTGGCGGTGATGTCTTCTCTGCATCTACGTGGTCAGCTTTATGTATAATTCATGTGAAAAAAAGAGCGTGTTCCTCCTGCAGCCGTTCTCTCAGCGGTTATCTTGTTTTCATTACTAAAAATAAAACATTTATCTTCAGCAATTTCCACCGTGGCTGCAGCCTACAGAGAGACCGGAGCAGATGTTTATTTCTCCTCAGCTCCCATCACTCCCAATGAAATATAGTCACATGTTTTTTTAGGTCCGCCATCAGAAGGACTCAAGTATCTCATGAGTGCTTTCACATCTTCGCTCAGTGAACACATATTTCACATTTACAGAACGAAAAAAAAATCAGAAGCAGGCGCATCCCCGCTGCTGGTGTTATTTATGGAATTCCTCTGTGGCCGGAGAACATTTACATTCACCTTGAGCTACATTTGTGGCCAAATGTGTCCTTGATCACTTCACACATGGACACACAGCTGTTTATTTGTGGCTGGATCAATAAAATCCCCTGATTAGGGTGTGGTGGGACGCCGAGGTGTGTGAGAAGCAATAGTCTCCACAACCTGGAAGGATGTCGAGGTGAGAAAACAACAAGACGAAGGGGACGAGGGGAAATAGAGAGATATAAAGAACAGATGGGAGGTTGAGGAAGAATCTGAAGCAGAGGAGATCTGGAAATTCATCCTGGAAGAGACTGTTAGAGAAAATATAAGAGGAAGAAGATGTCGTGAATATGTGGAGTCATAAGGAGAAAAACATCCTAGATTTTAGAGTTAGTTGAAACAAAAAAAAACTTAAAGTACTTATGAACGTTAAAATGTTTCTGCAGTAGTGGCCTGGTGGTTAAGGCAGCAGACCTGGGTCAGGGTCTTTCAGGTTCAAATCCACCCACTGAAGTGCTCTGGTCATAGCACCGTCCAAACACACAGAGCTTCCGGTGAACTCACAACCAACAAGAAGGCTCACAGGATGGAGCAGTGTGATTTGGGTGGCAGTGGTGGAGACTCTTGCCCATGAAACTCAATAACAGAGAAGATGATTCTAGCCTAGTGGTTAAGGAACAGGACTGGGCCCGAAGGGTTCCAGGTTCGAATCCACCAATTGCCAACTCACCACGGAGGTCTACAGAACATGTCTCCGACCACTGATCCCTTAAGCTGCCCACTGTTCACTTTGGTAATCCAGATTAAGGCCAGATACATCATTCATTGGGGCAGTGGTGGTCTAGTCTTGGTCCCAGAGGGTTGCAGGTTCGAATCCAGCAGCTGCCAGGTTTTGGATGACGACAATGTCCCAATGACAAGGAGTTTGCTTTCCTTCTTCCAATTTATATAAGTTACTCTGATGTAAAATATGAAAATAAAAACTAATTTATCAGGTTAATGAATTTGGCAGAACTTTACTACAGTGTACAGTGACAAGGGCCATATAAAATGACTAATGCCACACTTGGCCTCTGGGTCTTTAGTTTGAAATGTGTTTTATTTGATTAATTTGATTTTGAGATTTCCAGAAAACTGATCATTTCCACCATCTGAGTGAGTCAGAGTGGGATTTTAGTTAAAAATAGACAGAAAGGAAAGATTAGACGTTAAGTAAATGTATAATATAATATATATAACATCAGAAAGATGATTGTTCCGTCTGAATGTTCCGTTAACAAACAGATATTAATTCATTCCAATCTTCTCCATTATCAGGTATCAGGGGCAGCGGTCTCCACCACTGCCACCCAAATCACACTACACTGGTGGATTCAAACCTGCAGCCTTGTGGACCAAAGTCCTGGTACAAACATTCACTCTTCTCTTATTGGGAACCACATGGGTCGTACTGTACATTGGTTTTTCCCTCATATTATCAGCAGGATTTGGCTTAGATTTGCTGAGACACAGTGTGTAATTAGGCCTCACAGAGAGAACTGACATGAGAACAGCAGGGAACCTCTGTGAGCAGATGTGTCTGATGGAGGAGACGAAGAGTCCGATGATGGAGGACAGGAGAAGAAACAGATTGGGAATATCAGCGCCGTCGTTGTCTCTGAAAACAGAAAGGTATTCCGAGCCTTATTATCCCGTTAAATCCGCGATCCCTCCACCCACGGACTCAACATATGTACGTCCACACACCTCGCAGCAGGACCAGGTCTAACGTTCTCTGAATAAGTGATCACACACACCCATCTGTACACCATATGAGTTCATCACTGTTTTGGACCTGCCCATGTTTTAAGTAATCGACGCAGACGCAGCGGTCACGCACCAGCGGGAATCTCATTGACTTTCAAATAGGAACGGTGTTTCCTTAGGAAGCTTCATAAACTAACTCATTTATATTATCTTTAGGCGTTCCGATTGTGCATTATCTCGACGTTATTCCAATCATGTTCCCGTCCTGGGAAGCTTGTTTTTTTTTTAAAACAATAATGAAATTTTTGCTGTGCATTCATTTTAAGGTGTCGGGATTTTGCTTTTTTGTCATGTTGTAAGATATGTTTCATTTAGGATCATTTTCAGGGATTTTTGATAATTGTAAATACCTTTGTTCACAAATTCCAAGTTATATCCATGGAAACATAAAAATATTTTTTCCAGTGTCTCTATTACTAGATCACATAACATCAAATATATAATATTCTGTTGATGTACTGGTTAATAATGAATTTTTTAGTCATTAAAATTTAACTTTTTTTTCCCTTAATATTAACTGTTTGGCACTAACTCAACCTCCATCTTATTTCTATTCATATATTTGTATTTATTGTCACTAATGAAAAATATTTTTCCAGACAATTTAATGGTGTGAAACTGGTTTATGTTATGTTGAGAAAGAAATGCAAAAAAATATAAAAATATAAAAAAATAGTGTCAGAATTTAATCATCAATTCATGTATTCCCAGAACCCTTATAACCATATAATATAAAAATATAAAATATATTAAAAAAGAACCAGCAGATATTTTAGACCCTAATGTAAATTTTGGAGGAAAAATGTTTTTTTGTGTCTTTTGACTTTTTTTTATCTCATATCTGTTCACTTCCTGTTTGTGTCCCATGTAAATCAATAGGTGACGGTGACTGTGTCCCATTTCACAACTTTTATATCAGAACTTAAACCTAAAGAAAGACTTTGTCCCCGTGTTCATTCAGTGAAGGCAAACACAGTGTTCCATGTTGATAGATTACCACAGGCGTAGTGTTTTGAGGACACAAGTCCTGTCTTGACGACAATGTCCAACAGGTGTGTGTGTGTGTGTCTTCAGTTCAAGGTTTAAGTCTGTGAAGTGCGTTGGTGTTTTTCCACGTTAACCTGGTTCTAAGAGTTGCGAGATAACAAGTGTGAAAATAAATCTGATCCAGCATTAGTCCTGATGATGTCATTTTTATGACAGTTATTTTTTTCCAGCTCGGTTACATTAAAAACAAGCAGGGGAAAACTAAGGCTCGGGGACCAGAAGTGGCCCACTTAGCTATAAAAATCTGGCCCACCAAACTTGAAATAAGTCACTTTCGTCCAAATCCGGCCTTAAAGACCAATTGTGGCCCACGAACCAAAATGTTTGCCCACCTCTTATTTAAGGGGATCCCAAGACGAGGAGGACGTGAATGCAACATGAGAGGCTCTCGAAAACAACTATAAAATCACAGGAGGCAAAACTAAAAACTTCAGTCCATGTTCTTCTCATCATCACTGTCCAACACGTCAACTTTTTCAATATCAGCAATTTACTGACTTCTTCAGCACAGAGTTCATTTGGTTCAAAACCAAAAAGGGAACCATGACATTTTGTTCCTGAACAGAAATGTGTATTTAAAAGTAGTGGAACTGATTCATACCTGTTTTATTTGGTTCCTTAAACATCCTGTGTCGCCTCCAATCAGAGTCATTCGTCTCCTAAAATGTCCAAGGTAGTCAGGACTTTGAACCAGATTTTTTTTGCCAATTGGTTCGGAACAGGACCAGTGTTCTAACGTTACTGGTTTTAGGTTCTACTATGACAATGACCCTCCTGGACCAGACAATTGTTCATGGATCGTTTTAGGAGATGAATGACTTTGATTGTGGGCTACACAAGTTTTTTTTGAAAAACTAAATTTAACAGGATTTTTCAGTTTCTGGTTTCGTTTCTGTTCCAAGCAAAATGCCAAAAGTTTCTGGGTTTCGTTCCTTGAACTGGTTCGAAGCCCTGCTAGTGACGTATAGACACAGGTGAGTGTGATCTCAACAATTTACCAAACTGAGCAGACGACAGGAACAGAGACAGAGACAGACCTCACAGACAGGGTAACAACCCTGGGCTTCTGCAGTTGGATCTTTGATTTGTTCACATGATGTTTGGTTTGATCTGGATTTGTAACTGAACTGTAAATAATAAAGTTTGATCTAGATCTAAAATTCTATTAATTCCAACAAGAGGCTTGAAACCAGGCTGCAGCTGAGATTTAATAGGTTTGTGCTGTTGAGTTTCTGCCTACAGTTTTATAAACCAACAGACCAAAATAGAATAGAATAAAATAGAAACACTAACCCAGAGTTCTAGCGTGAGATCCAACACAATAAGAGACAAAACTACACACAAATACTGTCTCACTGACTCAGAACCCAACACCTGTACCTGTTGTGAAAACACTCAGGAGTTAATGGAGTTAATGATGCGTCAGTTATCTTTGAGTGCAGCACATTAACCTTTCCTTTATTTAGCCCGCGTCCTATCAGGTCCTGTCTTGTGGGCTGTAAAATGTGCAAAACCATATCACACTGTTCACTCCGCGGTCATGAAGGACAAACAGCACGGAGGCGAGGAGGGTGAAGACGACGAGATACGGCATCGTAAAATCACGTGGGAAAGGTTTCCCTTTGGTCGAGGCTGGCGTGTTGTTACGCCATGTGTACAAACGTCATGTCTTTCTTCTGGGTTGCCACAGCGAGTCAACAATTTCCTACCATCCAAACACGTCCTCCTGGTAGCTGCATCTCTAGGATCATCTCTCTACCAATGTATCCACTGTCCCTCCTCTGAACATGTCCAAACCATCTCAATCTGTCTTCTCAAGCCTTTTCTCCAAACCTTCCTGTCTGTGTTGTCCCTCTAATCACCTCATTCCTGATCCTGTCCATCCTTGTCTCTCCTAAAAATCTCAGCATCTTCAACTCCTCCACCTCCAGCTCTGTCTCTTGTCTTCTGCCCATTGCTCATGTCTGAAAACCTCTGGTCTCATCAGGTCAACATTTACATTCCCCTTAGCGGACACTCTTCTAACCCAATCAAGACAAACAGTCTGTTGTAGGTCTTTTGTCCTAGTTAATTATGAGACACATTGAGCAACAGAAAATAGTCAGATACGTCAAACTTCCAGCCGTGACTTTTCAACCACACACTGTCCAAACACAGTACTGTAGTACTGTATCACTCAGCAAGACTCCTGTCTCCTGCTGTTGCTGCAATGCGTTGACATGTGTTGTCCCTCTAATCACCTCATTCCTGATCCTGTCCATGGGGCAGTGCAGGGGGACTACCAATAGACTAAAGCCTAAATGGCTAATAATTGGGTTACATTTGTTATTAAATATTCATTAATGTACACTGACCTCTATAACACAGCTGTCAAACTCTGGTCCGGGACCCAAATCTGGCCCGCGAGATAAAATCAAATGTGTACTACAGTTGGCCCACCAGTATGTAGACCTTACTGTCATTAATACTTTTTGTCATAGTACACATATTTTGTTCTGTAAAGAAAGATTTACATTAAAAATGATCTGGAAAGACAATGAAGAGACAGAAGAAGACACAAAGACCACTGAGGTGGGAATTATTTCAATGTAATTTCTCATGTGTTGATAAAATCAAGCTTTGTTTTTTCCAGATTCCATGTTTTCATGTGAAATAACAATATGTAAAATCTGGAGAGAAGGGAAAACAGGCAGATTTATGGTGATTTTCTCATTGTATATTGAGTTTGACCTGTGTCCTCATGTCAGTTTCTAAATCAGGTCCACAGTAAAATTGAGTTTGACTCCCCTGCTCCATCAAATACATAAATAATAATAAATAGGTGGAGATGGAACAGGATGATTCACTGTGGCCACCCTTGAACAGGTGAAGGACCCAAAGGAGAAGAAGAATCAGAAGATAAATGTGTGACTTTTTGAAGATCTGTAGTGAAAACCTTTAAAGTAGGAACTAAAGTAAAATCATGGCTGTTTTTGTGTTTACTCTTCTGGAAACTATCAAAGTTGTTTCCTCCAGACAGAGATTTTTTTTCCCCAAACTCTGCTTCAAACACTCGGGTCTCCTCCCGCGTCCTCTCACCTGCTCCTGGAAGGAAGTGTCCAGCTGCCACAAATCACACCCGGTCCTCTCTGTAAGACACTTCAGAGAGCAGAGGTGCTGCTCGTCTCACCGCATCAGTTACCAACACCCTTTGATCCCAAGTGAAACGCATATGGCGTCGAAGTGCCCCACCCCCCCCGAGTGTCAACCGTGTCAGTGGGACAGCCGGGCCGAGTGTCTTCCCCTGACCTTTATGCTACGACACACACACACACAAATCTTATTTTGACGTAATGGTGCCAGCGAGGAAATCTTAGGGCAACAACTGTTGGCAGCTGTGGAGGAGGTGGAGACGAGTGGAGACACATGGAGGTCTGTTGGAGGGGCCCCGGGACTTCTGTGAGTTTTCACCCAAGAAAAAGACTTTTCAAGGTTCAGTCGTTGGACTTTATTTCTGTTTTATACAGAGGAGACTTTAGAGATGAAAAGGATGAGCAGATATGATTTTGATTTATTTAACGGAATTGTGTTTTTTGTACCATGTGTTTGGTTGTTTTTTGTCGTAGGGACTGAAGATAGAAGTGAGTTTTAAAGCTAGAGTCTGGTAATAAGCGTCTTTTCTCTGATTGTTGCTCGTGTACGTTGTCACTGGTAAGAAAAAAATGAGAGATTCTAAAAGTTTATTACAAATTTATATCGATATTTTTGTGTAAGTAATGTTAGTTTGTCTGATTTTTGTACTATTCCTTACTTTTGTATCTGTATTTATAAGGTAGCCATGTTGACAGACTGTTGTCGTCAGTCAGCTACTGGATTGGTCCAAAACAGGGTGTCCATACTTTTTTGACTTGGGAAAACAAGGCTAAGGTAGTGAGATACAGAGTCGCCATGTCACAAAAATACTGTATAAATAGAAATAGAAATATTATTCTTAGTTGCTCATGATCTACCATGATCTACCAGTAGATCCCGGGCCACCTACTGGACACATCGGGTTTAGAACAACCACGCAAGACGCCCTGAAGACGCTAGTTCAGCATCAAAACGAGCCATGAAGAGTGAACAGGATATTGAGGATCAACCTTTTTATCGTTAGCTTAACGTAACTCGTTCTGTTTTGTTTTATGAATTTTGAGATCCTAAGGTCTGGAGATGTCGAAGTGAGATGAAGTTATAATAAGGTTAACGGTCAACGGTTAACGGTCAATATAGTATTTTTTAACCGGAAACTTCTTTTTTGGCCTTATCTACAATGTGTTTTTTTAAGGATCTGACTTTTTGTTCAGGTTCGAATCCACCAGCTGCCATGTTACCTCTAAGCCTGGCACCATCCAAGACCAGGTAGAACCACTGAAGCAGAACTTGAGCAGAAAATATTTATTTTTCCCAAACACGTAACTTTATGTTCTGCTGTAAACCAAATTATTTCACTCCCAACAACTAAGAGCAGGTCCAGTCAAACTGTTTATTCAACTCCCATCACAACAGTTTGACTGGACCGTGTGTCTGTCTCTTCCTCCACTCAGAGACAAAGCCTCTCAAAGTGTCTGAGAACAGACCGGAAAACACACCATTCACCTCCACCCGACAACGCTGTCTTTTAACTGTGTTGACGTAACTGAGCCTTTACAGCATCCGCCCACGGCTGAGAGATGCAGAAGTGTGGGAGGAGACAAGAACGGACTGAATCGGAAGAAGAAGAAGAAAAAAAAAAACGCAGGCCCATTTCCTTGATTGTCCTCAGTATCCAGGAACTCTGAAGGCCACATTTCTGTCACTTAAATTTCACAAAGTGCCTCCTTGGGTCGTCTGGAGAACATTGTTTACCTTCGCCTCCACACAAACAAAACTCCCATTGAGGCAGAGAGTACAAGCCTCTGGTGATGTCACGGTCACCATGGTAACCGTTTTCACAGCCCCCCACCCCCTCGCTCTTCCATCCCCTCCCCTTTCACCCTCTTTGATCCTTTAAATCTGGTCTGAGTGAGAGTGCCATTCCATCTGTCTGTTGAGCTGACGTGCAGCTAAAGCAAACAGCCGGGACGCAGCTCTGGACGCTCCCGGGCCACGCTCGCTCCACGGACAATGTTATGTAATAGATGTGTATAAGAGACAGGAGTACAAGCCTCTGGTGATGTCACGGTCACCATGGTAACCGTTTTCACAGCCCCCCACCCCCTCGCTCTTCCATCCCCTCCCCTTTCACCCTCTTTGATCCTTTAAATCTGGTCTGAGTGAGAGTGCCATTCCATCTGTCTGTTGAGCTGACGTGCAGCTAAAGCAAACAGCCGGGACGCAGCTCTGGACGCTCCCGGGCCACGCTCGCTCCACGGACAATATTTGCATGGATTTAAATGTCCGTGATGTGGACCAAAGTGTCCAGAATGATTATTTACACACGCCGGCCGCGTCCGGGCCCGTCGCCGTGCAGGGACGCAGCGACCCAACACAATGACACGACTTAATATGAAATTCATTAAAAGGTTAAGCCGAGGGAGGTGGACCAGCAGAGAGAAGCAAATGTTGTTTGATAATCATTTGTCTGTTGATTTATGAGCGGGAGATGCGGTCGGGGACAGTGGCCTTGGAGATGGATGAGATGGATTGTTAGCTGTGATTGATGAGGGAGCGAAGAGTGATGAATGCTGCACAACACCAATGAGGGAGACGGAGGGGGAGGCGGAGGGGGAGGAGTGTTACACGCACATGAGACGCAAGTTAGAAAAAGCAAGCGCTCACATTTGTTTCCCATGTTCGATATCTATCATGACAACAAGGCGCATCACAGTCACACAACAGAGGGAGAGACAGGGGGCGACAGCGTGTCAAGCCTTGACACTTTAATCAATGAGGCATCATGGGAATTCAGCCTGTTTAGTTTGGTAAAATGTTTAATTAATTTATAAAATTGTTAATGTGCTGCATGTTGTTTGTAATTTGGGTGTCAAACTTGGAGAATGGACTAAAGGATGTACCTAGCGTTAACTCTTAGATCAGATATATCTGATTGATTTTTAAGGCTGATATATTCTCTTATTTATGAGAGAAAGAGCAGAAAGTCCCGGGTTCGATTCCCAGAGGAACCACAGGGCAGCCTGTTAGTGGGTAAAACAATTGCTGCTGTGAACACAGTCTTCTTCTGCTTTCAGGTTGTCCCTTCTTCAGGGGTTGCCACAACGACGTTTCCATCTGTCCCCTGTCCTCTGTATCTTCTACTCTGACTCCAACTACCTCCATGTCCTCCCTCACTGCATCCATCAATCTCCTCTTTGTCTCCTACCTGGTAGCTCCATCTCTAGGATCATTCTTCTACCAATGTATCCACTGTCCCTCTGAACATGTCCAAACCATCTCAAACCTTTTCTCCAAACCTTCCAGTCTGTGTTGTCCCTCTAAAGTCGTCATCACTGTTCCTGTCCATCCCTGTCTCTCCTAAGAGAATCTCAGCTGCTCTTAACACAATAATTTCCAAAAATTGAGATCATCAAATTACTGTATAACTTATTTTCTTTTATTTTTTTTAATCAGTCCAAAATGCACAACACTTCATTTGAATTCAATTTTCTTTATTGCTCCCAAAGAGATATTCCGTTTTCCTGACTCCATCTTCGGAGTTGGGATTAGGATCAGAATCCGGATGTGATCAGAGATAAAGTCAGATTGAGATTGGCTGTATATTAATGGAGAATATTGAGAATGTCTGTGTGAAGTAATCACCACAGCGTGCGTGCGTACGTCACAGTGTCTGCTGATTGGTCAGGGAACGTCACGGTCAGACCCTGCATGTGTTATGTAATGTAACCTACACAGTGACCCGGTAAACAGTGTTGTTGGGCAGGATACAATCACGCTGCTGTTACGCCAGTCGGCCCGTAAACAAACGACAGATTACTGTAATTCTCACAGTACAGAGAAAAACAGAACCAGAGAAAAATGGACTCAAACTTTGGAACAAACACATTTAGAGGTAGAAGAAAAACATACAGTCATAATAACAATGATTAGACCAACCTTGTTTTCTCCAATTTCTTGTTTATTTTAATATCTGGTGCGACTAAAAGTAGATAATCCAAAGAATACAATAAAGAAGAAGACATGTAACGCTTAAAAACACTGTTTTTGTCAGTACAATACCATAGCTTTTGATGCAAGAAAGAATTATTTTGTTACGTTTAAAAAAAAAAACATAGAAATTGTCCAAATATCAGCCCTAAAATAAAACTCTTACGATGAAGTTTTGTTGTTCTCGTTATATTCGTACAAACAAATGCTCATTTAGTGGAAGCAGGGATTAAAATGAACAAGGAATTGAAGAAAACAGCAGGATGGGCCAATCAATTTTTCATTATCAGTCCCCACTGTGTGAGGGGGTCAGCCAGGGGTCATGTGAACAGGATTTAGGTTTGAACACCTCTGCTGCTCATTAACAAAACACATGTCTCCAAACCTGGTGTTTTTGGATTAAAGTTACAACCCTGTTAAAAACAAGGAAAAACACACATGATGAGGACGGAATACTGATTGGACGGTGCATTAGTCCCCAGTCTGCAGCCAGGGGTTCAGACTCACGGTCTTTGATCAGAGCCCAATGTCAAATGTGATCCGGAATGCCAGGCCTGACCAGCTTCCCTCCCCTCTTCCTCGCTCCCTGCTCCCTCACTCCCCCTCTCCTCTCAACCACACCACTCAATGGTCTCCTTGTTCGGAGCCAGTATCCTAGAAGGGAGTCTTCATGGAAGGCAGCAGTTAAATTTGTTCCTTTGTGCGCACAGAAACACGGATGGATGGAGAGGGAGAGAGCGATGAAAGGTAATGGGGAAGGGAGCCATTGAAGGAGGGGTCACTTGTGCGCAGGTCCTTGTGAATAATCAGCCTACATGCAAACGCTGCAGAGCACGGGCAGCAGGAACAGCAGCCAGCGGAGATGGGACGGAGAGTGGGGATGGGAGGTGAGGAGGGGCGGAGGGGCGGAGAGCGTAGTGGAAAAATCATTATCAGAGCACTGAGGGCTGTTTCAGGTCAGATTATTACTGGCAAGGACGTTCCTGAACAGGCAGTGTGGTTCTGCAGAGGAAAAGTGGGAGTGAGCAAAAAAATAAAAAAATAATAAAAATAATAACCTGACCTTTTACTTGCTGTTTGTTTGCTCCGCGGGGTTTGTTTTGCGGTCAGTCGGACCGTGGCTTTTTATGAGCCGTGCATCTCTGGCAGCCCGACGTGTTTATACTGCCTCTCGGTGACTTACATTTACGGCCACCTCCACCCATTCATACGGCCCGGGGAGGCGAAAAGGGAAGTAAGGGGTAGAAAGGGAAGTATGCGGGGGCCTCCGTGAGTATCCGAAAAAGTGGGGCGGCTTAGGATGTGAATGGGACGACGAAGGGAGGAGAGCAGGAGGCCAACGCGGAGGAGGGAGGTCGACTTGTGTGATGCTGATGATGCCAGATACCACTGTGCCCCTGGGAGACGGGAGAAAACATTGTGTTGTTTCTATTCTTAAATCTGCATCCTGTGCACAATCTGCAGCGTCCCCATCGTTATCCGCCCCCGCCACCACCCCTGCACCACCCACCCCTGCACCACCCACCCCTGCCCCATGCTACTGCCTTTGGTCATGTATCCTGATTAATCTTACCTTTCAACCAGCAAGAAAAAACAGACTCCGTAATGAAATCTAAATGAAAGACATTTAAGAAACAAAAATAAGTCTTGTCGTCAGGAGCTGAAAGTAGACCTTGGTTCCTCGAGGCCTTTCTTTGCAGCAGGATGTCCAGTTCGGACATAAAGGACTATTGAAGGTTTATAAACATTGACTGCCCAGGGTTGAGACACAAGCAACATCCAGTGACAAAATACTGGCAGGATATGGCGGATTTCCAAGTCACATGTACAAAAATGGACACAAAGCAGAGAAAATCGATACAATATGTAAGTTGGGGCTAAAAATACCTGCAACATGTGAAATATGAGCAGTGGAAATAAGAAAAGGACAACAATAAATGCAGCATTTAGTCATGGGACGGTCGGATCTCCAGTTACTGATGATACTGAGCTCATTTTACATGTTGACACACACTTAGGAAGAAGGAACTCATATTTTTTTTTACTTATATTACAACTGGTGATTCATAAAAACTGTTTTTATACGTGTGGATCTGGTGTCATTCTGCTGCTAAGGATTTAAAATAGTTTTTAATGCAATTTCTGCTCGTACAGTAACCCACACAGTGGAATAAATGGGATATAGAGGGTATTTTTATACACATTCAAATGCCATAAATAGAGTTTTCTGTTGACTTCAGTGAATACAAACTGTCGTCAGTGCTGCTGCAGGAAAATATTTGTTTATTTCGCAGTAAATGAACAAGCTGACTTCACATCACTGAAGAAAACAGTACGAGGAGGTGACGATTTAATGGTAATGTTATATCAGGCCTGAGATGTTTATCTGTTTCTCCAAATAAATGCAGTTACTATATCAGGGAGTAAGGACAATACTGGGACTAATATTAGACTGTGCATTTCTATCACTGAAGGAACATTTATTATTTTATATATATGTACATATATGTACACACATACATGCGTACATATATTCATACATACATATATACATAAATACATACACACACCACATCTATACATATATATCCATATATACATATATGTATATGTATAAATATGGTGTATTTATGTATATATGTATGAATATATGTACGTATGTATGTGTGTAGATATATGTACATATATATGTACACACACATATATATATATAAATACATACATAGATATACACACATATATATGTTTGTATACTTAAATATACAAATAAATACACATATACCGCAGGGTTTGATTTCCACACCACCACGGCCGAGGAGGGTGGATACCTGGAGTCCATACAATGTGCAGTGTTGTATTATGGGTCCAGTATCTCATTCATCACGGAGACGATTCCATTTATCGCTTATCCACCACTCGTCTCCAAGGACGCACTAATGACCCTGTTAAAAACAGATGACAAATCCAAACCAGGTTTCATTAGAGCACGCGCACGCCTCCCGCGCTAGTTGTATTTCGCTCAGCGCGGAACAAACTGCAGGGCCACGGTTCAGGTGGAGAACGGAGGCCAGGGAAAGTGCTGAGTCATTGTTGTCCTTTCGAAGTTCTCAACACATAATCAATACCTCTGGGCTTCAGATGCAACTTTGCAATTGAGGCCACTTTCCTCTTTGTTGAAGTGCCAACAGGGCACCTGAGGAATGGCCTCGGCGCTGACACCGCTGAGCCCCGGCAGCTCCAGCCTCTGCTGTTCTCTTCAACTGTGACCGGCCGCAGGAGGGCAAATAAAAAATACATGGCTGATGGAGCGGCGCTCTGTTCTTGTTCTTTTATTTTTCCCCTTTTTGTCTTCAATACAGAAAATAATGTCTGATCCTGACCCTGACCCACATAGCGTCCAGTGGGCTCACAAACTATAGTATGGAGCAGTGTGATTTGGGTGGTAGATGTGGAGACTGCTGCCCCTGCACCTCAGTAAAAGATAAGAGGATGAAGATGACGAAAAATAAATCAATGAATGTTAGTATCCCCAGCAAATCACTAAAAAAAAACATATCGTCGTACTCATAACCAGGTCTCAGGGGCATTAGTCTCCACGATTGCCACCCAAATCACAGTGCACCACACTGTGAGCCTTTCTGTGGGTGGTGAGCCCACTAGAAGCTATGTGGGTGGGGACGTTCTATACTTAGATGCACTTGAGTGTAACCTAGCATTTGGTGGACTCGAACCTTGAACCCTCTGGACTCCAGGCTGCTTCCTTAACCACTAAGCCACCATTGCCCTTTTTTTTCTCCACATAGTTTGGATTCTATTAAAATTACATACAAATAAACAGCATACTACTGTTTACTAAAGGAAATTACAGTTATCTGTATTTTATAAATCATGTTTAGCACAAAACACATCATTCAGGGAAGTTTGTTTCACAACTTTCACCAAGGCTGTCAATGAAATTAAATATTAATGTATAAAGGAAGTGTTTAGGTTACTAGTAAGTCAAAGTAAGTCTGTGAGAATAAACAACACAAACAACAACAACACACAGCAGAGGGAAACACGTCATATCTTCCTGGAACAAAGAGATCCATTCAGCATTTTTACAGGCGCTGGTTTGTTTCCCTGCTCATGTTGTTCTTCTGAGCAAAAGTGCATTGTAAAAAGACTCATTAACGAAGAGCGTTAGGACAATTATCCCAGAGCGGGGAGAGAAACAGGAGTAGATGTTTCCAGTCGATCATAAAAAATAAATTAGTATTTTTGTTAATACGATTAGTTCTAATCCCTCTTGTTTTAGTTTTCAGTCTCATCCTCTCCTCCACCTCCTCCTCCTCGCATTTGTCCTGCAGACACGCAGCAGTGGAAGCAGTCAACGTTATCTCCTAGTCCTAGTCTGCCAGCTGTAAGCTGTCTTGCTGTAGGGCAGTAACACAGGACTGGCATGACTGCATAATGTGCTGATAAGAAGTCAGTGAACATGTCCAGACACAGTCCTGGTTATTATGGGCGTTAGCCAACACTCTGCTGCTTTGTATGCTGAACCTTCAGGAGAAATCTCCTCAAATCTGATCTCCAACTGCCAAATACTTCTGGACTAGAAATAAGATCAGAAATACTTTAAATTAAAGTAAGTATATGTCATATACTTATGTAATGTGATATATTTTGAATGATTATGTTTAGATATGTGCGTGTGTGTTTGCGTTAATATGTGAAAAAATATATACAAATACACATGAATATATGTGCACATATATATATATAAAGATACACACATGCATATTCATACATACAGCGATACATACGTACACACATTATATATGTATATATATATACACATATATAAACAAAACCAAATAGTCCAATATAAAATATATATGTAACATTACATTAAATAATATTTAGTAGACAGTTATGCAAAGAAGTTTACAACTTGAGACAGAGGTTTCAAGTTAGTTTCGAGTAAATAAACAGTAAAAATAAACATAGAATAAATACAATAACAAAATTTCAGCAGGTGCACCACCTTCAGGAAGCTTCACAATATGGGCCAGTGTGATTTGGGTGGCAGTTGTGGAGAATTCTACCCCTCTGACCAAGTAACAAATAAGATATGAGTGAATAAGAAAAATAAATAAGTGAAGTAAAGCAGAGTAACTCATAAAGTTAAATATTAGTTGTTAAGTTAGGTGTAGTCCAAGACACACATATATCCATAAATATATCTGTATATTTATGTGTGTATACATACATACATATAGATATAAATATATACATATACATGTACACACACATATATATATTTATATATACACACATATATTTAAGTCCATACTGGAACATATTTTGCTCTGATACAGTCATAAATCAAGGACACATCTGTGTCTGTACTTGGTGCCATTTTGGGAAGTGACCCTTTACCAGACATCCTGTGTACAGGAATATATATTTCTCAATGCGTTGGTTGGTGAGGTGTTTGTACAGGGCGGAAAAACCGCCTCTGGCCTCCACTAACGCACAATAGCGTCTTAGAAACCAGGCGACACCTCTGACAGAGCAGTTTTTATACCTCACTCTTTGATTAGACGCACCGTCAACTCCACTGCCGTTTATATTTAGCTAGCATTGGAGTGAGTGAGTCCCACTCTGCTCAATAAATATTATGAAGGCTTGAATGCTGTAATTTCCACAAATGAAGGCAGAGAATTTTACAAGTTTTGCAGAATCCTTCTGCCATTCCGTCAGCATTTTGAGCATTTTGCAGCAACGTTGTGGTCCAATTAAAGCAGGGCTGCACACAGAGCTGCTCCGGGAAACGCTGAGCCCCGAGGTGGCAAACTGTCTGCCGTGTTCTCTTATTTCTCATGCACAGTCTGTCTGTCTGAGCCTGTTTTGGACCATCCAGAAAGCAGCCCGCAGCTGCTCCACTCTTCTATATTTTCAGCCAATCGCTTCTTGTTATAGTTGTAAACCTGCAGCGAAGCTGGTGCCGAGCCACATGTTCTGCAGAGAAAATGAGGAATTCATTTTTTTTATTTTTTTCTTAAACAACCTCATTTATCCATGACCAAGATTTGAAATTGGAAACAGAGTGGGCAGCCAGTGAGCAGCCACTCCTGGGGACAGTTCACTCTCTCTTTACCACTCTCTGCTACAGGGTAGAACTGTTCCGTGTCAAGTTCTCCTCTACTCTAGGTAAGAAAGTAGCAGTAGGCGGATGTAGACTGAGGCCAAAGAGGGAGCAGCATCTTAGAGTTGGAGTCCAGGCTGAGTTAAAGTCAGAATCTGTTTAAATGATTGATTGTATATCATTATCAAAAATAGACATAGATGTATAAACAGAAAGATAGACATGATCATGATTAGTTGTGAGCCATTGTGATCGGTTAATTTTTTTGAGCAATTCTTATCATGAATAATCAAGACTGATTATGACCATGATTGATCACTAATAATTTAAATATATATTTTTTAAAATATAGTAACAGTAACTCATTTTAAAAAAAGTCACAAAAAATTAAATTTTTACAAAAAATATAAAGAACAAATGAACCAAAAAATTCATCACGATTAACTGTTCATGATCATGAATACATTTTGATTATTCGAGAGCAATTCTGATCATGAATAATCTGACTGATAATGATCACAATTAATCGCGATTAGTCATGAATATTCACAATTAAATTGAACACATTATTTTTCGATTTAGAAACAGTAACTTATTTTAAAAGTTTACAAAAAATGTAAAGTACAAATAAACAAAAATAACAATAACACTGTTAGCCATCGGGATCAATTGAGTGTGAGCAATTTTGATCATAAATAATCGTGACTGATAATGACCACAATTAATCATGAATAATCACGATTAATCAAATTTTTTTTTTATTTTCTAAATTTAGGAGCAGGAGCAAATCTTAAAAGTTTACAAAAATGAAAGAATGTTAGCTATTGAAATGACTTTAAATGCGTGGATGCAGGTAAGTTTTCGACTTGAAAGATTATTTACGATCAATTACAGTTGCTTGAAGTCTATGAAGTGCTACTTTACGTTTGCTTCTTCGCCATCACTTCGCAGCCACACGTTGCTAGCGAGGCGCTAACACTCATCCCATAATATGACATTATGACACTGTTGACATCTCTCTGCTATCTTGGCTCCAGGTTTAGTTCAACACAAAGGTTGAGCAGTGTTAATGTTTGACTCACTCTGCCACTCTGGCTGCCAAGTGTTCACAAATGCACGGCGTTTGACCTCCCGGAGAGTCATGCTATATAAGACAGTGATACTATATAAGTACTGAAGAAGTACTTTATGACTCTGCATACACACCAAACTCACAGAGAAACAGTTGCAGGCTACTTGAGCAGCTGCATTCTTAATGTCAAAGTCATGAGTGTTGAACAAAGTTTTTTTTTATGCGACAGTAATAATAACATGGCTGAGTTTTTCACAGGCCCAGAGCTGTTCTGTTGACCCGTCTGAGTCATACAGAGCAAAGAAAGACCCTCCAGGCCTGTTGCTGGGTAGAAGTACATCTCCACCCCTCGCTGTGATTGGACGGTGTCGTTTTTGATGGTCCAACCTCTTGGATGGCAGGCTCAGCCATCTCTGACAAACAGAGATCAACTTTAACATCTGTTTCAGGTCTCTGTTATCTGTTGCCTGCTTCATAGAGGTAATGGAGAATGAGATGATCCCAGAGAGTCAGAGTTGGAGACAGAGTCAGAGTTGGTTTTGCTCTCTAGCTTTATTAGAGGATTCCAATAAATTCTCTCTGAATTTATGAGGAAAAACAGAAACCCTAAGACGCACAGACCACGAGGAATACCGTCTTATTATTATTAACCCACTGTAGGCTTAGGATGAAAGGGACAAAGTCATGTCTCTGTTATTAATGTTGTTCTCTTGGGTTCACCTTCTGGGCAAGATTGAATCCCAGTTAAGGCGGTTGATTTCTTCCAGAGGGCCCACCAGTTGCAGGTATGTTTGTGAGGGGCTGGTTTGGTGCAGTGCGATTTGGGTGGCTGTTGTGGAGACTGCCATCTCTACAACGAACAGATAAGTAGACAAAAAAAAGGAAGCATTTATGAGGTTTTGGATAAGACTAGAGAAGACTATTCAACCTAGTCCTGCGTTCTTCTTCGCTCACCACCTAGACTCAAACTTCTTGCAATTTTCTTGCCCTAAGTCAAGAGCAGGAATCCACCTTTCAACCGCATGGCCCAGGGCTTTAACTCGGATACCACTACACAACTTCAAAACAAGGAATTATTGATCATTGTGGGATAAAAAGGGTGAATTACTGGACAGAATGTGAGATGTTTTTCAGGGCTTGAAACAGACCTGTGATGTTGAGCATCAGCAGTATGATATTACATCATGTAACTCTTCCTCGTGCTGCAGACTTGGCTTCAGGAAACGGAGAACTTTTTTCCCCTTACTTTTCCCATTTTTGCCATTTGCAGATTCCATCTCAAATACCACTCACTTCACCCTGAATATTTCGTTTCTCCCACTAATGGTCATTTTGTCTATTAACTGGTCATCTTCTAAAGGATGCAAGGACGCAGGGTGGTACTAGCTTGGTGGTAAAGGAAGTGGACGGAAGTAGCCTACCAACTACCATATAGCCACTGAAATGCAGTGACCATGGCTTGTTCGTTGCTGGGTGGCAGGGTCAGCTGGTGCCACCCAAATCACATTGCACCATATTGTGAGCCTTCCTGTGGGTGGTGAGCCTTCCCACCTAGCGATGGCAGGGTCAGGACAACGCTGTGCTCCGAACACCCCAGTGGTAACCTGGCAGCTGGTGGATTGGGACCTGAAGGCTTGCGGACCCAACTCCACCTACTTAACCACTAGGTCACCACTTCCACAAATGTAGTTTATTTTCTCTTTAATTTGTCCAACATGGTGTCTCATATTTGTCTCCAGCTTCTGTAAACAAGCTGTAGTTGGGAGTGGGGATGTGTCTCATACATAAACAAATGGCTCTAAAGTCCTGCCACAACAGCACCTTCGCACATGCAAACTTCAAACAGCCGTGACAAGGGAGGGAGATTTGCAAATACTGGCTTTGAATATCAAATATTTGAGATGCTTCCAGCCATGTTAGATCTTTAAGTCATGTTAGATCTTTAAGTCATAGAAGGAGAGTAAGAGAGAAAGACTGTGTATTTTAGCTCTAGAACTCCCTAGTACTCCCTGGCCTCCGTCTCCCTTTAAGTTGACTGGAACGTTGCAAGTTTGCATATGTAAATTTTGGGAAGTTGAATAAATAATCCCTCCTTTTTCCGCCTTTGGCCAAATCACACAAAAGTTGGCAGGACAAGTGCATGTAAGTGGAAGCTGTTCCCTGGTGATGAATCATCTGTCGCCATCTCTGACGGGCATCTTTCCAAAAGCCCCTGACACTTCCTTGGTCCTCTCCCTAAACCTGAGATACCCACCCATGCAGACATATGCTGCCATCCTCTCGCACACATGCACGCAGAGACAAGGCAGCGAAAGGCCTGAAGCAACACAGGAAGGAGGAGCTGCATCGACAGGTTTTGACAGTTTCTGGAACCAAGTATCACCAGCTGCCTCCTTCTTCTGGCTGCATGAGGCCGGGCTAAATAAACTCCTCGGGAGGATGACCTTTGATTCACACAAAGAGCAACCGTACCAGGCATTATGTGAAGTAAACCAGAGCAGCCAATGTAACGTGATCGGCAGCAGGAGAGGTGCAGCGATCTAAACGGTGGCCAATTTCAGCGGTTATTGCGTGTCTGTGTGCTTCAGCCGTCCGCACGGTCATCCGATGCCTTTCCAGATACATCAGTTGATCCCAAAAATAAGCCGTGGAAAAGAAGGAGGAGGGGAAACTGGAGGAGAAAGAGGAGGAGGAGGAGGATAAAGGTTGAGGAGTGGAAATTTTCCCCTAAGTATTGTCAGTAAAAACACAGGTAGAGGAGGTTGTAAACAACGTCATGTTTAATGTAAAACCAGTGCATTAAGCCGAGCAGCGCCAGGCCAAGTAAAGCATTTGATCTTTGGCTCACTAGACAAAGCCGGTCGACAGAATTAGCTCTGACAATGCTCTTATGTTTTATTCATTGCGGGGTGCGTGCTGTTTTTTTTTTTTTTTTGAGAGAGAGAGATAAGACAAGGAGATCTGAGCCGTGAAGCAACCTTTAGTTTAACATGTTTTCCTGTGAGATTTAAAGAAGAAAAATTAAAGGGAACATGGTGCAGAAAAACATCAGGAGAATTCCCAGACTTCCTGTTATCTGGACCAACAAACTGGAAAAATCCACTCGCTTTATTTTGTTTCCACTGTGAGTCGAAGGGTCACTGCTGCCTTATCAAAGGTCAAGGCAGACTGCAACGCTCTGCTACGACCACTGGGGTTCACTTTAGTTTACTCAACGTCATTCATTCAACTCATGTCGTCCACGTTGCTTCACCAACAGGCCTTGGACTGTAGCTACGGTCAGTCCAGGCTTATTATACTCAAGAGGTGAAATGGGTGGAGTGGGGTGGATGAAGAGAGGAAATAAACAGCAGACAGCTGGCCAAGTAGTTAGGTAGACAGGTAGTTAGTGTAGTTAGACAGACAGACAGGTACGTAGGTAGGTAGGCAGGTAGTTAGGTGGTATCTATAGGATGTATAGATAAACATATAGATGCATAAAGAGAAAGATATATAGACAGATAGATGGAGAGACCGTGATATTGTTGCTTCCAACGTGCAGTGGTTAGCATGTCTGCCTCCAAACCAGAGAAAGCGGATAATCCTGTGTTCGATTCCCAGAGGGACCGCAGGCCTGGCACTTGTCAAGGCCAGCCTGTTAACAGCATGTCAACTGCCACGGTTTCCACAATAATTGCCCCAAAATCTGGACTGTCACACAAATACACGTATATATAGATTTATATGTATATAAACAGTATTTATACATAAACATTATATATACGTATATGTATATCAAGTATACACATATGTACATACATATAAATACATATTGTAAGGGCAGAGCTGTGGTGAGTAGCAAAAAATACTCAAATTAAATCCTGTAGTACCACCTAATCCTCTTAGGGGGCGCTAGAGATGGATCTCCACCCAAATCCAGCGGTCATACGGTGCTGCCAGTTTGTGTCTGGATTGTGGGAGGGATACAGCATTATAGTTCATTATAGATAAAAATACATGTACACTATGTGTTCTTATGTACAGTATTTGTTCAGTATCACTGCTGGAAATGTTGTGTTTTCTTTTTACACAGTCTAAGGCAAGAGCATTTACCCCCACGCCACCATGTGACTGCGCTGCAGATATCATAAACAACCTTCTCTGCCCATGGTGCCCGACTTTGTTTTTACAGAATGAACAAGCATTTCTGTTACGGGACTTTGCACTTCAAACAAAAGTGAACCAGGAACTCGTCGACAACAGAGAAAAAAAAAAATCCAATACCTGCTAGTTACATATGGAAATGACCTAGTGGAAGTCGGAGAAATGCGTCCTGACAGGTTGACGTACTACGGCTTGGATTATTGATTCAGATTAGCGCACCTTTCCTCTTCCACGTTCCATCCGTCATATTTACGACTCAATCTGAGAAAGTGGCTCCTCATTATAAAGAGTCCAGGCCCTGACTGTCATGTCGCTGCAGTGCAGGCGTGATGGAGTGGTGCGTTGATGGTTCCTGCACCCCTGTCATTGGAAATGTGTAGAATTTAGCGGGTGAAGCATGTGATCAATGTGTGTGTTTGTCTGTGATATGTTTTCATGCAGAACTGACAACATGTGGTGGCTAATTAATGTGGATAAGGATGATGGGAGATTGAATACACGCTGCACAGACGACGACATGTTTGAAGGGCAAAGTATTGTTTATCATTTGTTTAGATGGTTGTCAATACGGACCATCTCCAAGTGTGTGTTTGTGTGTGTGTGTGTGAACTCAGGGGTCTACTGCAGGTCCCATAAAATGTGTCAATTCAAATATACAGCTCCAGTGATCTGCACAGAAACACAGCACTCCTGCTGAAATGACATGATATCTATAAAATCCATCCATGGTTCAGGGTTATTTTCTTCTTTCTCTTCCACTACAATGCTTTGTTTTCTGTATGATACTGTTCTATCTTGTCTTTTGTGTTTTCATGCAGCTGTACTGACTCAACAAGGGACTAATTCCGTTCTACTCGTCTTTCCGTCTACCCACCTAACTATCTACCTTCCAATTTACCTACGTACCGACCTATCTACCTCCCATCCCCCATCTATCTATTAATCTACCTACCTAGCTACTGTATACAACGTAGCTATCTATCTCTCTATCCATTAATCTACAGTATCTACCGATCCACCTATTTATTAACCTGACTATCTACTCATCTATCTATCCATCCACCTACCTACCAATCTATCTACCTTGGTATCTATCCATTTACTAATCTAACTACCTACCATAGGCATAGCCACGGGTGGGCCAGGGTGGGCCTGGACCCACCCACTTGTCAGTCAGGCCCACCCAATCCAATGAGAGGGCTACCTACCAGCCAAT
Source organism: Paraplagusia blochii (assembly GCA_016785265.1). Lineage (NCBI taxonomy): Eukaryota > Metazoa > Chordata > Actinopteri > Pleuronectiformes > Cynoglossidae > Paraplagusia > Paraplagusia blochii. The sequence continues at coordinate 301,589 of JAFBJS010002163.1, read as the reverse complement.
CTATTAATTTGCCCACTGTATAAAGCTACCAACCTATCTATCTATCTAGCTATTGTATCCGTCTATCATTATTACACCCATGCATCTACATACGTACCAACATATCTATTTAACTACCTATCTACTGTATCTATGCACCTACCAACCTATCCACCCATTTAGCTACCCACTGAACTACCTACTTATATAGAGTATCTTCTGTCTACCTGCTATTTAACTACCTATCTATACACCTACCTAATTGCCTACCCATCCATTCATTCATACTGTACCTACCATCCTGCATATCTACATGCCTGCCTACCCAACTATCTACTGTACTTACCTACCTATCAATCTATTAATTTGCCAACTGTATAAAGCTACCAACCGATACCAAACGATCTAACTACCAAAATATCAACCCATCTATCTATCCAACAATGTAGCTACCTGCCTACCAAGCTACTGTATCTATCTATCATCATTCCAACCATTCATCTACATATGTATCTACCTATCTATTTAGCTACCTATCTACTGTATCTATGCAGCTACCTATCTATCCGTCTAACTACTCACCTGCCTACCTACCTATGTATCTTCTACCTACCTACCTGCATATCTATAGGCCTGCCTACCACTATATTTTGGAATACCTACGTATCTATGCACCCACCTACCTATCGATCCACCTAACTGCTAACTGCCTATGGATCCATGCCTTTATCTATCTGATACCTATTTACTTTCAGCTTCAGAACTGTTAATCAGCCCAGACCTAAGTCCACTCACGTTCTTCTAAATAAAGGATAGAGAACTGTCGGGTCTGAAGTCTCTTCCAGAGGCTCCATTTGCTCCGTTTGTTACTGTGATCAAACGTTAACAAGACCCATAGAGACGACGGGGCTTTTGAAAAAAAAAACAAAAAAAAAACGTGGATTTTGTATCATGAATTTATTCATTGTTCCATGTTTGGCCCCACTACGGTGCGGACGTGGCACCAACAGGGAGTTGAGGGCAGAAGGCCAGGTCAGTGTACGGAAGGAAAACACAGTTAATGCCCCAGTGTAAAAACTGTAAAAACATATTCTCACCGACATCTGAGAACACAAATCCCAAAGCCTTTGGAATAAGCATTCAAAACACAGTTCCTACGAAACTCTCATCACAAATCAAACTTCTTAAAAGTTTTAATGATTTTAATTCGTTTGATTCTTTTTTAAGGTTGCAGATTGTTATATTAAGTGGGACACATATGAAATAACGCATCAAATTCTACAGTGTCCAAGGCGAGCTGAGATGACGGCATTTTAAAGTAAGATTTAAAAAGAAGGAAGAGAATCAAACTGACAGATGGTTGGTGGGAGAGCGGAGCTGCACAGCTGTAGGCCCTGAAATCTATGAATGCTAAGGAAGCAGAAGGGTGAGGGTGAGGGAGGGAGAGAGAGCAGGAGGCAGGTGTATAGATCTACAAAGAAGACAGACTCATAGGTGAGGGGGAGGTTTTTGGACTGAGAGAAAAGAGCCAATAACAAAGATACAGAGGAAATCTGTCAAGGCTGAAATTCTCCTCCCAAGTTGTTTCTGTAGTAGACCTTGTACATGAGTGATGTTCCGCTACTGCACAAAAATACTCGGCGTCTAGTATTTATCTTTCTGTTCGTAGTGTCATCTGATACTTATCAGCTTTCTGCAAATAATCACTTGGCAACAGCACTAGTGTCGCTGTTATTGAGAATCAGTGGACGGTGAGCAGACTCCAAACAAACAGTGAGCACTAACTCAGAGCGGTGAGAGCAGAATAAATGTCACGGCACGGAAGCATCTGCAAAAGAGCAGGTTACACCAAGACTGTAGAAGTACGTCTTTACAACTTTATTACCCCACTATGAAAAAACACTATGGCTGAAAAATTACCTTAACAGCATTAGCACAAGGAAGAGGCGAGAGAGAGAGTTTTAGAAGGAGAACCAACAGATGCATCTTTGTAAAAATGAAAGTATTAAACTGGAACTGCAGTGCAGAACGTTTTAGTACCAGTAGGAAGGAAGTCTCCTCACAAACAGAACTTTAACAGGTTATATTATCAACAATATGTTCGCCTGTATTTGCACTGGCTGTTTTCCTTATTTGTCTGTAGTAGTTTAGTGGTTTTCAGGTCTTATACATCATTATACATTAGGTACTGTAAGTGGTAAATGGGTAGGTGGGTGGATAGATTAATAGGTAGTCAGATAGGTAGTCAGATAGGTGGATAGGTAGGTGGGTAGATGGGTAAGTGGGTAGATGCATGAGTAGGTAGATGGGTAGGTGGGTAGATAGATTGATAGGTAATCAGATAGGTGGATAGGTAGGCGGTTAGGTGGGTAGGTGGGTAGATGGGCAGGTGGAACGATGGGTAAACAGGTAGGTGGGCAAATGGGTAGGTGGAATGATGGGTAAATGGGTAGGTGGGTAGATGGGTAAGTGGTAAATGAGTAGGTGGGTAGATGGGTAAGTGGGTAGATGATTAAGTGGGTAGATGATTAAGTGGGTAGATGGGTTTGAAAGGCTGTTATATTTATTTCAGTTTGAAGGAATTTGTTTTTGGCGTTTGGCTGATGTGTTGCATTTCAGACTGAACATTGCTGTTAATGTACATTATGACAACATACATTTGATGTATGTTTACAGTAAATAAAACAGAAATGTGTTCTTCTGACGTTCCCTCCTCAGCCCCAACATCTAATTAAGAAGAGAGCGAAGCTGAAAGTTAAGTCAAAAAATATATTTCTTTATCAAACTAGAACCAGTGACTGGTGCGGTCCACTCCTACTCACTGTTAGCGTGGTTCAGGGAACTGCTGTGCAGCAGAAACTTCTGGAGCAGACTCAGTAGAGGAGGCTCCTCATTAGTGGAGCAGAATCAGAAGGAACGCAGCAGGGGTCAGAGCATGGATCCAACAACTCACTGCTGGAGGATCGATTGATTTTCATCATCATTCAGGTCTCACCAAAAGTAAAAGAACAAAAAAATATCACCATACCAACATTTTTTGCACTGGCACTGGGGCCTTAGCGGTTAAGGAAGCAGACTTGGGTTTTAGGTTCGAGTCCAGCAGCTGCTCTGAGTAAGGCACTGTCCCCACTCACTGCTCCCCAGGGCTCAAAATTGCTCACTGTTCACTTTGGTGATGGGTAAAATGCAGTGGTCACATTACATTGTGTGCAGTGGTGTGGATCACAATGACCAGGAGTTTGATTTCCTTCCACTACGCTTAAGTCACTGAACACACAAGTCAAACGTCCATTAATTACAGTTGGTTATTGATGGCCATGTGTGATGACTCAACCCATGGCCTGCAACCTACTAGAAGGCCTCCTGGTTTAGTGCCTATACGTTCATCATTCATAACACACTAAGCACCAGCAGCAGTGACCTGCAGTGGTGACAGAGTGATGGTCCTGCTAGAGGTCAACCAGGACACATAGGACCATACACTCCCTCCTCTACCTCTGCACTCCATCTCTGATTGATATTAGTGCCATAAAACACAGGGTCGGGGCACTTTCCGACAGGGATGGGGACGAATGGGGGATGGGGGGGGCATAAATCCAATAGTCAAGAAGAGATGAAAAGAAGAATTCACTGCAAAACACTAGAAAAAGAAGACGACTTTGATTCGTTTTAAAGTACAACATTGATGTTCATGTTTCAGTCTTTTGTTTTCTCCCCTCAATTGTTTTACATGATGATATAACGCCAGCTAAACTGAAAATGACCGCTGGTTCAATAAGGACTTGAATGCCACATGGTGACCTTCAAGGTAGGAAGGCGTTCTGGGCCAATCTTTTAGCCCCTGCAGAAGAGTCATAAAGATCAGTGTTGACACCACAGGGTGACCGCTCCTGTTTGTGTCACAGCAATTTTAATGTAAACAAAAAAGCAGAGACTTAAAAACGTTAAGCTAATGAAGGGTACACCACGAGTTAAAGAGTATTTTCACTTTGATGGAAATGACGTGGAAAAGAGGTGCAATATTCTGAAAAATTTACATTTCAATATTAGTTATTGGGCTCGCAATATGATTAAAATGAATTTTCAATTGAAACAAATTTATAGATACATGTATATACATGTATTTATAGATATATGTATTTATATATATATCAATAAATTTATATATATACATAATACATAGATACAGGTGTATATATGTAAATATATATGAATATATGTAATATATATACATACATATACACATATATAATGTAAATACATAAACATATATACACATGTATAGATACATTTACATATAAAAGCGTATATAAATATTTAAATATTTTTACATTTTGTATATATGTCTAATATATACATAAATAAACATATATAAAAACTAATATATGTTTAAATATATATACACACACATATATCGCTAGATATATTTACATATATTTCTATATACTGTACATACATATATACACAGAGATATACTGTACATACATATACTGCACATATATACATGTACATACACGCATATATACATATAATTACAAATTAATGTGCTGTACTCCAAAAACAAACGCAAGTGGCTCAGGTAGCTAGGTAAACAGCGCGACTTTAGCGATAGGCCCCTAGTGGACACATGTGACTCTATAGTTCACCACTGGATGGATTGATCATAGATCATGCCCCACTGTGCTGAAAGAAAAAGAAAATCTTTCCCCCATCGTCTGAAAGGGTCTGTTTTTGGATCAGTGCTTGTTTGGATTATTACCACAACATTTTTGTTACATAGTTGATAGAAATACAACTTTGTCCTAGCATTCTCTCCTACTGCAGCTCTCACCTCCTCCTTTCTCCTCCTCCTTCTTCCTTACCCTTCCTCTCATGTTTATTTTGTCAGCACGGAACTGCATGACAATTAATGAGCGCTCAGAGTTTTTCACTTTAAAGGTCATTCTTGTTGAGGATGTAGTTCACAAATTCATCATCTGGTTAAAAATAACCTTCACATTTCTACTGTGCAAATTAACACACGCAATGGAAATTTAGAGGGATTAAAAGAAAAGGTTAAAGACTTAGGTGTTTTTTTTTTGTTTTTTTTTTGCATTTTTCCAGTCCCATCCAAAACCGTGGCGTGAATATTTGCTTAGATTCTAGGCAGGGCTGCAGCTTTCTTCCCCTCCCAATATAATAATAAAAAAGCTTTACAGCCTTCAAAACGGAAATGGGGAGCGTGAAAGAAACTGGGACGCAGATTTTGGCAGGAAAATGGACCGAGTAAATGTGAAGACATAAAAGAGAAATAAAGGAGGGACACGAGGAGGTAAAGGCTTTGGAGCAGAGAGAGGTAGAAATGAGAAAGTAGAAAAAAAAAATACAGCCCAGGAGAAAGAAGAGGAAGAGGAGGAATTAAATACGATGCAGCTGTTGGAGGGAAGCCCACCACTCACCACTCACCCCTCTGCTGCTGCTGCTGATGTGTTTAACAGCCTGGACCTCCACTAAACCGAGCACAGACATTTAGATGGTAATAGCTGCAAGTGTGGAATGACCTGGACGGAACACAAGCAGAAAAAACACAATGTCCAAACCTTCAGCTATTTTTTTGTCTTTTTTACAAACAAACATGGCGAGTACTTAGATAATAAAATGATATTTCCATCTGCACCATCATCAAATGAGCTGCAGACAGACAGAGCCAAACACATCCAAGAGGAGAGTCAATCCACAGTTTTATCATCTTTTCCTCTGTTTCTCTCTCATTTTTAGACATTTTGATTCAGGTCACTGTTTGATCAGTGCCCAGCCATAGATAAAGGAGCAGAAGGACTTTCTTTTTTTTTAAATCACGGCTTCCCTCTGGTATGAATGCAAATGATATGATGAAAAAATAACTTCATTATAATTTGACCGATAACTGTAATTTGATCGTGACGATGCATTTTAATGCACTGGGAAAACCATGAGTTATAATCTGTGTTTGTCATGGAATGACCTCAATTCTTTCTTATCAAATATATTATTACATACTGCAACGCATATATATGCACATTCACACGTATATACAGTATATACCCATAGATACACAGGCACATATACATACACAAGCACATATATACATGTAAATAAATAATGTTTGCTTTGGTGTTTATATATCTAACACATACACATATATAGTATATTTGTATATGCACCAGTTTTAACAAATAATAACACAAACAAATTCATTCATTTTCATATATGCATATAACATATATTAAATGCATATAATATATTGAAACATATAAGTTAATAATTTTGCTTGATATGCAGGATATATTAATAATACAAATATATAATTTAACATATACATTATGTATATATATATACTGTATATATGTGCACAAGTTACATTTGGCCTTATATATACATATAAATATATATATACTCATATACTGTATGTATAAATATTTTTACATACTGTATATACGCATTCAAAGACATACGTATATGTGTATACTGTATATACACACACATATATACATATTTGTATATGCACCAGTTACACTCATAATACCACTCATTTTTGACACATTTTGTTTATAGTAGTTTCTCAAAGTCCATATGTGATAATATATAGTAAATTTTTTGTCATACATTTCTTAGAACTTTAAATTACTTTTTAGCAAAAGTTTTTTTTTTTTTGTTTTTAACAACAATTCCCTCCTCTGAGGAAGGTGAAACACCAGTGGTGTCTAATGGTCACAGGTCAATACGTGTCCACCGCAGTGTCAAAAAACACCTCTGATCTGAGACCACAGCAGGAGGCTGGTTGCCGGGCGCTCATTTGGGGAACTGTATGACCTACACCTCCGTATCCTTCATGAATTTTAACAGCCCCTTTGCAAAATATTGACAGGGAGAGTCAATACGGAATGAAAAATTTATGGACAGTGGCTGGGTAGAAGAGTTAAAATGCAGTGCCCTCGTATCAGGTGCAGAACGACAGGATTCAATTAAAGTCAACATGTTTCTCCAGTTGTGAGGTGATCATTGAAGGTCAGACACTGTTCCCATGACTTCGATCCTAAAGTAACCCAGCCCCGCTGGCTAATGATTTTCCTACCCTGGGTATTGATATTCAGCAGCGGTTCATCATGAGAGACACTCTTCAGTTTGTGAGCCGAGGATCATATTTTGTGCGGCAACTCAACCTGGCATAAAAGAGTATTTTCCCTCAGGAGCAAGGATAGAAATCACCAAAAAAATAAATGGTATTTCATGAGAAAATAAAATCATATGCTCTCACTGAAGACAGTTTCTTTAAACCTAGTTTTTCATCAAGGGAAATGCACTGATGCTGAACTTGCACTGCGCTCTTATGAGTTTTGCCACCATACAGCTTATAAAGAAAGATACATTGGCAGAAAGTAAATGCAAGACTATTGCTTTTTGACTCGTGGCTCACATTGGACCTGAAGTTGGAGACTGGGTCCAGGTTAGGAAAGCAGATTGACATAGATAAATGTCCTGAAAAAGTCAAGCATAAAAGCTTGATTTTTTTGCCGTACAAATAAATTATATGATTTGGACAAAAAGCCTTCATTTTGGTGCAGAGGCAATGTCTTTGTCTTTGGTGTGAAACTCCAAAGTTCGAATCCCGGTTAGGGCGGTTTCACAGTGGGCTTACCACCTGCAGGTAGGTACAGTATGGTGCAATGTGATTTGGGTGGCAGTTGTGGAGACTGCTGCCCCCACGACCCAGTGAAATGAAAACGGACAGATTTGGACACGTCTGGACAGGTCGGATTACAATGTCCCTTGCACCTTAGTTTCCCAACGCCTGGTTTACAGTATACTGCAGACAGACAGATGTCGACCCGGTCATTTACCATGTGTGGGCATCTGGACTTCAGTAAAAGAACCTCAAAACACATACCAGGTGCCCGAGATGGGAATTTGAGCTGAAGATGGTTGGGTGAAATAAAAAGTAAAATTAAATAACATGTTATTTCACTGTTTATTAGAGGGTTTCCCAGAGTGTGGGTGGGACAGTCAAGCTGCCAACAGGGGGTGCACTAGATCAATCAAAAGCTGTTCTGATTCTTCATTGACGGTGGTCATTTGGATACAATCAAATGCTGCCGTCGAAATAAAGTTTGTTGTGCTGGATTCTGAGTCATTCTGCCTGTGGGTGCAACTCCGTTGAAAACTGTAATCTCATTAATCCTGACAGATTAATTACTGCTCTACACTGGACTGTTTTTGGGATGAACTGTATTTAAACCCACGCTCAGATGCTTGAATCCCTCGGTGTGTGTTGGTATATTCACTTTCTGTAAACACAGAATGCTTATTAACAAACTCCATCTCGGCCTCTTCCTCCCACACCTGAATCACTCCCAGCTCTTCTCCTTGTTTTCGTTGTTGTTGTTGTTGCGTAAGCTCCTAACTGCCGTACCCTGGGTGGTAGAAAGTGTCAGGCTGACCTCAATTCTTCCTCTGTGGGTCACCGTATTCCCTGGCACGGAGGATCTGGCTGTCACACTCAACAGCAATCTGGAGTATTCTTAGCGCTGCAGCACACTGGTCCTCAAGGCCGACGGTGGGGTGGAGGTGCAGGTGGAGGTGGGGGTGGAGTGGCGATTAGTCGAGCTATTCATACCTGAGCGACCGGTCTCTCCGTTGCCTCGGACACTCCCCGCTTAGGGATGAGAACGTTCCAAAGCTCTGGAATCTTCTTCAGCTAATCATCTGATTAGTACGTATCTGTAGGGTCAGCACTCTGACTACAGTAACATCACATTCCAGAACATTCTCCCCTCCGTCCTTCCACAATGACTGACGTGTTTTTCTCAGTTTTTCGCCTCCCACAGATCTGGCATTTAAATACCAAGATAGTTAAACCTTCATCGCTCCCTCGCTCCAGATGAATTACTGAGACACCAAGGAGTCTATAGGAGTGAAAAGAACTTCTTTACCAGTGAGGATAATTAAAGAAAGTTTAAGCATCATAACGACTCTGGGAAAGTTTAGATAAAACAACGATGTAAATAGAAAGATGAGCAGAACAACAAAGAAGAAGAAAATTAATTTAGGCAAAGAAGATTATGCGCTACCAAGGCTAACCAGCAGGAGTAACTTTACTTACTAACTTAACAAAAAAATGTATGTATTTATATAGACATACATACATGTATATTTGTAAACATATATACATATATGTAATATATAAATGTATTTATATAAAAAAATCTGAAATATTAAGAAATATCTGATTTTTTTTCTTTAATACACAATATTGACCACAATGTTGCTAGTTTTTGAAATATATATGTATATATATGTGTATATGTATTTATACACATACATACAGAAATAAATATATGTATGTATGTATATATAAACACATATAGACAAACACACACATACAGAATGTACAGTACTTTATAGAAAAAAATCTGAAATATTTATATATATTTCAGTTTATCTTTTACATTTTTTCAATGCTGACGCTATTTGCTACTTTTGCAAATATTATAAAAACAGCTGTTATATATATACATATATGTACATACACACATATATTGTATTTATATAAAGGAAATTCTGAAATATTTATACATTTTTCAGATTGTTTTCACACTTAACGTCACTATTGATGCCATTTGCTGTCTTTAAAATAATAATAACCAATCTGATGATACTTGATACCAATATGTATATTCTACATATTCTCCAGCATGAGCTCTACAGTAGTTTCTGATTTTCTTTTTTAGTCCTGATTGAATCCACTGCCTGTATCACAGCCTCAGTTCTGTTCAGGGTCCCATTCCATTCTGCAGTTCACCTTGTCAGCAGTCAGCGGCAAAAATCGCAGACAAGAGTTTCTCCGTGTCAGAGCAGGTTTACACAACCATACATCCAGAGATAAGAACGACTTTTCAGTCAGAACACAAGCTCCGTGACATAACACTCCCTGTGGCAATTCCACGGGAACAGAGAGCAGAACACGCAATGCACAGGTTTCAACACAGCACTAACCTACATTAAAGGCCATGCCTTGGTTTTTAATTGATACTGTGATATTTACATAGATATTGTGGCACGGCAGCCGTGTATACGTGGATGTAGAGGAAGAACAGAGTGTGACCATGCAGTGACAAAAGCCTTTTTATAAAATTCCTTATGGCAAAAATCCATTTAGTATTTTACCTTGGCCTCAGTCTGACCTTCACTGTTGAAGCAGCTCTATATATAAAAAAAATAATGTTCTTTAACAATAATTCCTACAAACTCACATCTACTGCACAAAATAAATCTATTTTGCAAACTAATTTACAGCAAATAAAAGATTTGATTTCCCTTTTATTGCTTGGATGATGAACCTGACACCCCGACAATAGAAATGTTCAGAATTTTGAAAAAAAGAGTAATAATTAAAATTCCCCAGAAATTTTAAGGAGTCTCTTTGAAAGGACTAACATGATTGATTAAATATCGGACTTACACGTTGATCTGATGGAGTGGAGATGCTGTAAGTTTCGTCGGTGTTCCAGCCTCATGGTGGAAATTGTTTGGTGAACAGGAAGTAACTGTAACAGGAAGTGGACAAACAGGAAGTTATTTTATTTATTTTTTGGGGGGGATTTATAGAACTTTATTAATACTTGAGTCCTTGATTATCCTTCAGGAAATTAGGCCTGTGCATTTAACCCATCATCTTAGTGAGCAGCAGTGTGTGGGGACAATACCAGGCTCAGGGTAACAGTAAGGGGATTCAAACTGGGGGCCTTGCAGACCCATGTCCGTTTTCTTAACCACTAGGCCACCGACTGCCCTGATGTAATGATAATGAGGTTAATCGCACATTTTAAATGTCTTTTTGCCACTTTATAAAACTGAATAATACAATTGCGTATGTTTGCCTCAGTAAACAGAGTAAACACCGAATAATTTAAACCATAATGCCTCCTGGATATATTTATGCCTGTGGTGATTATGGTGAATAGATGATACACAATATTTCCGTCTTGTTGCTGTATTCCAGAAAGGATTCTCAAATATCCTGGGTGATATTTGAGAGACAAACACATCACTGTCACCGTTGCATTATTACGAAACAGTGTTGCCGTGATCAATAATAAAGCAATGAGAATTGGATTTCATCTGAGCTGACCCCCAGATTTGCATGGATTTTATTATCTGTAAGACCAAACTAAATAATAATACTAACAGATGAAACCTGTATCAGTCCAACATATTTACTGATGTAGCAAAATCTAATATCTGACAGTTTTAACCAATGATTTACTTCGAAATCTGAAACTCAATCAGGTTATTCTCAGCCTACGGCACATTTTAACACCAGGAAGAATTGATTTCCAATCGGCCGTCGATCTGTTCCTGTACGGTGCAGAGGAGGGAATGTTGGTGCATCTGGAAATTCTATCCTGACCAGAACTGAGCAGAGACACACGGGTTCTTCACCTCAGCCTGTCATGAAGGAGACTGATGCCCTGACGAGGCAACCCAGAGGTCAGGCAGCCATGTTCATCTGCTGCAGATAAATGAGTGGATTTAATCCCCCCTCTGCCCCGCCGTGTGTCGTTATGTTGTGTGACTGCATGTGTGCATTTCTGTGTATGTGTGTGTGCGTACTGTAAAACGAAAAGCCATGATTCTTCCTGAGGTATTTCATGTGTCAGAGGGTGTATGAGGCGGACAGAGACGAAGAAGGAAAGCAGAGATTAATTTAGTTTGACGTGTATGAAATAGAGGTTCACGTCCCTGAAGGGATGCTTTATAAATTGGAGCTTCAGCACGATTGTATCTCAACAATGCAACTCCAAGGATGGGCCCGGACTTGTAAGACTTCTGTTAGAGACAAAAATAACGAAGAAGGCTTTATTTATTTGAGACAGAGGAATGATAACAGTGGGAAAAGAGATTTTCTTCTTCTTCCACGGAGATGACACACTCCAGTTAATCAGAGTAATGAGAGGAAAAGAAGACAAGGAAACCACAAACAGAGAAGAATAACAGAAAATGAATAGAATACGTATATAATAACATGACTGATGTGCTATAAAATAAATAAAATTAAAGTAGGTGCATAAATATATTTATTAAGTTGGCATATTATGCAACATCTTGAAGGAAAGGAAAACAGTGAGTGGGTATGGTGCGTCGCTCAATGGACCTCAGTAACACCCTGGCAGTTGGTGGATTCGAACCTAGAACCCTACGGACCTCAGTCCAGTTCCTTAAGGACTAGGCAATCACTGCCCCTGTAAGAATCCATATTGGTTTATCCAATGAAAATGATTTTGCAATGTCTGGATTTGGCTAAATGATGTGTGCCCTAAAATTTATTTTGGGGATGAACAGCTTTATATAACAGGTCACTAGATGGCAGCATTGCAGCTCATTAGATTAGTTTTAACTCATCAAAATTAGTATCTAACATTGAAATCTGGTGCGTTGAAGTCACCTGTCAGTTACTTGTGAGCCTTCAACCGCTCCCTCTGAAATTACTTTCACTTCACACTTCTTCACACACTGACACTGTTTTTACCCTCATCAGGTTGTCATAGGAACCCATTTCTGACAGTTTTCTCAAGTCACTCAAAGACTGTTTCACTCTTATACACACAAACACATATTTCTCTGCATATAGCCACTACTGTCATGTGTATCCATGCACTCAGCACATTCCTGGTAATAATATGTCTTCTTAGGCACAACCTCTTCATCACAACCTCTTTTTTAATTATTTATTCCTGCTGACTAGCAACAGCAGCGGTGTGGAACCTCTGCCAATGACCCTGAGGTAAAGACAAACAATAATATACTGGAGGGCGGCCATGAATAAGTGAGGAAGCAGACAGTGGAAGATAATTGTGTCTTTTTGTGTTCTGCTGTAGAATAGCTGGGAGAAGCTGCAGGGTGTGGACTAAAAAAAGTCAGTTATTTACCTCAGAATAAAGAATAATCAATATTTAATGATCAACGTAATAAAGTGAGTTCAGGCAAAAATGGCTGCACAGCATTTTCCGCCATTGACTCATGGGAATAGCTGAAAAAATATGCATTTCTTGTCTGCTTCTCTGCTTAGTGCAGAATTACACGTGAACTACATAGATTAAAACAATCAAATATGAACCTATTAGTGGAACAAAGGAAACTAAATCCTTTGTTCTATTATGATCAGTGTTCCCCAACGTTTTGGGTTAAATGTCTGGTACTTTTTTCACGGATGTTGTGGCAGATAAGTTGTGGCAGATAAATGCCCCTTTATAAAAAAAAAAAAAATCTGGTGTTCTGAAATATTTTCCTACCTATAAAATCTTCCTTCTGGAATTAACAGTGCATGGAAACAACAAGGATTTGTATATCAATTACTCTACGTCATTTTGAGTTTATTGCTGTCTCCACTGAGAAAATATTTCCTAATCAAATATAGTTGCATTATTGATGATGGAATCCTAGCCATTCTATTGGTCAGTTCTTTTGTTGATATGGGTATGGATCAAGTGGAAGTAATAGACAGATGGGACCAAAAGGAAACATTATTTCTCTGCTGCCCGACACCAATTCACCCACGGACCGGTACTGGACCCCAGCCCAGTGGTTGGGGAGCACTGATCATGATAATAATGCCTACTAAAAGTAACCAATAAACTTCTAACTACAAAAACTGTACATGACTAAAACAGCAGTAAGTACAATCCTTGGCAGCTTAGAGTTTTGATCACGTTTTCAATTGCATTCCAGTGTTAAACAATTAAAATGGCTGCCACTAAGGCTACTGACATGACACAAGGATCCATGAGTGCAGTCACGTTCAAGGGCAGGCAGCAAATAAGTCGTTCTCCCTCCTAAAAGAAAGCATTTGCATTTTGATGAGTCGTTCTGTGAACATAGGTCATTAAATTGATCTTGTGGAAGAATATCTATTATGTTTCATTGCTGGTACAGCCTGCAAAACGAGATGGGCCGTGTTACGCCTGTGTGACTGTAAAGGTTTGTTAGAGGAGCAGTGCTTGTGAAGTATTCTGTAAACACTGAGCGTTTTTTAATCTGCTTTTACCGACCTGTAATTGAGAACGCCGTCTGTCGGCATTGACAACAAACCCGGTTGAAGGTTTTGTAGCGTGGTGCTTCAAGAACGTTCAATATTGTTTATCTGTGCGTTCGTCTGTTGAATCTTCATTTATGTTGTTTTTGTGTCTCTGAGGTACAAACAGTACCAGATCAACCAATCACTGACGAGTGCTTTGAGACTCAGAAGGATAATCTTGGGAAGATCGAGCCTGTAATCCATAATAATCTGTTAAGGGTGACGTCTAAATAAAAGGAAATGAAAGTATGAAGACGAGCTGACACGGAACGTTTCTCCTTGGTGTCCCAGATGAAATGGACTTAATGTTTTTCTGATTTTCAGATAAGAGCAATGTGAGTGAGTTAAAGCAGAGAATGTTTTGCTGTTGTTGCAGATGTTGAAGGAAAAAAAAAGAACAAGTTTATGAGGCAGGCAAAACTGAGTCTGACGAGGCTGCAGCGAGCACACGCGCTGTGACCAATGCATTGTAAATCAGCTGCAGGTCAGCAGCTTCATTATCCTGGCCCAGCAACCTTCACTGCATCCTCTAAGGCTAATTGTTTTGGACGGAAGGTGAAGGGAAATCATAAATTACAGTCATTATTTTCACCGCACCGGAAAATATCCTTCTTACTTCCCTGCCATTTTTAAAACATGATTTCATTATAAAAAACTGAATCCAACTGATTCATCAGCACTGGGACGATATTACTTTGAAAGAGACGTTCAACTGCAGACGCTTCAGGAAACCATATGCAGCAGCCTGTGCATGTTAACTTCACACGCAGATAGTGACAGGTGATCACACTAAAGGATGGAGAAGTGTGGGTGGAGGTTCTCAACGGAGAACCATAAGTCTCAGTCCATAAGTCAGGGGAGATGGTGAGGAGATGGGGGTAAATAAGGGAGTAAATTAGGCAGTTAGTCGTCTGTGCGAGAACAGCTGCCCTTCAGAGATGCGACTGTGAAAGCACCGCAACAACAAGGCTCCAAATGACAGAAAGCAGGGATAGAACCTGTTTTCCAAGAATAATGTCTGCCTTAAAATGAGCTTTAGGAATAAACAGCTGTATAGTTAAGTGAAAGTCACTAGATGGCAGCATAGCAGCTCATTTTAGTAATCTTACACAAATACAGTGGTTTATTACAGGTAAATAAATGAATATTACCAGGACTTGGTATCAGTTGATATTGGAATCTTAAATTATTGGTTGGGACAATATCGATATATATATTCTGTATCGGCAGAAAGTTAATATCTATAAAGCTGCCAACTGCACACTTTGGCCATGGGTTGTAGCAGTGAAATTTCATTGTGTGCTGTGAATCACAATGTCACAAAGACAAAAAAATAAATTTAATATTAAATCTTTAATCTATCTGAACATCCTTAACGTTAACGATTCTTAATTGGAAATACTAGATGGTACAGTATTGCAACCGGGTTTTCCACCAGACTTTATTCTACATCATAAAATGACGTTGATATATGAAAATGTTTGTGTTCTGTGTGTGCGTTGGCTCTTTTAGACAAGCATTATTAATCATGTGGTGGATAATTAAAATCTTGTCTCTTTCAGTTTTCTCTACACAGTGGTCTTCTGGATGTGTCTGTGAATAAACTGTAATGTGTGCAGAAGTGGTGAAGGTCGGGCGGCAGAATCATTATAAAACTGAAGTGAATCTTTCCTTACAAAGCTGTGGACTGCCAGCCACATGAATTTTAAGAAGTGAAGACGGGAAAAGGACTGAAGCGGCTGAGAGCCAGCAGCTGCTGCATCCAACAGAGGATGGAGCCGAGGAGAAAGTCAGAGAAGAACAGGATGGATGGAGGGAGGGAGGGTGGGAGGGAGAGGAGAAGTAAAAGCATTAGGTGGATGTCGTCACGGAGTAACCAGACTCTTGGCCAGTGGGGATAAATAAAGCAGCGAGGAGCGTGGGTAATATTACCCACATGTCCCTGCTGCCTGTCAGACTCTGCTGCTCAGTGATGTCACTCGGCCTGCAGGGAGGGTCACTCTGCAGCCTGGCCTTTACTGACGTCCACTCTGTATGTTTAGACCTACACTCATACACACACCAGCAGCTGCTGATCTATAATAAACAACATATAGTTTTTACCTAAAAACAGAAACGCGACATCACGGCTGAGAGGAGACGACAGGTTTTTCCTTCCAGTTCCAGTTCATGGTTACATTTCTTCAGGAGTTCTCCACTAAATATAGGTGGGAGGAGGATGAGGAGAAAAAGGATGAAGAGTCGACTGGCTTTCACCCATTTATAACCGGCCGTCACATGGTGTCACACTAAACGCTGCCCCTGCGGTCACCCCCTCAACTCGTCACTGATTGGCCAGAAATAGACATAAACAGCAAACATGGCCGTCCATCACTTTATGTTGATTTGTTTTAATTTTTTTTTTTTTTTACAGAAGTAATCTTTGTTGTGTCACCTGCAGGGCGCTGGTTGGTTCACAACGTGCATCCGTACAACTCCGCCCCTGTTCTTTGCTGTGCTGGCTCTAGAAATGCTTCTGCCGTCAATGTGAAATACTGCACACCTCCACAGGAGGCCAAGGGCAGCAGCACCGAGAGAGGCTTTTAAATCACATTCAATAACACACATATTAATGCAGGCAACACCAGACCACAGGGCTGAGAATCCTGGGCTGGAATGAAAAAATATATATGTTATTATTGTTATTTCAACTTCATTCATCCCACAGCTGTGCTAACATCATAGATCTCTACTTCTCTGCAACAGCAACTGTGATATTACATCAGCAAACTGACTATTAGTAATTATCTTTTTTTTTTTCAACAACTCAGCGACGACCAGATGAGATTCCCATGCTTGCCACTAGATGGGGCTAAGTACCAGTACTGGTATGCGTACCTCAGATTTCGAAACACAGCTTTGTATAGATGTAGTGTCAGAAACAATACACTATAAATTGTTGGATCCTATTCCCGGTTTTGTTAAGTACTTCTCAACCAGTGGGGCGGGTCCCAATGAAGGCTCAGTAAAGTGCCAAAGAGGGCCATGATATGCTTCCAAAAGAACATGGTACACCTGATATAAGTGTACCACTGCTTCAATGACAACAAGCCTCCATTCACTAGGTGGCAGCAACTCATACAGTGGTTTGAACACATAGAAAAATATAAGTTTTCAGTTTCTCAATTGTATTACAATTTTGAGGTGTGTGTCAGGGGGTTTTGGAAATTGGCAAGAAAACACTTCTGTCCTCAAGGAGGAGGCAGGGAAATTAAATAATTGTCATCACTGCACTCCAATGAGTACCATTAATGCTAGGCGCACCTCAGATTGAGAACCACTGCTCTACACAATTGCAAGGAACACTCATCTCTTCTCTTCACTTCTTAAGTTAAGATTATCGCAAACCACTGTAGACTTACCGACATATTCAAATACTTAATACAGCACAGATGTAAATATTCATAAATAAAAGGAATCGTCTGAGCTCAGCTATGCTAATCAACGTAACAATGATCGTGTTCAACTGGAAGATTGGGGACAAGGTTTTTTCAGATGGTTCTGGCTGTAAACAACATGCCGTCGGAAAAATTCTCGTGGGCGACAATCCTGCAAAAAATCTAAGCGCTTTCATGTATTTTGTTTCTCCGTCATGACTGGATGCGTCCTGTCGTTGCCTCTAAATCAACAATGGTTGGCAGACGAATGTCTTTGCTGCTCCAAAGCATCTGGAAAACAGAGCAGACTCACAAAGCTGTGGTCACATGATTGGCATTGCAATCCTGCTCTCACACATCCATCCTTGTGGGCCGGCAAATGCTGAACTGGCAGATTGAATGGTTTTCAATGGTTTGGTCTCAAACACAGACCGCTGCTTTTCAAAGACTTGGCTGAAAATCTGGGAAATAATCCCTGATATTTAAACTGACAAATAAGTCACAGTGTTGGACTAACTTATCAGAAGTTCAGTTTAGATACAGGCAGATGTTGCAACAGTGCTGGCGTTATTTTTCAGACTGCGTAAGAGTGGAAACCCAAGATATGATTGAATTTGTCACATTAAATACGAGTTTAATCGTTTGTTGATCAACTTATATATAAATGTAATAAGAATTAATTAAATTTCTACTCATCAAAAACACAGACATTAACAAATATATTGATATTTTCTCTTCAGATTGTCAGATTGCCTTTTCAGGGATTGCCACAGCAAATCCAGGGTTTCCATTTCACCATTGTTCTCTGAATCCACTATCTCCAACTACATGCATGTCCTTATAGCCAATCATCTCCTCTTCTTCTTTGTCTTTGACCAACAGCAGTCCAATTTCCAACAGGGGTGTGAAAATCAAATTATCTGTGGGTCTGAATTAAATAGTGAGAAGAAATCACGGACCAAGCCTAACATCCATTGAAATAATTGACAGCTTATGTTCATGTTTTTCCTTCTGTCCAGATGTAGAATGTGGCATTTTCATATGGATAAATTTCACAATAAATCTGGATCATGTGGTAGTACTCGCTTTTATTTCAGTTGTTTTTTTAGGCTTTTAAAATTTAGCTTTTTTCCACAGAGCGGCAACAACAACAACAAAGAAAACAACATAGAAATTATTAAGTGAGCCAACACTCACACTCAATCAATATAATCTTGGGAGCCAAAACGGGATGTTAAGCTGTGGCAGATAAAAACATAGTGTTCTGAAATAATTGTCCTACCTATAAAATCTTCCTACCCCAATTAACTGTGCATGTGCACAACAAGGATTTCTATAACTTTCTACCAGACAGGTATACCAGGTTGGAATCTTGTATCAATGACTCTGCATTATTTTGAGTTTATTGTTGTTGTCTTCACTGAGAAAATATTTCCCAATCAAATATAGTTGCATTATTGATGATGGAATCCTAGCCATTCACCAATTTACCCACAAACCGGTACCAGTCCCCGGCCATGTGGTTATGGACCACTGCTGTAGATCAACACTGTTGGCGGTCAGTATGGACATCATGAGCACTTGTAGTTAGAAATCCTAAAAGAAAGTTGCTTACTTGTAAGCAGGGAAACTCTCATTTTGGGTTGCTTGTATCTCAGAGCTTTAATGTATACTCTAAAGTATAGACTAAATGCTCATCTGAAGCAGACCCAGTGTTTGATAAGTGAAAAATACACTGTTTTTCCTCTTACTTTGGATTTCATTGTTGAGCCAGCAGTGTTCCACACTGCAGCTGGCCACGTTACATCAGCCATAAATCCTTCATCCTTCCACTCATATACCAGCTGACTGTATTTAATCTAAAACCTCCAGGCCCAACAAAAACAACATAGAACATTCCGTGTTGAGGAACACTGATAGGACTGGATTAGTTGGGTTAACATTTGACCTCAGAGATGGAATTTTTAATATGTGACATACAGAACGCTGAACTACTTTAATGCACAACAGACTCTGTATGTTTTCAGATTCACAGACTGCCTGGTGTCTGGGCTACATATACTGTGACGTCACAAACCACTTTACATGCGAGTGCAGGCCTGGTCGAACAAGATGAGGAATAGAAGGAGGAGGAGGAAGAGGAGGAAGCGGAGGCGAGGGAGATCAGAGGTATAGATATCAGGGAACAGAGGCAGCCTTTCGATTGTGATGTAATTCATGGGAAAGTAATGCACTGGGTGATGATTTCAGCGTTTGCGTTGAGCAGGACGGCCCCCTGCTGGTGATATGCGATATAACTTTCAAGATTACTGGTCTGTAATGAAGTACAATTTCAAGCTTTTAAAAAAAGTAAACCTGTCATGGTATGATCCTAACTGTAAAGACTGTGAGGCTGAGGTTGGCTTGTGATTTAGGTGAAAATATGTGCCGTAAGATATATAGTCGTAGAAATATAAATCTTTAACCTTAACTTTCTTGATTCCCAGAAGAATACTCTCGAGGGATTATTAAAGTTCTGCTAAAGTCTTGTAGAGAATATAGTTTTTTTTAAAAGCACACATAAGGTAAAAGGTTAAAAAAAAAACAAAACGAGAAACAACTCAATAATTAACTCAAGCTGAGCGAGCCGCTACTTAGCAATACCACAACCGAGAGAAAAAAAAACGAGAAATAAGCAATTATAGCAAAAAGTTATTTTTAAAAAGGATTATTAAAGTGATTCAGAGCCAAAAGTTAATGTATATTTGTATCTTTGTACAGCTCAATGTCGCCAAAAGAAAAACAGCTTTTAGATACATTAGCAATGTCTCGTTAGCTAGCCCAACAGTTTATAAAACGCAGTATTTATCCCAAAAGAAGCCACAATAGAAACACAAGGTGAATAAAGAGCTTAAACATAATTTTTTAGTTATTAGTGGCTTTGACAAAGGCACTATAAACCGGAAATTATTGTAAACA
>JAFBJS010002163.1:262444-281003 GCA_016785265.1 Paraplagusia blochii | reverse complement strand
ATATGGTTTTTTTTAAAAGCACACATAAGGTAAAAGGTTAAAAAAAAAACAAAACGAGAAACAACTCAATAATTAACTCAAGCTGAGCGAGCCGCTACTTAGCAATACCACAACCGAGAGAAAAAAAAACGAGAAATAAGCAATTATAGCAAAAAGTTATTTTTAAAAAGATTATTAAAGTGATTCAGAGCCAAAAGTTAATGTATATTTGTATCTTTGTACAGCTCAATGTCGCCAAAAGAAAAATAGCTTTTAGATACATTAGCATTGTCTCGTTAGCTAGCCCAACAGTTTATAAAACGCAGTATTTATCCCACAAGAAGCCACAATAGAAACACAAGGTGAATAAAGAGCTTAAACATATTTTTTTAGTTATTAGTGGCTTTGACAAAGGCACTATAAACCGGAAATTATTGTAAACATAAAACAGTGGGGAAAATAATCAATTTTCTTACCTTCATTTCACTATCCTTGTATCTCCGGTCAATATATTTACTATTTAAGACATCGACAAAAACACAGAAAGTCTCAGCAACGTACAAATGATCTAATTCTGTACTACTATATCGACGAACAAGGCTATTATCCCCATAAATCGTGTGTATTATATTAAAATATATTATTTTGATCTTGCGGTTCACCAAGGAACGAGGAAAGAGCACCATCTAGTGATCACATTTGTAAAAGCAAGCACTGTACATTTTTTTGTAATGGAGTCGGAGAATGTATTGAACAATAGATGAAATAATGTCTATTTTGTGTGTAAGCTTATTATGGACACAAATAAAAACTGAGACAAGGAGACACATGACATTAGTGACTTCTCCACTGATCTGATTTAATGGTCTGTTAAAAATAAGGCTGCGACGTCAGAAGGAGACCACCACGGTGGCAAGTGTGGGTCGTCACATATGCACAAAAGTCAAACACACACACTCACAGATGTATGTACTGTATGTACAAACACACAAACGCATACAACGTAGATATGGAGGCCACCCAAAATGGAGGCAACAAATTAGAACAGAAGACTGTTCCTTAAAAGAAAACAAAAAAACAACACACACACAAATGTTGGTTTTAGTGAATGAAAGTTGGAAAACCACAGAGTTAGTCATTGCACAGTTGGTTGTCATTACATGTTAAAAATGCGCCATAGGATTACAACGTCGTCTTTTATTCAGCCATTATTACAATCATGTAAACTCTGTTTTGTTCGTCCGTTACAGTTTTGTTCATGTAGAAAGTTACATTCTGACACAGGAAAAGTCTTTATGATGAGAAAATAAATACTGGCAGGGAAATAAAACAATGTAAAGTTAGTGGACAGGAGGTCTGGAGAGCCTAAAGATTTTCAAGCCCCGGGTCTCCAGTTAAAAAAAGAAAAAAAAAATGTAAATATATAACTGGAATGGTCCTGTGTTTCAATAAGTAAAAAGAAAACAAAACAGACAGAGAGAAGCTTGAAGCTAAATAACAATAATGACAGAATAAAAATGCCTCAAAGACACTGAAAGTGTTTTAACGTGAGGTGGAATGATGAGGCAACAAAGAAAATCTCTTTAGTGCAGTTTGCAAGAAAAGAAAACGTTACACGCAAGAACGTTACTTATAAGTCAGATTCCCTTGGTTCGTTCTTCGGAATAAAATATACACAAATTACCTTGAAGTTAGAAGAGTTTAAAAGATGAAAAGAGAAGAAGAAAAACAGTCTGGTTTCCTTTTTTTTTTGTTCTACCTTTGGTTAGTGCGACATCTACTTGTTCCCTTCACGACATTAGATACTTCCAGAGATCTATCAACTAACATTGAACATTTTTAAAGTGCCAGTGAAGTGAAGCAGAGAGGACGAATGGACGGATTCTCCTCTCGCACAAGCACACGTCGGGACAAGGGAAAATACGGTAAAAAGCCATGCAGCTGGGCCCTGACAACAAGTAACTAAAAAAGGGTTTCATATCCACAGGAACTAACGCCACCATGTGTGTGAAGACGAGGGGTTTAATCTGCTGTCAAAAGTACGTTAACATCTGGTATACCTTACTTTGTCACAATGAGTTTAGATTTTTTTTCCAAGTCTGCTAATTCTGATTGGATGATGCATTGTAAGATTCTTATGTGACCATAAGTGTCAAACTCAGGGCTTGGGGGCCAAATCTGTCCCGCTAAGTCATTTTCTTATGGCCCGCAGGATCTTGAAAAGAATTTGATATGAGTTTTTGTAACATGATAAATTAAAAGTTGCTCTATTACACAACAATAAATAATTGTTACTTCAATTAGTAATAATGTACTGCAATAACATATATAAATACAAGGAGTGGTTGTATCTATACAGTCTTCCATTGACAACCGTCCATTCAAGGGATGTGTGTAGTTGATGTGGCCCCCTCGAAAAAATGAGTTTGACATCCCTGTTCTGAACAATCTCACTTTTCACAATGATTTTAGGAAACAATCTCCAAATAGCTTTCCAAGGAACACACTGAGCTTTGGTTGATGAGCGCCCCCTGTTGGTGAAGTTCTGAATTTAACCACAAATTCATCACAAATAGAGCAGATAAAAATTTTTTAAGAGATGATGCTGACAGCAGTTTTGGCTTAGGCCTCTTAGATAGTCTAGTTCCCCAACCCCAACCACCAGTACCGGTCTGTGGGTGAATTGGTGCCAGGGCCGCAGAGAAATAATGTTTCCTAATTTATTTTTGATAAGGAGTATTCATCTGCCAACTTAATGACTGGTCCGTGAAAATGGTACATGACATTTAACCGGTCCGTGGCACAAAAAGGGTTGGGGAACACGGGACTAGCCTAGCTTAGCTTAGCTATGTCAAATAAAAAAAGCTAACCTTTGGGTTTATGTTTATGTGTGTTTTTTATGTGACACTCTCACATGCTGCTCTTTTAAGATAAAAAAAACAGCAAGGCATACGGTGCCTCAACACAAATGTTTTGCTTTTTTACTTGACTTGATCACGTTTTGACAGCGAAGGCTAATGCTTAAGATAATAAAAAGACATGAAATAAATCAGTGGGTCCATTCACACTCACACATTTCTAATTGTCTCATGTGTAAGGCCGGTAATAAAAATATTTTCACTTTCAATTCAAAACTTTTTTTTTTCTTTTTGCTGCCATTTTCCCTTCTTGTCCTTCATTGTTAAACCCGTCCAACGGTCAGACAAATCACCGCACCACCGCACGTCAACTGACTTGTACATTTTCCCTCTTTGCACCTGCTTTCCCTTCATGCAACCTGGTAAAGAGAAACACGTAGACACTGGACATTTTCCTTAAGTCCATATAAACCTTGTTGGTTTAAATTCATAAAGAATATTCTGTACAAAACATAGACTAAAAATAAGTTTTCTTCCTTTTTTTACAAAGTAGTCAACTACCTCGGGCCTAAAGAAGAATCAGTGATATCAAAATAAAAAGTTAGAGGAGGAGGACATGCAGGAAGTGGAGGGTGGTCCTGGCACTGACACAAGAAGAGGTGTTTTTTTTTTTTTTTGTAGTAACTCATTTGTTTCGTTAATCAATCGTGTGACGTCATGACCTGCCAGACAATGAGGTGGCTGCGCTCGGCCTTGATAGGCGGGGACTGCTGGCTGCCTGTGGACTCCGTCAGACTTTCCATTTCACCACTTTCATCGCCTGTAAATAATAGATTGGTGGATTTACAAACAAAGGTTTCTTCAGCGTTTCTCACCAGGAGCTGAACAATAGGTGCAGAACCCGTACACACAGAATAGGATTAATTCAGCAGTTAAAAATCTCGTACCTAATCTGAAGTCGATGTAGCCTTCACCTCCACTCATGACCAGGTACGATTTGGGCTCGGAGGTCACTGCAGCGTCCGATGATTCAGACGGAGGATCGTCGGAACCTGAATCTGCCGTACCAGGAGGGGGCACCGCTTCTCCTGTGACAGAAAAATTACATTTGCAGGAATATTTATCAGCTCTTATCCTTAAAGACACTGACACAAATTACAGGATTTTAATTTTGAATTAGTTAAAATGCAAACTCAAGCAAACACTAATATTTGGACTGATTCTCGTCTCAATAAACCTGATTCAGTCATTAACTATTCCATAGTTTATCTCTTGTAGTAAGAGCTAACCATAAAAAAATATTGTGTTTCTGGTGACTTGTGGCATAGGGTTGGTTGTTTGGAAAAAAAAAATCTTAATTTTCTTTTCCCTAGAGGGAAAAAACGTGAATAACGGCAGTTTGAGTTGATTTGCGCAAAATGGCTGCATTTCTAAACACACAAAGACAAAATGTTTGTCACAAAAATGCCTATTGTTCATACAAAATTCTTTATGCAGAACTAGCTTCTTATGGGGGGAATAATGTTTTGTGAGTGATGCAACAGTTTGACATGTGATCGTGTTAGACCAATGGCTGACAGAGGGCTACAGTCCACCAACATGGCTGCCATGGTTTTCTTAAGGAAGGTAGTTGTGTTTCCATCAAACAATAGACATGTCTACCTGGCACAGTGACAAAGAACTTGACCGCGTCCCGGTGTCCGTGAAAGCACAGCTGGGCGTGGGCCATGGAGCAGTAGGGTACGAAGCTGCCTGGAAGGGCACACTCTGTCACGCTGTCATCACCGTAAACCCGAACAGCGGTACCGGGTCGATTTGGCACGGCCCCTGTCGTCTTGTTTGCTGCAGAATTAGAATGAGCCAGAATAATAATAAAAAAAAAAGTGATGTTTCTCTCTGTGCAAATAACACAGGGTGACTCATCTGGAACATCTGAAGTAGGCGAGGCGGAGATTGGAGAGGACACAAGTGTGGTAAAAACAAATTAAGAAAATCCTGGCACCATGGCAACCGCTTCTTTCTAATTCAACAAGCAGCACCTGTGATGACAATGGCTATTTTTTGGGCAGGAAGTGCACAGTGAGTTCATTCATGGCTGTGTCTTTCTCAAGACTCTCAATTGAGTATAAAGTACCAAAACTTTTCTGCAATTGAAGTCAACACTGTGACAATAGAGGAAAGGTACAGAGATCTAAAGTGGTGCACTCAGTATTCCAGAGGAGGTCTTAGAGACGGTGACCGTTGTTTGGTGAGAGTGCCGTACCTTCAGACAGAGGAATGGAGATGATGACACCGTTTCCTGTTCCCACCCACAGGCGGCTGCAGGACACCACGAGAGCAGTGATTCTCACGAAGGAAAAGCCCAGTTTACCCGTACCTGCAATAGAAATACAGATAAATACATTGATAAACATGAATATGTATTGTAATGAGTCACGGAAAGAATTATTAGACCACCCTGCCATTTTCTTGTTCATTTCGATGCCTGACACCAGTAAAGGTACAATACCATTAGTATATAATGAACAGGAAAACAGGAATCCTGAAAAGATTGTTTTTGGCAATACAATTCCATAGCTAATGATGTGAAAACTGATTTTTGGTTAGATTAAAAAGCCTTTAAATAGATATCAGATCTGAAATTTTACTATTTTAACGTTATTTTGGTTGTTATTATTATATTTATCCATACAAATGTACCTTTGGTGGTACACAGCTGTTTTTTTTCAACAAAATCGAAAAACACAAAACAACAGGATGCTCTTAAACCTTTTTCCAATTTACAGTTGCTACATTCTCTGTTTAAACATAGATAGATGGATATAACTTTAGATAGAAAGAATCAGAAAGAAAGATCACGTAAGATCGAGAGGACAAACATTTCCTCATACCCAGCATCTTGCTGACATAGGGCTCAATGTCCACGTCCTGGAGGTGCTGGTAAGTGTGAGCGTGGAACAGCCGTAGTGTGGAGTCCAGTCTGATGGAGACCCAGATACCGTCTCCCACCCAGGCCAGCTGCCGCACCTGGCTCTCCTTGCGGGGATGAGCGTCAAATGACTTCTGCTCAAGGGCAGGTTGGAATGTTACATATATGAAACTTATATTTTTTTGTTAAAAACAGTTCCTACTTGTGTGACAGTTATACCTCTATCCTCATGGCCTTGGGATGGATGACGTAGATCTTGTTCCTGTAGCCGCACCACACCTTGTCGTGCACCACGCTCATACAGCGGATAGAGTGATGAGGTCGACCCAGGTCCAGCAGGTGGTAGTTGGTCAGATCCCACTGACCGTCTCCTGTGGGAACAGAGCAAAATATATATTTTTTAGCCAAATGTAATTTTTCCTTCTGTGTAAAACAGTATGCAGGGACTCACCGATGTTTCTGTGGAAAATAGCCAACGTCCCATCAGACAACGCCACGAGCACTCTCCCTTTGACATGTCTGGACAAAAAGAGACATTTTCAGACATGTACTCTGATAAAAATAATGTAAAGGTATTGATACCTTATACTCACACAATGTTGAGGATGGATTCTTTGAGCTTGATGGCGTGGAGACACTTCCTCCATCGAGCCACAGACGAGTGAACGTACAGACTGAACATAGATGAAATATTTGTTTTAGTCAAAACATCTAGTGATTTAATTCTCATTTTATTGTATTATTTTACGCTGTTGGAGCTTAATTTAAGATGTTGATATCGCCCTCTAGTGGCCATTCAGATGCTTACCATCCATTTTGCGCTCCGAGCCACATGGTGGGCAGGGCGCTGCTCATCCTCAGGACTTCGCCCTCTGACTGGTCTGAATCCTTTGACAAAGACGTGTCTCGGTCGTGCCCAGAGCCCCTAGAATAAAAAGAAAGGCCAGTTTGAACCACACACATTTGGTATGATCTTGGCAGAATTGGCCCCCAGACCTTATTTTGAAACATATGATCTAGAATGTCTCACCTCTGTGGTGAGGAGTCGGTGGGTCCTACACCTAGTGGGTCAGTAAACACGTGCTCTGTGTAGATTCCAGGCTGGTTTTGATCCGCTCCCTGCTCCTCCTCTCCATCTTCCACACCAGCATTAGCCTCAGTTGCTTCCGTTGCCTCCTCTGCTGTAGGAACCCCGTCCTCTGTCGGACTCGTCTCTCTGGACAGCTCAACTGTGGACAGTCGAAAATATAGAGATTGAGTCTTAGACACGTAGAGAAGAATAAAAGTTGAAAAATCTGATTTCACTGAAACACATCTTTGTCCTGACCTGAGCCAGAGATAGCAGAGTGCTCAGAAGCCTGGTCCGTGGCCCCTGAAGTGGCCGTCTGAGGGATGGCGGTGGTCCCCTCTGCTGCCGCTGTGCCATCACTTCCTGTGGACCCCATACTGGCCACACTCCCAGCCAGGGATTCTCGATCTCCTTGATTGGCATCTGTATCCTGAGGAACCTCCTCAGTGGCAGGATAATCAGTCTCTAGTACTCCTAGAAAGACACACAAACACACAGAGGTGTCACAGACAGCTCCAGTCCACTGACTCAGAGACATGTCCTCCTGGTAGGCAGCCCACCTGGTACACTGGCAATGCAGACGACGTGGGTGTTGCAGGCGTAGAAGCTGTCGAGCAGATCGGAGGGCTGACTGGCATCCAGCACCAAAACCTTGGTGGAAGAGTGGGTGCTGGTGCAAATCCACACCCTGCTGGACACCTCATCATGAGCCACGAGCTCCTTCTCCGAGTCCACTTTGTCTTGATCCTAACAAAATAAAATATGGATTGGACAGAAAATTATGTTTTTTACTGTTTTATTGGACCATTGTGCTATAAATGCTGCAATATTTATTAAAATTAAAAAAATTCAATAAATTTTAGATATGAATATATGTATAGTATTTTTTATACAACTTTATATAAATGTTACATTGTTTATTGTAATATATATAAAATTATAGTTATTTTGCTCTAAATGCTGCACTAATAGATTTGAAAATATTCAACAAATATTAGAAATAAATATAAATATAAACTACAATTTCATATGATATATTAATTGTATAATATAGATTTTTGTTATTGATTTTTGTATACAGTATATATTTCTATTAGAGCATCATTTAAGGTGCTGAAATCTCCCTCTAGTGGCCATCCAAATACATGAAAATATTTTTTAAACTGTGTTATTGGAACAATTTCCTGTCAATAATGCATTTACAAAACCAAAAATTACAAAAGGACTTATTCTACATTTTTAAATACATTTAATGAATACTTTACTATAATAATTTACTATACTAAAAACACAAATAAAAATACTTCCATTTACCTTACTGTCATGTTCTAGCTGGTCCAGACTACTCTGAGAACCCTTACAGATTTTATTCAGAACTGAACTCCTGCCTCCAGACATATTCACACCTGCCCCACACCACAGCTGCAAACAGAACAATATCACAATGATTGGCTGGTAATAGCATCAAAAAGTATTGGGAAAGGAAATATATAAATTGGTAAATACCTTCATAGAAGCATCTGTCTGATCCAGAGGTCTCAAATATACCGGTACAGGTAAGTTCATTTTGGGCTCCACATGTCCTCCGTTTGGCACCTGTAGGTATAGGTTGTGCACGTGATCTAACAGATATTAAATCCTCCTGTTTTTGCTCATTTAGAATATTTTATTTCCTACCTTGTATTTGCTGGGAAGGCTCCAGCCATGTGCGGTGACTCTTCCATCCTCCTTCTGCATGTGGGCTTTCACCTGTCTGTACTGGGCTCTCTTCTGCTCTTTCCTTGACGGAGAGCTGCACGGGTCTTTCCTGCAAAATTGTTGTGGCGTTATTGTGGGTTTGGGGTGAGAAAAAAAGTAAAGAATCTGTGAATTTTGAGCATCCAGACTGGTTTCAATACTCACTCTTCATTCAGGAAGTCAAAGGTCTTGGACTTCTCGGTGGGAAACTGGGAGAAGGTGCTACTCCTCTTGACCAAGCCGCCTGGTGCGTTG
This sequence comes from Paraplagusia blochii, assembly GCA_016785265.1. Taxonomy (NCBI): domain Eukaryota; kingdom Metazoa; phylum Chordata; class Actinopteri; order Pleuronectiformes; family Cynoglossidae; genus Paraplagusia; species Paraplagusia blochii. The sequence goes on along the minus strand of JAFBJS010002163.1, from coordinate 272,176 downwards.
TATTTGACGTTGGATTGGGACTCGACCTTTTTAACGGCAGGAGTGCTGGAGCTGAACAATCTGCTGAAGCTACGGGTGGTGGAACAAAAAAAACAGGGAGAAGAGACAGAAACAAGGATGTCACATGTGAAGGTAGAAAAGCAAAACCAACAACCCAAAAAGGGACATGGCAGGACTAGTCAACAGTCTTACTGAAGTGAAAGAGGCACAAAAAGAGAGAATAGGCTTTACAACCATCATTACTGATACTCACAACTGCCAGATGCTGGACTTCTTCTTTTCTGTCAGAGCTGGGCTTTCCCTGGAGGCCCTAAGAACAACAAGAAAAGATCATGAAGTTTTGAAGACGCAACAACACACACCCAGGCAGGATGTGGTAATGCAGGTGTGAGGGTGGATCACCTGATCATCTCCGTCCACCTCACAGCTTCCTGCAGCTCCATCAGTCTCTCCTTATACTGGTTCCTCTCCATCAGCACTCGGGCCATTTCCACCCTGGTGAAGCGTTTCCTCTGTGCCGTGGGCACGTCGCTCTGTTGAGGCCAAACGGTGAAGAGAAGATCTTACATGATTTATGAAGGAGCTGCATCCTAATGGAAAGTTCAGCTGCGGTCAACTCACATCTTCTTCATCCTTTGCTTTATGTTTCACTTCCTCTATCTCCAGCCTCACTCTAAAGAAGATGAGACGTAAAGACACGTTCAACATCAGATATTAACAATATAGACACTTCCTTTTTTTACACTACGTTTTTGTATTTTGGTAAAAATATCAGGCCCGAGTTGTGTTGAAACTTTATCGATAAAACTTACTTTTTCAGTTCCTCCTCCAGTTCTCTGTTTTTCTCCTCCAGTTTGCTCCTGGCCTGTAGCAGAGACTCCAGTTCTCCCTGCAACATGTCCTTGTCGCAGGTCAACTCATCCAGCTTCAATATCAGGTCTTTATTCACCACATTGAGAGCATTTCTGAAAAACAAAGGCAACAAACAAAATAATGATGTAATACAGATAATTACTGTATTAATATGTATATGTATTATTAATATTTTTCTCACTTTGTCTCCAGTAGTTGTGAATTCTCCTGTATTAGATTTTCAACCTCCCGTCCCATACCTGAACATAACAAGTTGCAATTTTATTAGTTGGAAGAAAAAAAAACCAGTAAGACCAAATAAATTATAACAGAGAACTACATGAGGACTACACTTGTAAATAAATGTGAATACTGTAAATAAAAATTACATAAATACAAGGGCTGTCAATATTAAAACCAATTAATCAGATTTTTTTTTAATGCATGTAGAAACATGGGCACAGTTTATTTTATTCCTTTTGGTTTAGTCCACATGTGTCAAACTCAAGGCCCGGGGGCCAACTGTGGCCCGCCAAGTCATTTTGTATGGCCCTTACAAAGCATTTCATACCGTAAATGCATCAGAGGTCCTCAACCTAATAAATAAAAATAAGATAACATCGCAATAACCAATATTAGTAAAGTAAATAAATAATAATAAACTGTAGTAACATGTATTAATATGTTTTGGAACATTTGGATTTTATTTAAGTACAAATGGCCCTTCAAGGAAATAGTTTGGTTGATGTGGCCCACAGGTAAAAATGACTTTGACACTATTGGTTTAGTCCAGAGGTGGGCAAATTTTTTCACTCGCGGGCCACAATGGATCCCAGAATTGGACTTGGGGGCCGAGTCAAGACCAGAAAAATGGAGTGTTTGTTGAACTAGGGTAAATGGCATGTTAAAAACCATTATAACACCTACAATGCTAAACTTCTAATAGCTTTTATGACGTCATCTCTCCAGAAAATGCGTGAATTTGCCGGGAGAAGGCACAAGTATAATCATAATACAAATAAATTTTTTGATTCGGACAAGGTTGACGGGCCGCATTAAAAAGCTCAGCAGGCCACATCTGGCCCCCGGGCCTTAGTTTGCCCATGTCTGGTTTGACAGCCCTAACACGAACACTGAAGTTTCTCCTACTGACACATCTGCTGCTGCTGGTTACACACGGTACAAGACACATCTACGAACACGCACGACAGTGCAGCACATCACACAAAAGACAGGAGACGGATGGAGAGAGTGGGTGAGGTCTTACCCATCAAACTAAGGTCTGAGATAACCATGCAATCCGAGTCGGGCGGACAGAATAGGGCAAACAGACAGAAGGGGAGAGAGAGAGAGAGAAATGCAGAAACAGTTTTGAGACAGTGGAATGACCAAAATGACTGAGTGTGTAGCTGTTGACTCTGCAAGCAAAAAAAAAGAGCAGATGCTGCTGTTTTCAAATATAGAAACGTAATCATATCTGACAAACAAGGGGGAAGAAAATACAATAGCAAATAAAAAAAAAAGAAAAATGGTTTAAGCTGTCAAAATAAAAGCGTCGCTGCAACAAGAGGGACCGTGTTTTCCCTGATCTTCATGCTCCAGACTTTTAACAAGTCTCATCAAAATTGTTAAAAAGTGGTCGGCAATAAAATGCGGGGCGATCGTGGGCCAACGGCTGTCAAACAAAATCAGGGAAGAGAAAAATCAGTGAACTGCATTGATGGGATACAGAGCAAAAAGTGATAAATGAGTCAGGGGGAAACGGGGGAATTTAATAGAAGAATATATAAACTAAGGAAAGGGTTTATGTCATACACACCAGAGTACTCCCCTGGGATTGTGGGAAAAAGCCAACGGATGAGACACAGGGAGAGAGACAGGAGTTAACATGGTGAGTTGCTATCAGTTCAGCAGCTGGACCACAGGAGGCGGTAAGAACAGCAGGTGTTTGAGGGCAGGAGGGTTTAGAGAAGTAACTACAGCATTAGTCAGATGTTGTATTTTAGTTAAAAGTGATTTCATGAATAAAGAAGGACATTTTGGACAAACACAGTCATCGTTTAATCCAGAATGTAAACAAAACCAACAGGACCGCTGCAGCATCGTTACCTAACAGTGTAACCTGCTAACTTACCCAGCAGGTCAGCTCCTTCGTCCACGTCCCCTATCAGCCCGGTGCCTGCAGAGGACAGTTCCTCAAACAGAGAGTCCGTGTTCCGATCGAAGGCCAGGTTCTCGATGCCTTTGGTCGGTGTACTGGAAGGGTCACAACAACAGAGAAAGACGCTCAGGTATCGGTCAGTGTTTTCTCGTGAGACACTTCACAGGTTTCTCCCTCTACCTGCAGCATTTGTATCCACCCAGATCCATGTCCAGCTCAGGAGTGGACTCAATAATGTCCTGTACGTCCGAACTGTCCTGGTTCTCAGACAAACCTTCGGAAGACAGGAGAAAAGGAGAGAGATGATGCTTTTAGTAACATCTAAGATGAGCGGCCTTCTGACCCATATTCTGATGGATCTTACCCACTGATATGGACCGTGTCCCCGGTGCAGCCTGCACCTCTGTGCTCTTACTGCTCCCGTTTTCCCTCTTGGCGATCGAGGATGTGGACATGGAGCCGGGGAAGTCTGACATCTCCTCCTGTGTGCGCAAGACACAGGTGAACGACACTGATTACAGACCGGAACAGGAGTTGGAGAGGGAAACAAAAAAATGGGACACGGAACAAAGAACATGAAACAGAACACACAGAACGTCAGGAATGACTGAACTCTTGGTATGAATCACATGACAGAAGGCAAGACAACTAATAAATCTAAAACAGTACCTTTAGTTCAATACTAAAATCTTCACATAAACAAAACTTAACAAAAAAAGAGGAAACAAACAAGAATGTTTCAATGAATGCAGTGATTTAAACACAATCAACAACAACAACACACAAAAGTCACACAACAAGAGACACAAACACTTCAACTTTAAATGAGCACAAATCATTTAGCTCTAAAACACAAGTGTCAAACTCATTTTCACTGGGCGGGGAGGCTACATCAGCGATACCATTCCTCTTAAAGGGCCGGTTGCGACTGAAAAATAGATCTGTAAATCTTAATACTTAATGACAAATAATGCATGTTTCTGCAATTGATTCTTATTTATTCAAATTGCAAAAATTCAATAAGATATTTATGAGGTTTTGATATTTAGCAGGATGAACTGTAGTACAAGTAAAAAGGGTTTTATAGCTACTGAGGGTCACCTTAAAAGGCATGGTGTGCCGCTGTTGGCCCTCTGACCATGAGTTTGACACATGCTCTAACAAAATACACAACAAAACACAAAGGGCACAGCTTCACAAATCTATAAAAACCCAATACATTTCACTACTTGAAGTCTAAAGTTGCACAACTACAGCAGGAGAGAGGATGCAGCGGAAATGTGTAATGTATATGTTTTTGTTTTTTTTTAATAACAGCTAAATGCAACCATAATGTGATTTAATCTCAGTATTTTTCAACGTTGTGGTGTCAAAGTTTCTTTTTTAACCGTAGACAGACTACTCTGATTGTTGTAGTCTGGACCAGACGTGGTTGCATGTAGCTGCAGATGAGGAATGGATGGCGTGAGGTTTTGAACTGCACCGTGGAAAAGAAAAAGCAAATACAAAAAAAGAAAAAGAAAAATGATGATGTCATGCCGCTACTGACACGGACACTTCCACTGGCCGACACTCGGCCAACTACCTTGTAGTCGTCTGCCAGTGAAATCTCCCAGGTAGAGTCCTGTGCACTCTTACCCTCCCTTTCCCTAACGGGCTCCACCGAGTCGGACAGCTTCGAGGCGACGGAGAGGGAGGAGAGTAAGAATGAAGATGACATGCAGAAGCAGATCAGGAGAAATGTCGTCACCGTCAACCATGCATGTCAACATGTGAGTGTGTTTGTGGTTCTCCTCTAATGTCTGTGTTTGATTGGGACCACAATCCAAAATGACACGTGTAAAACCACGTGATTACACACAGGGCTGTCAGTGTGGATTAGAAACACAACTCAGAAACGAAATTGTAATAATGTACAGCTGGTATTATTGAGTACAGTTGCCGTTAAAAAGTCAGAATGTAGTAAAATAAGCTGTAATTTAAAATAAGTAATAAAACTATTTTACACTAAATGTCCCTTCGTTTAGGTCTAAAACGCAGCTGTCAAACTCAGGCCCGGGGGTCAAATGTGGCCTGCAGTGTTTTTCTATTCAGCCCTCAAGATCCTATCAAATATGTATGGACCACCAGTATAAAGGCCTTATGTACTGGCAGGATTTGTAGTATTAGTGATGCATGGTCTTTGTTGTAGCATTTTTGTAGGTCTTAAAGGCAAACACCACTGATACTATTTTTCAATAAATATTCAGTCTGGACACCCCTGGTCCATCCTGGCTAGAAACTGATGACAGAAATTACTGATAAAATATTTCATTAACTAATTATTCTCCTTTTTAGAATTATGATTAATTATGATTATGCGCCACTCTTTAAAAACATATATAATAAAACCACATATATAACTTAAAGTGACCAAAATCCAACTGTAGAGAAAGAAGGCTCCTCCATCGCCAAAAATAAATCAAATTTTACAGTTGAATAAAAACTAACGCAGTTCAAAAATGGACAAAGATGCATAAGATTATTTACTAATAAAACCATGCCTATGAAAAAACCTTCAGGATTCCCTTAGTGTGTGAAAATTAGCGAGCGCCATGACGGGCATGCAGGCACGTCAGCTACCTGTTGTGGATCGGAAACGTTTCAAGGTCTGAGCCTCAGAGATCAAACATCTTATATCATGGACCAAGTAAGAACCAATCACGCTCTAGAAGGCTTTTTTTCTCCCCTCCCCCCCTTCGTTGCTAGTATGGACCGGCAGCAACCCTAACAAAGGCATCACTCCCATCATGCACTGATGCCAAACAACACATGTCCCAGTTTAGTCCAAACAGACCAGAAGAATGAAATATCACTGTCGGCCTCCAGGCCTGTCTGCCACACTTACAACCATATCACACTCTGATTAACAATCTGGAGCTGGTAAATAACTGTTTCACACAAACCAAAGTTGGTGGTTCATTGATGAAACCACGGAAAAATGTAAATCAATACTTTGACAAACGTTGCACCTGCATCGAAAGGAGAGAAATCCGTTGAAATGAATATTGATGAGGGACATTTAATGATCTCCTTTGACTGCTACTCTAGGGCACATTTGCATAGGATTCAGTGGCAGAGGACGAGGACGAGGAGGACGTCTGGAAACAAAGGACATGTTGTCAGGTGATAACCAGACCCAGCTGGACCAGAGGAGAAATGTTTTTAAGACACATTTCCTCTTTATCGTGACTTAAATGTGGGAGAAACAGAAACTCTAAGGTTAGAAACACGCAGCTTCTCCTTCATCATCATTAGCCAGGGCTGCTCAACTTTATTTATGTGGCCCAAATTCACAAAGTGACTTTAATTTCAACTGTTGAAATTAAAATTAGTCTCAGGAAAATAAACCAAGAAGGCCAAACTCAATACATATTAAGAAATTAACTGTAAACCTGCCTTTTTTCACTTCTCTCCAGATAATAAATATTGTTTTTTCATATGGAAATACTGAATCTGGAACAGCCAACGCCTAATGTTATCAACATTTGAAATAATTCACACATCATTGGTATTTGTCTCTTATTCGGTCTCTTTGTTGTCTTTCCAGATCATTTTTAATACAAATCTTTCTTCACAGAACAAAATGTATGTGCTATAACAAAAAACGTGCACAAATTCTGACTATTTAAGGTGTAGGTGGTGGGATAATTCTAGCACACATTTGATTTGATCTTGTGGGCCAAATATAATTACGCTGCGGGCCAGATTTGGCCCCCGGGCCTGAGTTTGACGTCTGTGCTATACCAAAATGGCTCAGCTACTGAATCTGTGTCCATTCTAACTATAGTAATGCAAGGGGAAAAGACAAAAATACCAATTTTACTGTGTGGTTAAAACTGATGTCAACCAGAACCTCCATGATGAATGAAAGCAACATCTTCTTTCAGAGGGTGTAGAAAACATGCTGTAAGAGGATTTAAGAACAAAATCCATTCCAATCCAGTGCCAGTCTCACCTACCTTGAGACTGGTGTTGGACCGAGGTTGCGAGGGGTCAGTGAACCTCCAGCCCTCTGAGCCCGGTGTCTCTGCTCTGGCCTGTGGGTCGGGGATTATTAGAGATGTTCCACCTGAAGAGGGGAAAATCCCCAGAGAAAGAGGCCGTTCTCTCCTGATATGGTTAAGACAAAGAGTCGGAACATCGTCACTATGTTTTCACCGCTCTCTCACAACACAAACAAACGCCACGTGCGCCCCACCTGACTCGACCAACGCCGCTGGACTCTGACGTCTCACTGATCTGCTGCATTTTGATCCTCTCCACATGTTCCATGTAATTATGGATCATCTGCAGGAGAAGCAGAACAAAAATAAAATAAACTTCCCTCTGTTCTGTTGTTTACTTTTGTTTGTTCTTTCTTATTTACGCCGCTCGCTCTCACCTCCGTGTGCCTCTGGTGAAGGGAATTGAATTCCTTCTTCAGCTCCAGCTCTCGTTCTTCCAACCTGCCAACTGCAACCGACATGACTCAGCTGAAGCCAAGATAAATTATAGGAAGGATTTTCATGGCTGAAACATTTCAGATTTGCTGTTTTATATTTGTGTTCCACGCTCAGCGGGATAATCCCTCCCAATCCCCTGACTGTGACTGTGTCAGGTTGAGAGCTGCTGCAGCACAGCTTTGGAAATGTTCAATTAGGACAATCAAAGCAGCTGAATACAGTGTTGGGGAGTCTTGTCTGTGTGTGTAATTTGACAGGATACAGAACACAGGGGAATATAATAAATAAATCCTTTTTTCTTAGTATTTTAGGCCGGAAACAACTTCATACTTTCCCACTAGATGGCAGCAGACTATAAATAAAAAAACAGATGGGAAATTATACTGTATATGTGCATGTGCTTTCTTTAATTCCTGTGAGTGCATCAAGACTGTATTCAACTAAATAAGCCCAGGTTTGAGACTGTGTATGTCAGGGGTCTCAAACTCGCGGCCCGAGGGCCATTTGCGGCCCGTTGAATGCTATTTTGCGGCCCCCACCTTGATGTGAAGGTTGAATTATAATAATATTTTATAGATTTGTTTGTCACATTTTATGATAAATCCTATAGTTCTCAAATCTCTGATCCACAGCCTCCTTCTGGTTCAGTGTTGTATTGCACAGAGTCAATGGGAAACTGATTTATATTAATTTTTCTTTTGGTATTGAACACTGAAAGCTGGCGCGAAATGATAGTGTGGGTGGTGGCCCTCAACTTATTTGAGTTTGAGACCGAGGGTGTATGTAAACTGTGAGTACACTGAAACTACAGTAGTATTATAGATACTTTAACCAGCCATCTACTTACTGCAGATGAGAGCCAACATTTTAAACCTTTTGTGTCAAAATAAATAAGTTCATTCTAAAGCACTGGGTTAGTTCAAATGAAGAAGGATTTGCAAAGCCTAAAAATAAGAGCTACACAAAACTCTGTGTTCCTGTGCGGAAAAGAGTGATGACTCATGAGGCCTAAAAAAGAATGACTGCTGAAATGTGAGGTGGAGACGACCGTTTTTTAACATAAATATTGGTAGAAAATGATGTTGGTTTGGCATGGGTGTCTGATCTTACTCTGGTCTGCATAGTTCTTGATTTTTAGCTCCAGCTGCCGAGAGTGGGACTCCATTCTGTCCACGTGGTTCTGCAGGTCCTTCTTCTCTTGTTCATGCGTGTCCTCAAACTCTATGAACTTCTGCTCATTAATGAGAGAGAAGACAAAGACACTAGTTACGGAGACATGTCAGAAATGGAGAGTTTATCTTTAAATCACGTTAAAGCTGTTTGATAATTATTCCCCAAGACTGATTAAGAAGTTTGACAAATAAATTCTTCAAAAGAGAACTGAAAAAAAAAATACTTTTAGAAATGTGGGCCAAACAGTGGATGCATGGCATACATCAGGATAAATGTACTGATTTAACAGGAAATCTGAGTTCCTCCATTTCCTTTTTTACCAGACCTTTCAGTGTGTTGTATGTCTTTGTATGTGTGTTTGTCTGTGTGTTTGTCCGTGCGTGTGTGTGTGTCCAAGCATCCACATCCTGTCCAGCTGAGCAATCCAAAGCTCTACTGCGGCTGCCTGCCTTACACTCATGAATACTACTGTGGGTTTACTTTTGTTTTTCAAATTAAAAGTGTGTATTCTGTAAATCTTATAACATTTTTGATTGTTTTATTTCAATAGGAATAAAAAAGTCTGGCTCTATCATCCAAAGTCATTGATATCAATACATCAGCCAACAGATAGAAATTTGAGAAATGCTATTATTTGACTTTAACTGACTGAACAGCTTGAAATAATCAATAATAATCAATAACAATCAATAATAATCAATCCTATTCAATCATGTGTAAACTGACACCAACGTCAGCAAGGACTTCAAGTTTTTGGTAAGATATTCCAGGCCTTTGGACACATTGAGACAGGGCATTTAATTAAATATGTCTCCATGTCCATTCATCATTGTGCTCCCTGCTGTTCTTGCTTAATCATTTATATTTACCCAAGTGAATAAATTGCAGAGTTAAAGAAGCTGAGGTTCCCATTAGGAGAGACAAGGAGGGACTGGATCAGGAATGAGGACATTATAGGGACAACACAGACAGGAAGGTTTAGAGAAAAAGCTAGAGAAGACAGATTGAGATGGTTTGGACATGTTCAGAGGAGGGACAGTGGTTATATTGGTAGAAGAATGA
>JAFBJS010002163.1:249776-253375 GCA_016785265.1 Paraplagusia blochii | reverse complement strand
AGCTAGAGAAGCCAGATTGAGATGGTTTGGACATGTTCAGAGGAGGGACAGTGGATACATTGGTAGAAGAATGATCCTAAAGATGGAGCTACCAGGTAGGAGACTTAATAATGGTTATAATCCAACATGTGGCTTAAAGTACATTACCACAGTTAAAGCAGAAGCAGTGAAAAGCAGAAATGATGTGACGCTGACACTGAAGATGCACTGATTGCGTTTTAGAAAATCTTTGTAACAACAACAATATCACAAGACAGACAGGCTGCCCAGACACAAACAATGGAGAACAGGACAGCCTGGGAGGAATTCAGGACATCCTCCTGACACACGACATGGATGTCATGAGAACGTATCTTAACTCAATCACATGCACTCATGGGAATAGTTTAGTTACAGATGAGACACCTACTGAGTTCATGCAGTTGATCAAACAGAGATGGACGAAATCTACGTTGGGAGCCAAACAGTCTAGTGACTTATAACCCAAGGAGCCAGGTATACCTGTATGTGCCTTATGAAAAATGTAGTCTATAGTTAAAGGTGACTGTGCCTTATGGGAAATGCAGTCTTTAGTTATGTACATAACTGCATAGTTGAATAAAATAATTAAGACTGTGGGTAATTTAATATACACTGCTTTTCAACCCATGTAGTGAACATTAGACTCATTCAACACCATAGTATTTTAGAGAACGTTTTAGAATAACTAAAGCTTGTATTCCTCTATTCGTTGTTCATTTTAATGCTTGGTGCAACTTAAGAAATAGTATGATCAGGAAACAGGAAGTGTCTGAAAGCACTGTTTTTGGCAGTATTATACCATAACTACTGATGTAAAAACCTAAGTGATTTTGGTCACTATCAAGAAAACCATAAGAAATAGTTACATATCAACACTTGGGTTAAACTCTTATGAGATATTTTTGTTGTTATCACTAGTTTGTCCAAACTAATGTTCATCAAGTAGTATTAATATAAACATGAATAAAACAGCAGGGTGGTCTAATCATTTTTTTCCATTACACACCACTGTATAAACTCTAGCATAAAAAGCTGTACCATCTGCTCTTCATCCAACAGCTGGCAGAGCAAACTGAAGTGAAGATATCCTGACTCAGCCTTGTGCTAAAGCTGCATCTTCTACATTCTTTCCTATTAATTCTCTTCTATGATGGTGGTTAAAAGTTAGAAGGAGTTTGGAAATGTTTGTTGAGAAGATACAACATCTTATAGAAACTCCTTTTGAACTGATTTGCTCAACCTACTTTACACAGTAATTGTATTTATTGTGAAAGAGAAGGAAAAAAACAAACTTGGGAGTTTACTTAAAGAAGCCAGTGCTCCTTTATTAGGAAGTTTATGGCTTGACTTTTCTAACAATGCTGTGTTATTATGTAAATTGAAAGCAAACAAAAAAACAACTCAAATCCATCAAGTTAAAATAATAAGTGCATTTAAAAATGTTTGTGATATTTACATGTTTTAATGATTATAAAAATATATTGTATTGTATAAGTAATCAACCCATTTGATAAATGCTTCTCTAACTGGGTGATAAATGTGTCTCTAACTGGGTGATCACATGGAAAACTGTTTCACATCCGCTTGTAAACGTGGAGGAGTTGGTTGCAAGATGAACAGTGATGCTCCACGTCCTTGCAGGAATCAACACAGAATGGAATACACGAGCAGGGAAATAACCTGGATGTGAAGAAAAAGAGGGTTCACAGTACCATCTGAAATAATCCATCACCAAGTAGTTTTTAACATATTGAACTGAAGGTATTGTTCTTACCCAAAGATGCATAGGCCAGCACAGATGAGCCAAGTCAACAGGCCGGACACGTGCTCTGTCCGAGTGAGTACAGTGCGATTGCACCGAGGACACATGCTGTGTCCTGGGGCCTCATGGAGACTAGGGCTTACCATGTACGTAACTGAAGACGGGAAATCATAAATCAGAAAAACAAACAAACCGGTGACTACCGTTCATTGTAACAGGACCAGCAATTTATGATTACATCACATGACCCTAATGATTACTGGCTTCAGTGATCAAAGTCAAAGCTGCCATATCACCCAATGTAATTCAGAAACAAAGTAAAGTTTATCAAGTTTTTATTTTTTTACCGGCTTTATTTATTAGAAATGTAAAATCTGAAAACCTTTTGAATGTTTTTTAATGTAAATATTTCCTTACAGACCAAAAATAACACATCTGTTAAAAAAATAAAATTTCCTTTTTTTGTCATTGTGACATTGTGATTCACATCAAAGGGAGCAGTGAGCAGCTTTTGAGCGCCCGGGGAGCAGTGTGTGGGGACGACACCATGCTCAGGACACCTCAGCGGTGACTTGGCGGTATGGGGATTAGAACTGTCCACCAACTGTCCCCCTAACATTGCACAAACTCTGCTAATACTATAAAAGCTGCAGCATATAGAGATTATATACTGGCCAACTCTAATACATCGTGGGCAAGATTTGGTCCCCGAGCCAGAGTTTGACGTACAGTATGTGATATTTAATGTTAGAAGCAGCTCTCACCTGTTGTGACAGGAACCGCTGTCAATGGAGTGAAAAAAAGAAGAAATAGAATGTTAAAAACACAGGGAAATTATAATTGCAAATCGTGTTTTTATGTCAGAGTCTTCCGTGCTTTGCATAAAAAACACCTTCTTTTTGAAAAACTCTTAACGCCAATAATATTGAATAAACTTGACAAAATCCATCATTATTTCAGCCTCACAGACACTGATATGTAGTACCTTGAATGGGCCCTTGTCCAACGTTTGGTGGAGCAGGGTAGCCTGATGTTTGCACTGCGGGTGCGAAGCCAGGTGGCGCATTATAGCCAGATGATGGTCCATATCCAGGTGGTGGAGGATACATAGATGGTGGAGCAGAGGGTCCGTAGCCAGGTGGGGGGGCGTTGGGTGCATAACCAGGAGGTGGGGCTGCTGGCCCGGAGGTCATGGGTGGTCCAGGGTAAGGTGGAAGTGACTGATTGGGTGGATAGCCCTTCTCCATCGTCAGAGAGAGTTGACTGAGGGAAATTTTCATAAACACATGTAACAGATGACTCAGTTGGTTAAGTATTTATAAATGTTTATACAAGTGTAGCAGGAATGCCTTGTATCATCAGTCGAGTAGCAGAGTGGCCTGAGTCATGTTTGAAAGTTTACAAAAAAAAAAAACAGATTATTTAGCAAGCAACTACCTCCATGTCCTCCCTCACTGCATCCATCAATCTCCTCTTTGTCTCCTACCTGGTAGCTCCATCTCTGGGATCATCCTTCTACCAATGTATCCACTGTCCCTCCTCTGAACATGTCCAACCCATCTCAATCTGTCTTCTCTAGCTTTTTCTCCAAACCCTCCTGTCTGTGTTGTCCCTCTAATCACCTCATTCCTGATCCTGTCCATCCTTGTCTCTCCTAAAGAGAATCTCAGCCTCTTTAACTCCTCCACCTCCAGACTTCTAAACCAGTCTCTAAACCATCCATCATGGCTGGTCTCACAACTGTCCTGTAAACCTTTCCCTCCACCTTAGCTGACTCCCTTCTATCACAGATCACTCCTGACTCTTTTCTCCAGAT
>JAFBJS010002163.1:219776-247276 GCA_016785265.1 Paraplagusia blochii | reverse complement strand
ATGACGTACAGGACACTTCGAGAATCTATCTGAAACACTTTCACTTAGCGAGCTAGTAGTGCACACACGGGAAGACAAGGCTGTTGTATTTTTTTTCCATAAACAGACTTTAGTTTCTTCAGTTTACACCGACCTACTTTTGACACTTTTCTCAAACACGACGGTCCCTCCGGAAGCGGAGTGTTCCTCGGTGACGCGGGGCAGAACCAGAGAAACTTCTACGGTACCAACAGGGAGACGATGTGTCGACCCGATTCGGAATAGCGGCGAATATATTGGAGAAAAGAATACAGTGTTTTTTCTTCTTTCCGTTGCTTTTCTGTCCCTCGCTTTTAACTTGCGTCAACGCTGCTACAGCGCCTCCTCTCTCCCTCACGCCTCCGGTTGTCGACGTAATTTCGGAAGTTAGTGACGAAATTAACGGCGTTCTTTGATTTTGCTTTATCAATCTCGATAAACATGTAACAAACAACTCCTATGTATTTCATACAAGCCATATTTAACGCCATTTCATATAAAACACGAGTTCTCAAACAGTAAATGTTCGTTGTTGGACGAGTATGGTGAGCAACACGGCTAAAGTGAGAGTATTATTTTTCTTCCACCATTTTATTTAGTTTGTCAGTTAGTTTTGCAGAAGGAGAAAAGGTTTTCAGACCCTTAGACTTTAACACCATCTCAAATATCATCATGAAACATCGTGTAAGTGTATTTTTGTATCTGAAGGGTGTGGCTACATTAAACAGACACAAATAAATTTATTTTATTCATCGTTTGCGAGAAAAACTAACAAAACTGGTTTCAAAATGTCAGTTTTCGACATTGTTGATGGTATCCTGGTCCACGCATAAGTAATAATTTGCGAAAAACTCGACAGAAAATAAAGAAACATCACTTTCTGTAAATAATACTTTGTAGTTCTGTTCCTGGGGTGTCAAAAACATTTCCCCCGCTGTATGTTTCTTTATTTTTAGTATAATGTTGTATATTTGTCTCCATAATACTGTGGTGAAACAGATCTTGCTTTTATTCAAAAGTGAAACTTAAAAAACTCTTTGTACATCATTTGTACAATTGTACATTTGTATGAATATAACTCAATTATATTTATGACATATAATAAGTTAAAAACATGCCATCAATTCAGAATAATGATAAAATGTGTAGTTTAAATTACATTAGGCGATTGAAGTGAAGAAAACTTACCACTGACTACTGAGACACTACTTCAGGAAAAACAAAACTGACAAGAGTTGCAACTACCACATTTCACATGTTTCATTCCATTTCCTGTGGTTTTTCAACCTCGGTGTGAGATTCACAGGTAACAAAAAACACTAAGATGCTTCCCACCCATGAAAAACAAAATCTGAGGTGAAATTTACAAAACGTTACATAGTAACATAACATAGTCTTGACCTTTTCTTCATTTTTTTCCCCCTAAAATTTAGGGAATCTGTTAAGTTTATTTTAAATATTTTAAGTGGGTTTATCTATGGTTTGGTGTATCTGAGAGTCTTACTTGGTTCTTTGCTTTAGTAACTGTAACTGTGAAAAAATAGAAGAGTCAGGGGTGGAGTCACATTGTCATTTCCAGTAAACCGTGTTTAAGCAACTAAGGGAGAAAATGATACGAGCACAAGAGTTCCCTCTTACATCAACCAGAAAGTTCCTCAGTTGAGGAATGCAACGTCTTTCAACTCCAGGAAGAAGTCTAGTTGCTGACAACTAAACCCTTTCTGGATACGAACACAACATCAGGGTTTTTACAGGTATACTAAACATTGTTATACACCTTTAGAGTTATAAGAATGTAAGGTAGTCCAAGGATTTCATCCCGAAACTGAAAGCCACACGAATCATGATTGTAATCCATTTACCCTGAGCTGATACAACACAACACTAGAGGGCGCTGTTGTCGTGTAGACCTGAAGAGGTCGAAATAACCTCAACAGTATATAAGTGTTGAATTTCACGCCAACCTTCCTCCCTTAAATAAAGAAATAGCATTTTGGTATACTTTCATTTAATTACAACGTGATTCAACAATAGGTAATGGAATATCTATATATCACTGGTTATTGGTAAAACAGCCATAATTTTAATAGCATACTAGTACAGACATGGGAAAACTAAGGCTTGAGGGCCAGATGCGGCCCATTCAGCTTTGTAATCCAGCCCAACAAACTCCAAATTATGTATTTTATTTGTCTTGTTATTATACTTCTACCTTTGCCTTGCAATTCCCATGTTTGCAAGGCCAAATTTACATGATTTTTAGTTTACACAAACACTTTCTCTATCTTCTCTTGTCCCTGTCTGATTTTAGGATTTATTGTGGCCCCCAAAAAATAAATAAACAGCTTGCTTATGCCCTGT
Source organism: Paraplagusia blochii (assembly GCA_016785265.1). NCBI lineage: Eukaryota > Metazoa > Chordata > Actinopteri > Pleuronectiformes > Cynoglossidae > Paraplagusia > Paraplagusia blochii. The sequence continues at coordinate 244,897 of JAFBJS010002163.1, read as the reverse complement.
ACTAGTATATCTGTCTAAATTTGGTAAAATATGTTTATTAAACCTGTTTAGTCATTCATTTATCTTCATCCTTTTATCTGTTACTGGGTCACAGTGGCATCAGTCTCTATGACTGCCACCCAAATCACACTGCACCATACTGTTAGTCTTGTTGTGGGTGGTGAGTCCACTGGAAACCATGTAGGAGGGGATGGTGCTGTGCTCAGTGGCAACCTTGCAGCTGGTGGATTTGAACCTGAAACTTTGTGGACCTTCAAAAAAATTTGTAAATAAAAATACTTTACTGGTTCCCAATCAGAACTCATTGGCACAAATGTTTAGTGGTATTTGGTATAATTTATATTTAGCCTAATTTATGGCGGTATTTTGACATGTTCAGATATTATGTTATTTTGGAGTAATTGCCCCTTGAGGATAAATAAAGTTTTTTGAATCTTTTATTGTAGTCGTAGAGTCGTTTTTTTTTTTTTTGTCTGAAACGGACCACATCTGGCTCTCGAGCCACAGTTTGCTCAGGTCTGGTCTGTTTTAAGCTCTTCTGCTTCTGCAAAGCCAAACCTGTTCTTCTTGCTGTTCACTTTAACTAAGTGGTATTTGTCAAAAACCTTATCATTATTACTTGTCACATTTTAAGAAATATGTGTTACACTAAACTATTTGTGTGATTAAAACCCAGTGCTTGGATGAAGGGAAGAATCACAGGCACCCGTCATTGTGGAGTGAAACATTCTGTCTCATTATAAAACTATATTTTCCCTGTCTACTCCCTATATTAACATCATATATTTCAAAACTGAAGGGTCAGCCCTCCCACCCTGATTGTACTGTAACACATTTACAGATTACAGCTATTGAATGGTGGGCTGGCCACACTGTGAACACAAATGATATTTGACTCATAAGGGAAGGTCAGAGTTGTTGAGGTGTAGTTCCCTTTATGTTTCATCACTTGTAATAACGTAGGCACTGTTTAAATAACCAAGCCTTAAGCTGCTGATAAGCAAATGCATTTGGACTCTGGATCACCTCGCCTTTATTCCTATTTAAACAAACTCAAGCACATCTGCACTGAACGAGTGGTCCAGCCTATACTGAGCCTTATAGGGCAGTAAAAAAGACGCTGCGACAGGATTTACTCTAAACCAACGTTCAGCTCCTGTCATATTCATCCACGACCCTGAGGATGAGTCTCTGAAGCAGAAGGGTTTGCTGGAAGAAGGGAGAGAAAGAAACATCAGGACAGTGAGGACATCCTGCTGAAGTGCAGCGATACTCAAAAACATACTTTGGTGAACTGACCGAGGGATTACAGTCATGGTCACGCTCAACGCCGGCTCGTGCGCGTCCCCTTTGGGTCTCGTTCGGATATTTGAGCTGGTCTCCACCTGTATCTCCTTCAGCTTGGTGGCCAGTGTGGGTCACAGCACCAACACCTTCTGGACATGGTGCATGTTCGTCTGGTGCTTCTGCTTCTGTGTCACCTTCCTCATTCTGGTACTGGAGTTCTTCTGTGTCGGTGAAAAGCTGCCCATATCCTGGGAGGACTTCACTACAGCATTTGCCATGTTGGCTACTCTGATGGTATGTGATTCTTTAAATGTTATTGTGATGCCAGTGTCCCTTGGTACACATAAAATGGTTTGTGTTTATTCTATGAGGCTGTTGGACATGTTGTACTGAGAGGTTCTTAGTCATTCTTCTCCATAAATGGATTTTCTTGGACATGTTTCATCTTCACCCAAGAGGATTCTTCAGTTTTTACTGACTTGTCTTAAGAGTTAATGCTCCCAGAAGTTTTTATTGGATTTGATAACCTGGACTAACCTATACTGGTTGTTTTTACTTTTTTTTCTAGGTGCTGTCAGCATCAGTCATCTACCCTTCCTTCTTCACTTGTTCAAACTGTGCCCGACCAATTTCTGCTTCTGTATTTTCCTGTCTGGCCTTCCTCTTGTACGCCATCGAGGTCGGACTGACTCGGGCTAAACCTGGTGAAATAAGTGGATTTCTGACCACAGTCCCTGGTCTCCTGAAGGTTCTTGAAGCCTTTGTGGCCTGCATCATCTTCATCTGCCTAGATCGCAGGTTCTACACAAGGTACCCTGGACTCCAGTGGTGCGTAGCCGTCTACTCCATCTGCTTTATTTTCGCCGTCCTCATCATCATATGTACCATTTGCCGCCTCTTGGCGCTTTTCCCTGCTCGGTTTGACAAATTCCTGATCGGCGTCAATGTGCTGGCAGTGCTGATGTACATCACTGCTGTGGTCATCTGGCCTTTGTACAGCTTCCGAAACAACCCCAGACCTAGCCTCTGCAAAAATTTGCGCTGTCCGTGGGATAACTTAGTCGTTATTGCGTTCATGACTTGTGTCAACCTCATTGCTTACATTGTGGATACTGTTTACTCATTTAGACTGGTTTTCTTTATGAGCTAAAGTTTGTTAAAACATTTTTATTGTTATTTGGTTTCAGATCCTACCAAAGCATATCTATTCTTGTGTTAATTTTACCAACTTTTTTTTTGGGACATGAAACAACCAGACTGAACGTTTTTTTATTATTATTTCCTCCTCCATGTTTTGACTTGACAATTGTTGATGTCTTTGATTGCAAAATAAGTTTGGTGTTTCCAATTGTCATTTTTCATTTCCATCACATCAACCATAAATAAAAAGTATCCTAAAGTTTCAGGGTTGTTGTGCGTGTTTATCAAACGCATTGACTATCAGTTACACTAACGGTGGAACATTGGGTGTTTTCAGGTCAAAAAGGGTGTGTGAGTACAAACAGGTGTCTCAGGGTGTGTATCCTGAAACAGGCAAAAGGTTGAGGACAATCTTTAGAATAGGCCACCAATAGAACTGGCAGCATTGGAAATCTCAAGGATTATGATAACAGCTTGATATACTAGAAATTAATTGTTTGTTATTTTTCAAAACTATCGCAGTCACAGGCTTAATTTGTACTCTAAATGCAAATAATTTCTCTAATTTTGTCCACACCAATGTGACCGGCAGAACAATTCCATACCCTGCCACTAGGTGGTAGCAGTTGGACTAAACTTTAACAAACATTGAATGACCTCAGACCTCAGATATCTCACTTCCAACTACGCCCATTTTTCTGGCGGATGTTTTTGAAGTGACATTCCCTCCAGGTTCAGAGTCCAGATATTAGATTAGCATAACACAAAACCTCTGTCCAATCAGAGAGAGAGGCCGCGGGGGCAATAAACATCACAGATAAGCCAAGGATACTGTGGTTAAACACACCCCACCACACTTGAGATTCTGTTTCGAGGAGCACGCCTGCTGTGGGGTTTGTCTGTGTGGATATTTCCAACATGGTCTGTTTGCAGGCCATGGTCTTGCTCTATATAAGGATGCCCTCTGTGGTGTAGACACGATTTTTGACTTTGGACGGACAAAGACGTACAATTCGCAGTCATGTTGAAAGTCGATTTGAGGTCGCTCACCCAACCTGTGGGCATCATAAGGATAATAACGGCGTTTCTGACTTGCACCACTTTCAGTCTGGTGGCTAAGGCTGGCTACAGAGGTTTGTCCTACTGGGCCTGGTGCGTGTTCACCTGGTGTTTCTGCTTCTTCCTCACCCTCCTCATCATCATCCTGGAGTTCACCACCTTCAATGGAAAACTGCCGTTTTCCTGGGACGACTTCACTGCTGCGTTTGCGATGCTGGCCAGCCTCATGTGCTTGATCTCCTCCATCATCTACCCCACCTTTTTCGCCTGCTCCACCTGCGACCATGAGATTGCCGCGTCAGTGCTGTCCTGGGTCTGCTTCGGACTGTACGTGGGCGAGGTCTTCCTCACGCATCGCCGCCCCAGTGGACAAAACAGTGGGTTTCTGTCGACGGTGTCGGGCATCATGAAGATGCTGGAAACGTTCCTGGCTTGTCTTATCTTTGTGAGTTTAGAGACAGGCCAGTACAAAGAATACTCAGGACTACAGTGGTGCGTGGCGGTCTACTCACTGTGCTTTATCTTCTCTATCGCCATTATCCTGCTCACTCTTGCACGGGTGACCTCCCTCTCCCCAATTTCATTTGACAAGATTGTGGTTGTCTATAACGTAATTGCAACAGTGATGTATGGTTCAGCCATGGTCCTCTGGCCTCTTTATGTTTTCAAAGAACAACCAAAAAGACCCAGTGACTGTGGAAGTCACTGTTCGTGGGACAAGATGGTGGTGGTGACTTTTATGACAATTTTCAACTTTGTTATCTACACGTTGGACACTATCTACTCCATATACCTTGTGTTCTTAATACGTCACCAGTAAGGCTGGTGACTGAAGTGAAGCAAAAAATTATTTTTATATTTTCAAGAGACAAAAGAGTATTTTAGTTAATGATTATTACAACAACTCATGTCATAACAGTAAAATAGTTCCCTGATGTAACTTTGGATACTTATTTACAGAAATATACTTCCTCATGTCCAACTTTACTACAGCCATATTTCCAACTGCTACTACAATAAAACTCTAATAAGAAGATGTGTTTTACACAAATGTAAATGAATATAAATAATGGTCCCTAAATAAACAAAAGACCCTCAAAATAGAGAATGACACATAATCAGTAGCCCTAATTATTTTTTTATTATCGTCAAAAATATTTATTATGATGAACAACAATTTTTATGACAACAGCATGCCCATGTGTTGGAATATGTAAAAATGTAATGCATGTTGAAATATGATGTATGTAAAAATGTGAGTACATATATTACATGTAGATATTACTTGGAAGGGAAAGACAAAAACTGTGGCAGCAGCTGAATGTATGTGTTCTGTACTGTAAGTGTTTCGCTCCCTGACTGATTCATGTGATGGAATATTTGATACGGAAACAAATCGATATTATTTCCTTATCGCAGTGATTCTCAACTGGTGGGTCGTGACCCAAAAGTGGGTTGTTAAACAGTTTTTTAACACAGGTTTTTGCTAATTTGATAAAATATGCTTTTATATATAAGAATTTTTTTGTGCAGTGTTGTGCTGTCTATTTACACTCCTGAACAGTAGATGGCGATAATGCCATGTAATACACATTGACACCTGCTCTTTGCTTGCCCGTCTGTTTGTTGTTTGTGAGAAATTAAGCATGTCAGGTCATAAATATAACACCAATTATATGTACTACATATTATGTATATATATATATATATAATTTTATATATATATTTACTGAATGTTATATTAAATATATTTGAGAAGTTGAAGTTGTCATTAAGGGGTGATTGTGATTGATGGGAAAAAAGGAAAAGTTGAGAATAAGGGGACAATGAGATTGGGACTAAAGATAAGTTGAGGTGAGATGGTACGAAGTGAAGACAAGGGAAGGGAAGGAATTCACAATAATAAAAAAAAAATATGTGTGGGAAAAGTGAATGAACCAGTTCTTCCTGCAGAGACAGATTGTCTGTCAGGTGTTTTGTTCCCCGCTGCCTGTTGGACCTCTTTCTTTCTCACCTAATCAGTGGTCACCACTTCCTTTCTTTTAAAACTGGGGAATTTGAGAGCATGTCACCCTCGTGTCACCTGTAATCCTGCGACCATTGTGTCGGCTGCTGAAGCAATCTCTGAGAGTGAACCCAAGTCGAACAGGATACCTCAAGCGGGGAAGAATGTTCCTCTTTTCTTAAGTCGGTCTGTCAACCAGACTGCTAGTCAGAGTCACTATTTTTTCCCCTTAATCACTCAAATAGATTACTTAAATAAGGAACATTTTCTTTAACACAAAGAATTAGCAAGCTACGTGTTTTTAGTGCCACCAGCAAATGGTGCTAGAGAAGCACCACCCTTTCACATTGAGAATCAAATCGTCAACATTTTTTGATCACTTCTTAACTCTAACTCCTGTAAACTAGAAAAGGTGCACTGTATATACTGTAATAAAGACCAAAACTAAGGCATGCGGCCCAGATATGGTCCACTGATCCTTTAAATACGGCCTACCAAACATTGTTAATCTTTCTTTTTGGTACATTACAACAAATCAACATAGTTTTTATTAATGTTAAATTATGAGAGATATCTGTGTCATGTCGTTGTTAAATATCAGGGTTTATTCTTGCACATTACATTGAAATTACTGGATACAGCCAGTACTGAAACGCCCTGCTGGTCAAACTTTGAACCTCACCACTGCCTGTGCTGTAAATCCTTTACAAAGGATACAATAAAATACAATAAAGTATCATCGTTTTCCCTTTTAGGTTTACAGATGCTGGTATGACACAATACCATTTATATGATTGAGAACTGTGTCCTTGAAGAACCTCATCCAATTCCATGCTATGATCCAATTAGGCAGGAAATTACAATCATCCAAACACCTACTCTGTTTCCTTCCATTAACTCCCATTAGGAGCCTGCGTAATATCCCTGAAGAACAGACAACCGGTTCAACTTCTTCAAGTAAAATAATTTGTAGCGAAGCCTGATATTAACTTTTACCGCAATCTGATTTTGACGAAAATGATCTATGCTGCAGTAATAGTCTTTGCCCCTCTTTGAGGTAAACGGTTATGATTTACGTAATTATGCTAATATCGGGCGAACAATATTATCGGACATCCCTATTAAGGAGATGAAGAAAAGGAAACAAGCTCCCTGTTAAATGTGATGTTGTGATTCACACCACTGTTCACCAAGAAATGTCACCTCTACATTAAACCCGACTTTTGGCGCCTATAGGGGGCAGTGTATGGTGATGCTGCCATGCTCAGTAGACCTTAGTGGTAACTTGGCATGCCGGTGGACACGAACCTAAAATTGAACCCAAGTGTGCTTCCTTAACCACTGAGACACAACTGCCCCCAAAAACTGGTCTTGTGGCCACTTTCAGTGCACGTGCCAACATTTGGGAAACACCATTTTTGACCCAGGCGTGTCTTTAAGCCTCTCCCTTAGCATCTCTTCATCCTCACCGTGTTGATTTACTTTTACTGCCATTTACCCACACTGATTTATTAGGTATAATCCTCAGAGAAAACAATAAGAAGAAACAGTTCCATATTGTTACAGTGTAAACCTTTACGCAGAAACCAGATCAGGTGGCACGGGTGGGAGGGACCTAGAGGACGCAGTCGGGGTGACGTTGTCTACATAAATACCGCAGTGCGTGGAGGGATCGTGAATGCTCTCTGGTGACTTGTAGTGACCTGAGATGAGGGATACATTTTTAACCATGCACGGAATCGCTGCTGAGGGAAAATATGATAAAAAGGGATGCGTTGGATTTTGCGCCTCTTCTTGACGGCGCAGTTTTCCGAGAGTAAAAGTCAGGATGAGAAGTCACGTGTGAAGTATTGTTGTCTTTTTAACTAAGAAGAAAGAAAAAAACTAATTTTGAGTTTTGGGTCTTCACTGAACGCAGTCAAGAGACGCGCAATTTGCAGTTGCGCAGCGCAGTGACCAAGACGCACAGACGCGCAAAGGTAAGGGCATTTTTAAGATAACCCTAACTTTATATCATGGTGATGGACAGTTTGTAGTATGTATTTTCCTAACTCTAGTCAATCCAGGCGCATTTTATTAGTTTTATTCCAACATGCACTTTGCACAGGATACCTTCTTCCCACAGATGAATCCATAAAAATGCCTTGGTGATGAGCTGCAGCAGTTATGGTTCGTGGAAAAAAAAAAAAAAAGATGTCAAGCTTGATACAGAGTGTGAAGGGGACACGAAAATGTTTGTTTTCCAAACATGATGCTACGGGCTGCGCGTCAATCCCGTGTTTTGGAGCGCGGTTCAGTGAATCTGCACGTCACAGCATTTATTGGTGCAACACGTCTTTACAGCTTGGGGTTGTAACGTTTGTTGAACTACAGCTATAGGAGGATGGTGGTAGTGATGATGGTGGTCATGGTGGATTATTATTATTATTATTATTATTATTATTATTATTATTATTTAGACGATCATTTTCTACCACTAACTGTGCATGGAATGCACTTCATAAATCATATGATTTATGTTTTATTATTATTATTATTGATAATGTTTTTATATATTTCATTGGTAGAAGAATTTTGGATGCAGTGAGGGAGGACATGGAGGTAGATGGAGTCAGAGTAGAAGATACAGAGGACATGGAGAGATGGGAAACATTATTTCACTGTGGCAAAAAAGGGACAATCTGAAAGACATTTATTATTATGATTATTATTATTATTATTTTATTAAAATTTTTATTATCTGGCATCTTGTTGAGGTAAAAACTTCTCCACATCTAATGGCTCTTTATTTTTTTATTGTTTCTCTATTGTTTCTCTGTAAAAACTCATTCAAATAAATATGGGGAATTCACAAAATGTATTTAATGCAATAACGAACAATATGTAAGAATAACAGCTGTAGGCGATTAAGCAAAAATCCTGTAAAAACATTCCTATTGTTGCACTTTATTAGTTAAGAACCAACAGTACATCTATCTATCTATCCATCTATCTATCTATCTATCTATCTATCTATCTATCTATCTATCTATCTATCTATCTATCTATCCATCTATTTGTGTTGTGGTGATACCAATCAGACAGAGTCCAAAGATGCTCTAGGTCAAGGTAGACTAGCTTGTGTCTAAGCCTTGGTTGAGTGACCGGCGTCTGTTTGTTCTGGTGACCAGGTGTGTTCTCAGAGAGAGCAGTTACCTGTGTCCACAGAAGGGTGAGGATTCCTGGTAAATATGGGCGTCTTGCCCTGCACAAACAGATTTATTAGTATAACCTGTACATGAGTTCTGTGAAACTCAAAGTTGTGGAACAGGTGACACTTGAAACTTGATGTGATTATTGTTATTCCAGATGGGCCTCACTCCGTCCACCTGCAGCATGGATGGCTTCAACTGGACTTCAACGACTGACAATGTCTCCATGTCGCAGTCCGACTCTCCGAGGAATTTTACAGAGCAGCTTGAGCCGCTGCCCTTCAGCGTGGACACTGCAGTCATTTACACCATAGTCTTCATCGTGGGCTTCCTGGGAAACTCGCTAGTCATCTACGTGGTGATCCGCTACGCCAAGATGAAAACGGTGACCAACATGTACATCCTTAACTTGGCCTTGGCCGACGAACTCTACATCCTAGGAATTCCCTTCCTCGGCACCAATAGCGTTCTCTCCTACTGGCCCTACGGAGATTTCTTCTGCAAGGTGTGCATGACTGCCGATGCCATGAGTCAGTTCAGCTCCACCTACTGCCTGACGGTGATGAGCATCGATCGCTACCTGGCTGTGGTTTATCCCATCCGCAGTAACAAATGGCGAAAGCCTCACGTGGCCAAGATCTTTAACGGGATGGTGTGGGTGGTGTCCTTCCTGGTGGTGCTGCCAGTCACATTTTACTCAGATGTTCAGGACGATTTAAACACCTGCAACATAAGCTGGCCTGAACCTTCGGCTCTATGGTCCATTGTCTTCATCCTCTACACGTCTATCTTAGGATTCTTTGGTCCTCTCCTTGTAATTAGCATCTGCTACCTGCTAATTGTTATCAAGGTAATGAAACAGTCGTGGTCTTGAGTTCTTCTTGGTTTCCATTCTTAAACTTTCAGTAAAGTATCCCCCGTTTGACTTTCAGGTGAGGTCTGCGGGTGTGCGAGCAGGACTGACCAAACGGCGGAAGTCCGAGCGTAAGGTGACGCGCATGGTGGTGATCATCGTGTTGGTGTTCGTCATCTGCTGCCTACCCTTCTTCATTACAAACATCGTCAATCTGTTCTACACCATCCCTGAGAGCAAAACTGAAGCCTCTGTCTACTTCTTCCTGGTCATCCTCACGTACGTCAACTCCTGCGCTAACCCGATCCTGTACGGCTTCCTCTCGGAAAACTTCAAACAGAGCTTCAAGAAGGTTTTCTGCTTCGAAAGAACAAATGGTGTTGGAATGACGGAACAGATTGGAGGCCAGACTTCACCCAAGGTAAAGCACAACCTTGGCAAAGGAAATAACTGGCACTAGTTTATGGGTATATTGCCAACTACTGACTTGGCATGGTCATTACACCCTTATTTTACAACAGTTTTACAACATAGAGCAGAGTTCTAGTTAACTCAGTCCTGTAAGAGTGAATAAAGGAACCTTTCTGTAGATATTTATACTATGATGACAAAATAGTGGCCCACAGTGTTAGTGTTAAATGTTGGAAATTGATAAACCAGGACACTCAAGTTGGCGAATTGTCATTTTTTTCAACAAAAGACACCATTTGCTGAGGATTTCTTCATCAAAATCCAAAATATATAAGATTCACACTCATCGTCTTTACATTGATTCTCAACTGGTGGGTTGTGACCCAACAGTAAGTCGTGGAGTTGTTCTCAGTGGGTCACAATGTTGAAACGAAATGTATATATCTTTTAATAATAATTTTCACTGCCAGGACCTTCCTTTCCTTTTGTTAATATATACGATGGTGGGTTTAGTTGAAAATGACTGGTCTAACACATTCACTTCATACCTGTGTTTCCTGTTTTTGCAGCCAGGACAGATGCGGGTCATTGAGAATCCTGACGCAGAGCCTCTCACTCCGAGACCAATGAATGGTGAACTCTAAGGACTCACCGTGAGAAGAAACTGAGAAGAAACGTACGGACAGTTTGAGGAACAGTTCTCTGTCACTGAGACATTTTCATTGAGTCCATGAGGAAAGAAGAATTTACGATGTCATTGACCTTTTGTTCATCTCTTAATGATGTAACCAGGTTGACTGTGTCACAGAAGTACTGGTTGGACCATTAAATATTAATAATAGACTTGTATTGTAGGGACCAGAGAGGTAGGACTGGATTTATTGTTATGCTTGATTCCATTTTAACAGTTAACAAAAGCTAAAAACAAGTTAAAGATTAATTTTAAAAGTATGGTATTAATATGATTTTACATTGTAAACAAAGAAAAAAGAGAAAAAAATATTTGTAAAAAAGGATAAAAAAGGAATCCTACAAACCCCTGGTATGGGGGCCACATCAGGTCCAGAGAACTATTAAAAATGGCCTGCAGCTAAGATATGATGCATATTGAAGGAAAAGACTCATTATATATATGTGTGTCTTTTCCCTATGTCTGCCTTTCTAAAAGGGGAAGTGTTGTCATGGTATTGGCATGGAATGTTACAAAAAATAACATTGTGAATGCATTTAAAGCAGTCATCATGTGGCCTGTGGGCCATTTGTGGCCCATGAAACATTATTTTTGGGCCCCCACCTTGATTTTTTAAGTTTATTTCCAGCACATGATTTATAGAAGAGTTTCACTGCAGGTCCAACAATGATGGAAATGTTGATGTTGGATTCTCTGCTCTGGAAAAAAGTGAGTATTTTAATGAAGACTTTCCTTCATTTCAATGTTCACTTTCATCCAACGCAGGTTTCTTTTTCAATGCGGTTCTAGGTACTGATCGACTGCCGGGTTGATAACGCACTGATGACGCATGAAATAAATTTACAGGAATGATCTAAACTTCAGACCATCACAGTAAATATATTTTCACAGATTGATGTACTATATATTTACTTTCTACACTTTCTAGTAAATGTTATAGTTCTCAAAACTCTGGTCCACAAGTCGATGAAGGTTCATTTTCAGCTGTTTCTGCTTCTCATCTGCAGTGTTGTATTACACAGAACCTGTGGGATTGACTGACTTTTTATATACATATATATTTTTTTGTATTGAACTTTGTTGGCCGGTATGGCCCTTTGGTGAACTGACAGTGGGGTCAGAGTTTGAGACCCCTGATCTAAAGCTTCAGCCATATACACAAACTCTGAGATGTCTGCTTTCAACAGTGACTTTCAGCTCATTCTTCTGTGAAACCCCTGACTATGAGACACGTTCAGACTGGATTCCGTATCGTCTGAGAACTCTCATCTACTGTAGCAGTGCAACGTCCCACAAAACTATCTGAAAACCTGCTACATGTAATTGTTATACTGTCAAAATAAAACTGTGAGGTTGTGAGCTGTTCATCCTGCTGTGTTCTGATAGATAGATAGATAGATAGTATTATCTATCTATTATTATTATTATCTTTTATCTATCTTTGTGTATATATACATATATGTATATATATATACATATGTATGTATATATGTATGTATATGTATATATGTATATATATGGACATTTACCTATACACATGTATACAGTAAGCATATATCCCAAGTCCGTACAGTATATTGATTATCCACACACACACACACTCACACATACATATATGTATATACAGTATATATACAGTACATACTTGTATAACCACATGCATATCTATACATTCAGCAGAACTAACACATGCATCACGCTGCACATACAGTACACATACATCAGTATTATATATATATGTATAAACGTTTGATTATAAACGTTTGATTGGCCGGTGAAAAAAGGATTTTTTAGTCTGTTGGTCCTGATCTTGTGGAGGAGGAGCCTGTCACTGAACAGACTCCTCTGTTTGATGACGTCAGTGCAGAGGGTGAGTGGCATTGTCCATGATAGAGAGAAGTTTGCCAAAAGCCCTCTAAAGCAAAGGAAATGATGCTGCCCACCACCTGTCTCTTATACACATCTACCAAAGTCTGCTTCCTAAACAAATAAGACACCACAGGCAACGATTATGGTGAAAAGTCAAACAAAAAGTTATTTCTTTTAGCATCGTGTATAAGAGACAGGGAAGGAATGCAGCCCAAAACCGATACAGAACCTCCTAATGTATGTGAACTAGGGATGTCTGATATTAACTTTTGACGAAATTGTCCAACACCTTTTTACTAAGGTAAAAATTTCAGGACACTATGTTCGATTCCAGCCAATTGTATTAATATTACATCTTTCTTCTTCTTTTCCTTCCAAATTGTCCCTTTTTTTTTTTTCAGCGGTTGCCAGAGCGAGTCAACAATTCTCTCAGCGAGTCAACAATTTTTTGTTTTTTCCTTGGCGCCTTTAATTTGGGCAAAGTTTTACGCCAGATGCCCTTCCTGACGCAACCCTCACCATTTATCTAGGCTTGTGCCAGATGTGTATAAGAGACAGCATATATGTATATACAGTATATATACATACTTGTATACCCACATGCATATCTATACATTCAGCAGAACTAAAACATGCATCACGCAGCACATACAGTACGCATACATCAGTAATACAGTATATACTTAGGATAAAGAATATGTAATAGTATAAGAAGGTGTATATAGAAAGAAAATAGTATAATGAAATATATTAGTTATGTAGATCAAGCTTACAGTATATTGCACTGAACAATTTTTGGGTTATTGTTCATTCTCCCCCTCCACCGGTCATTTGTCCCCTCTTCTCCCCCTCAGAGAAGAGTTAAACAGTTTGATTGGCCGGTGAAAAAAGGATTTGTGAGTCTGTTGGTCCTGATCTTGTGGAGGAGGAGCCTGTCACTGAACAGACTCCTCTGTTTGATGACGTCAGTGCAGAGGGTGAGTGGCATTGTCCATGATAGAGAGAAGTTTGCCAAAAGCCCTCTAAAGCAAAGGAAATGATGCTGCCCACCACAGAGTAGTAGAACATTTTTAAGAGATTCTTGCAGATGCAAGTCTGTCTGCAGAAAGACGTCCACCTTTACTTTGTGGGGAGTGAGGTCCGCACCTCAGGGTGATATGCAGAGGAGGAGCTCCCAATCCACATCAGACAAGTTATTATTTTCACTGCAAGTTGCTCTTCCTCTACGGATGACTGGAATTAGTCAGTTAGGGTCCCATGACCTTATTATTGAAAAGATGATGCTGGCTGTCTGGCTGGGTCAGGAGATGTTTACACACAGGTGAAGACACTGTGTGCCCTCCATCAGGTCTATTTACTGACAACCTCATTCTGTTGCAGGGCATGTGGGCAGAGAAAACAGCAGAGACCTCTTTGAACCTCGTGTTACAGTCTCTACTGTCGTTTAGATTTTGTGGAATGGAACCTTAAACAAGGAAACCTCTGCTGGATTTCTGCAGGACAGGTCTCTGGCTTCTCTTACATTTCTTCATCCTTGCTCTTCAAGGTATCCATTCGGCCTCTCAGATTTCACATATATATAAACACAAGATTTTTGTGACTTTGACTGTTGATGTATACAACATTGAGTGATGAATCTCTGAGCTCAAAGTGAAACACAGAAGAAGAGAAGGTGTGATTCGGTGCGGGGAGGGAAATACTTTGAGCTTTTATTTTGGCGGAGGATTTTATCGCTCAGTTCATCTGCAGAGGAGTAAATGACCTTTGAATGTGGCATTAAACTCACCTGCATGACCACAAACATTTCAGTTAATAATATCCTTATTTATAACTACCATCAACACAGGTAAAAACAAATTAAGTCCGATGACTTGTTGGAATCACCTGTGCACTGAACCAGCATGGAAGTTGTTGCTGTTCTACAAATGATTGACAGCTCCCTCATCATGTAAAGGTCTCTGATTAGAATTCCCACAATGACAAAAGCAGAAACCTGCCAACAATTCCAAGAAGTGGATTAAAATGTATAGAAGACCATGATCAGCCATCGGCCATGATGACCACAAAACACCAACGTGTTTATGTTGCTGCGGCTGGAACTGAAATGAAACACCAAAAAAATAAACAATTCAGTTTCAGACCTAGTTGTTCACACATGTGGTGCTGAAAGGCTGTGGTGCTTTGAATTGTGGGTAAATGAAGCTGTGGGCTCTGTTTCAGCAGTTTTTGGTTGAAAAAAATAGTTTTTTATATATATTATTATAGTAGTTGTCAAATTATACCACTGCTACCAGGAGATTAACAACCATCATTTAGAATTTGGGGGATTAGCATTTTAATCCAACAGCTAATTTTGATATGTGGGTGTAATGCCCCTCTTTCACCTGTTGGTGGTGTAGTTGACCTTATTCTTTGGGCTGCCCTGACTATCTCTCTCTCGTTGAGCCAACATTATTGAACACATTGGGTTTCAAACTTCTTTGCCCAACCCCCAAGTTGAGCAAGTAGTTTTGCTTCAAGCCCCGCCCACCACCACGCCCAGTACAATGTTGACAAATTACTTATTAAATTTATTTACATGTCCCAGTGGACTTGAGTCTAGGCTTTAGGTTCTAATCCACTAGCTGCCAGGTCGCCACCAAGGCGCTCTGGTCATGGCACCCACATATCTTCCACAAGAAAGCTCGTAGTGTGATTTGGGTGTCAGTCGTGGAGACTTAGTAACAGAAAACAGGATGAAGAAGAATGAACGAATGAATTTACATTTATTTTTAGGCTGCTTAAATCCAAATCAACAAATTATCAAGCCTTGGCTTCAACTTGGGATCAAACCCAGGACTCTCTGTTCGTTGCACCAGCCAAGCTAACCGCTACATAATAAAACCACAATTCACATTTATTAAACTAACACCAAGAAACATCTAAATTAAATGTGCAGTCATTTCATCAATGGTGAAAATGTCCTTTTTACTTTGTGGCGCTCCACTAGTGGGGCCCGCCCCACATATTGGGAAGCACTTATTTAACCCATGCATGACAGGCTGCTCTCTTTCCTTTTTGGGAACTAGACGACCTTAATTGTGAAGGCCATCTATTGATCTTCCCCTTAAAAATCCTCGCTTTTATGACTATTTTGCAGTGAATAAAACCATTAGAGACGGTGAAACCATCCTGACTTTGTGTCTCTGTATTACATTTATCTGGTTGGGACAATAACAATGGGATGATAATCAATAATAAAAGAGTTCAAGTGTTACAACGTCACTGCTTTTTTTTTCCAGGAAGTATAAGCTCATCCATCTGTCTACACATCCATCCATCCATCTTCAGATGTTTACCCTTGTCAAAAGGAGCTACAGCTCGTCTAGGCTAACAGCCGGGCCAAAGTTGAGGTCGACCCAGCAAAGGTCCCACATCCATGGCAGGGTCAACATACAAAGAGAATCAAAGTAAACAATATTTCACACTCACGTTCACACCTGACACCCTTAGAGATTTGTGCAACATCTGCGGAGACAATGTGTGTCCTGTGTGTTTGCTGATTTAGGCAACGATGTGAGTGATACTGTGACAGCTGTGACGGAGAATCACCAAATATTTCCCTCTGTTTGTCACTTCTTCCCTGGATCAACCTAAACTAATAACAGCCACATACCAGTCTGTTACAAACCTACACAGTGTGTTTGGGTGTGTGTTGAAGAATGAACAAACATTGGTTTGCAAGTGAAGAAGGGGAAGAGGGTTAAATATCACTACAGATTATTATTTTAACACATTTCCTAGCAGTCAAAGTTCACGTGAGTCAAATATGAGTCCAATTTTTTTTTTTTGTGTATGCAGGTTAATGAAGCACAAATCCTCTCAAAGCAGCAAAATCCTTGAAAAAAGTTGAAACATTTTGCAATATAGAAATGCATCATTTGTAAAACAAACAAAAAAAAAAAAACTCCAGAAAGTATGTGAAGGTGTAAATATATTACTGTTCACAGTGTTTTCTATAGAAGTCTCGTTTCATTCACAGGTACTTCTATGAATATATTTGTGTTTACTGCCCTCCTGTGGTGAAATTCGGCAATACAAAAAAGCGAAACCTGTCTTAAAAGCCGTGACAAACTAAATTCCCTAAATCTATCTCATGCCATTATGCACAAACTAGAAACATCTTCCATGAAAAAGTATTTTTAAACAAAAATGTTTTTAGGCATCAATTTCCAATGTCTTTTTCACACTGAATTATTTTCCAATCACCAAGGTTGCCCCCTGGTGGTCAGTGGCTCCTTTCGTTTTGTCAGCAACAGTTTTGATAATTTTCCTGCATGTGGTCTGTGTATCTATCTATCTATCTATCTATCTATCTATCTATCTATCTATCTATCTATCTATCTATTTGTCTGTCTTAAGTCTGTCTGTCTGCATGTCTGCCTGTCTGTCAAGAATTGGTCCCTGATAACAGAGGCTAACGAGCCGCATCACGCTCAGGAGCCACAGGTTGCACATACCAACATTTTCCTTAAGAATACACATTGTGCCCTACTGATACCTTCCTGCCACTCAGGGGCAGTGTTGCGTCGTGTTTAATTATTTGTGTTCGTCCTCGACGTCTCAGTTACCAGGGTTGGTTGACACAGACGCACAGGTACGGGGCGGGAGGTAGGTGGTGCTGTTGGAGCTGCAGAGCGAACACAGTAGGCTGGATGTGGACGGACGCGCGCTCCCTGACGGGTTGTTATGATTAACATCCAGGGGGAGGTTGTTAGTTGGAGGGGAACTGGTCTGCAGCACCATGAAGGATGAGGATGCTGCTCTGTAGACTCTGAGGTCCGCGCGCCTCCGACACTCATCACTTTGGGACAAGACCGCACCGCGCGCTTCAGCCTGGACCTAAACTGTCCACAGCTGGAGGTCTGGGTATTATTTCTTTTAATCCAAGTTGTTGGACTTGAGTTCTTTGGAATACGAGATCAACCTCGGAACCGACATGTTACCGCTCCGTGGAAGTTGAGTTTTGCGCACGTTCTTCTTTCCAAAAGTCGTATTTTGTGTTTTCCCCTCATCATCTCACTTCATCTAAACTCTAACTCGAGTCGTCGGCGGGGGGGACATGACCAGCGAGAGGAAACCGCGGCTTTGTCTCATGACAAAGACGGAGAACGGATATGGATTTCACTTGCACGGTGAGAAGGGAAAGAGCGGACAGTTTATCCGCAAAGTGGAGTCTGATTCTCCCGCAGAGGCGGCGGGACTGCGCGCGGGCGACAGGGTGATCGCAGTGAACGGGGTCAACGTGCAAAGAGAGACACATCATCAGGTGAGTGGAATGAATGGTTTTGTTTTCGGGACTGGGCATCAACAGGTTTCACTGAGAGACTCACTGTCACCTCCTGCTGGAGGGGTGAGTCAGGAGTTACTGAGTTATTTTAAGCAACTACATGTAGGTATGAAAGTCACGTCTCTGTACAGAATGAAGGCAGACCGACGAGACTGTCTACTTCTGAATAAGTAATAACGAGTAGGCGTGTGGCACAGGGTCACGTGGTCGTGACAACCTGCGGATGTGTGGACACTGACATGATGCAGATGTCCGTGAACGCAGCCCCGTGAGTGTCCCTATGAATAATCACACAACTTCACATCCGTTTGCGAAGACACTGTTTGTGTCTCACCGGGACCTGAGCTGCTGCTGCTGCTGCTGCAAAAACAGCAGCGTCAGCAGAGTGAGCGCTGGACTGACTCAGACCATCAGTATCAACAAGTCCATGTGGGTTCCGGTTCATTGTGTTCTTCTTGCAGATCTTTCTGTTCTCTTTCTTTTACTACTTAACCCTAGTTTAATTGGATGCGTTTGAGGACATGCTAGCCAGCCCGTTGCTTAGGGCCCGAACCACTAGGGGGCCCTGGCCAAAAGAATAGTAATTTTGCTCTGTGCTCTGATAAGACGAAGGCCCCAGCGATGTCTTTCTCGAAGACCCAAGAGATCGTAGCACCCTACCACCCCTTATTCAATGTTGCCTGACACACCTCATAGGTCATGCACATTCAGCAGCAGTTTCCACTTAGGGTCAGCTCAAGGACAGACATATTGGACAGGGTTTTGTTTAGGATTCTCCTTTAACACCTTGTCTTAAAGACTCAGTACCTTTCAAGAAGGTATCTTTTTTGCCTCATCGGAGCACCTTCTTGATTTTTACATCTCCTTGTTATCTGTTGATGTGTCTTATGTGTCCCTTCCTGTTGGCGTCCTTCATCATCACAACCATGATTCCATCCCACAGGTGGTGCAGCGAATCAAAGCCATAGAGCAGGAGACCAGGCTGCTGGTGGTGGACCATGAGACGTACGAGAGTCTTAGGAACCTGCGCCTCACAGCCACTGAGGAGATGGCCATTCTTGGTAAAGGCCCTCGCTCCTCTCCGGTACCATCGCCTTCTCCTTCCCCTTCGTCCACCTCGTCCTCCCCCAGCAAGCGTCGAGAGAACGGCTTGGGGTCCAAGCAGCAGGTCCAGAAGCCCAACAGGTCGCACAACAAGGCAGCCAAGAAGGTAAGACGGACCTCCATTGAGTGACCCCTTTTTCAGGGGTCAGAGGACATCACAACCCTGCACTCTGTATCTTCTACTCTAACTCCAACTACTCCCATGTCCTCCCTCACTGCATCCATCAATTTTGACTTTGTTTCCTACCTGGTAGCTCCATCTCTAGGATCATTCTTCTACCAATATAACCACTGTCCCTCCTCTGAACATGTCCAAACCATCTCATTCTGTCTTCTCTAGCTTTTTCTCCAAACCTTCCTGTCTGTGTTGTCCCTCTAATCACCTCATTCCTGATCCTGTCCATCCTAGTCACCACTTGAGGGTATAAAACGCCAATTAAAAAACTTCGTTTTAATTGCTGTTTAACTCATTTTAGATTAGATAAGGAACAATGCCAAGCCAGTGTCTGTCGTGAGACTTCCATGCACATGGGACTGTGTCTGTTGAGGAATGTGTCTCCTGCAGGACAGACATGGCTGCCTGGAAACATGCCAGATGTGATTAGTTGGGCAAAGGTCAAGGGTCAGCAAAAAGAACGGTCAGAGTGCAATAGTTGGAAATCTGTAAATGGTGGAAGTCGGGGCTGAGAAATTCGGAGACGGATAAAGATGATTGTCTCTTCATGAAGCGTTTTCATGAGTCGCCTCAATGATAGATACAGTACGTTCAAGGTTTATTCTGATTTACTGCGATGCTCATGGAGAACTATTTATTTGTCCTAAATCGTCAAATCGTATTCCAGCTTTTATTTATCTGCGTACTTATTGACACTGTTGGCTTTTTATTGCTGACGAGACCTTGGATACGCTCTTTTTTTTAATTCACTGTTTGGATATCCCTTGTTGACACGATAAACAGGATGCACATCCGTCCTGCGTGTCTCTCCTGGAACGGAACGATCGGACCGTCTTGAGTTTCACATGCTCCCCATCAGTGAGACGAGGTGGGCTGCTCCGCTTCTGCTTTCTGCATTAAAACAACATGTGTTTTCACTTAGGGCCGGCCTGCCAAAATGCGAGGCTGTGAGTTGCACTGTTGCTACAAGAGCAGTGACAACAGTCGGTTTAAATCACTGTGTGTGGGTCTGTCTTTGTTCAGCTCTGGCTGCTCAGAGGAATCCCAGGGTTTGGTCAGGGTTGGATTGGCCGTGTTAGAGTGCGAAAAATGCTTTCTACTGGTTTCTACCGTCTCTCATTCTCCTACAACTAACAGACGTCATAATGATGATAAAACCCCTGAAATTGTAGCTTGAGCAAAACTGCATTAGTGGTGATAGAGGAATATGGCAGGACGATGGTTATATGTAAAGTGAGACCCCGCATTTTCTGTCTTGTTTTTTTAGCATTTTCTGAAGGATAGTGCATTTAGCAAAGTGTTAGATTTAAGATAGAAGTCAACAAAGTTAAATCAGACGGAGAACAGACACTTGGACAGAAGGAACCGTAGAGAGAGAACTGCCAAGAACGTCTACGTTGGAGGGTTGACAAGGTAGTGAAGTTGGAGGGACGTGTCTGGCATCAGTTTCGGTGATTTATTTCCATTGCATTTCACTCCTAACATTCCAACTTTTGCTAGTGAATCTGACTTGGTGAGTTAGAAGATGTGTTGCAGGTGAGCACAGGTGAATCTGATCTGTGGTCAGCAGCTATAAGTGAGTCTAAGTGACTAAGAACCAAGTCAAGACCATTAGGTTTATACATAGTTTTGAGTTTCATTTTTCCAAAATTGAAAAGAGATGCAGATGCTTAGCCGTTTTTTTTTATATGAACGACTTTATCTTACTTGCTAACAGCGAAACAACTTACTAGTGTTTCTTTACTAAAGGCAAAACGGGAATCTTAAAGACTTCAAAGACTTGTGACTCAGTACTTCAGAGACTTTGCAATGGTTTTAGTCATCAAAGTAAAACATTTGGCTGTTGATTCAGCTTAGTTACATAAAATATAATGAATGCAAACCCGAGGTTCTCCAGCCTAGCCTAGAGATAGGAGCCAGCACCTCCTCCTCAGTGGAAATGAAAATAGCACAAGAATATCTACAGTTGATGTAGACTCCTTCCACAGTTCCATACCAAATATTCCCACCCGAGATTCCAATGTGTTTCCTCTGTTGTTTGTTCCCCAGGTTACATGATTCCACCACTATTTTTCCAATGTCTCTATCGGCACTCGTCTCCGGTCTTTCCTCTGTTCCGTCCATTCCTCTCACGTTTGCCTTCTTAGTGATTTGTGACACGGCAGTAACCATGGAGAGCGAGCACTCCTTCAACCGTTTTTCCAGATCTGTTGTTTAAACGCCGACACATACAGTGGATACATGGTCCAGACGCAGATGATGATCAGGAGATGGTGCTTTCGAGGTTTTATATTTGTGTTTGCAGCTGAGCACAGATGTGAATGGACTCACCTTGTAGCGACAAACAAACAAAGTCTGAGTGGAGGTTAAGGCTGAATCTATTGTTGGTGTGATGTTGCAGAAACTGACCTTGGGAGGTTGCAGAACATTGATGCTGTGACGTCACATGTCATTATTTCTATGGTTTGCACATCTTGTTGCTTACACCAATTAAGTCAGATTTTAGTTTCACTCAAGCATCTTCAGCTTAAAACTCTTTCTCGACCACCAGCTACAACTTCACCCTCGAGACGGAACAGCAACAGCGGTGAAACCTGAACACAATCCGATTCCCATGACAAAAAACATCATCAACTTTACAAGGAGACCAGAAGATAGTCCACACAGCGATAGTCCAGAGTTAAATCCTAAAACCGGTTGTTTATTTTGCCGTGTCATCTGTGGTATTTGAGTGGAAAAGAAAATCTGCGTGAGAAACCCCTGGACTGGGAGGACAACATTCAAGGGTCAAGGCTTGAGGTTAGAGGTTTTGACCAAACCGGGACAAACACAAATAGTCATTGATCTTTGGAGGAGAAATCTGTTGAGGAGTTGACTGGATCAGAGGAAACACGAAAATGGGGCTAGAGGAGATTTGTTGCTAGAATGTAGCCATTCCTTTTTTCATTTTATTGTAATATTTTTGATCGTTTTATCATCTTATTCCTGGTGGAAACTGAATCTCTATGGAATAACAGTATTAATACGTAGCTGGTCGAACTTGTTGTTCATCACTTAACTTACAAAACATGACATTTGAGTGGGCAACTTCCCTGATACACATCACTTTAACCCAAGTTAGGGTTGGCGATCCCTTCCCGCTGTTGAAAAGTGAAGTCTCAATCACATAAAAATCTCCGTTTGTAGGAACTCGTCTTAAGTGACCGGACATTGGCAGGATTCCATGAGCCAAAAAAACATCTGGATACAGTGTTACCCCCCCATCCCCCAACCTCTAACCCCCCCTTTGGAATACCAACTGTGTTACATCAACATCCAGAGGTTAGGGTTCTGGAGTCAAACCTGAACTTCCTGTCTGGGACATGATTTCATCGTTGACAATTAAGAACAACCTACGCTGACTTAACAACAGTTATTAAGTTATTAAGACTTAAGTAAGCAAGACTTAATTAACATTAAGTAAAAAAAAAATATTGCGTGAGAGCTATTGTAACACAACAGCTGTGTGTAACAACAATCTCTTCAAATAACGCTAATGTGTTTGTCATCGTTAGGTCATGGTGTTTACACAGCTTGCTAAGTTCTACTGTAATCCACCCTTTGATGCTGATGACCTATATTTTACTGTAAATAAGTTTAATCCAGTTGCATGTATTTAATTATCAGTTATCTGTTGGTTACTGTACTGCAGTTCTCTCAGTCCAGGAGTACCTCAAGTCTCTATCCTAGGACCCTTGTTTTTCCTTGATATTGTACATTTTAATATTTCTTTTTACATGAGAACATAGGATTGTATACTCTGATATTATATAAATCTAATTTGCACAGCTTACTGAGTTAAGGAAGCAGACTTGGGTCCAGATGGTCTAAGGTTCAAATCCACCCGCTGCCATGTTGCCACTGAGTTGGTCTCGTCTGAACCCACATAACATGCAATGTGATTCGGGTGTCAGTCGTGGAGAGCCAGACCTCAACCAGGTGCCAGTTTGTCTTCCAGCTGATTCGATTTCACATTAGTGCCACCTACTGGGTCTAGTTATCACTTACAACGGTTTTGCCCAGCAGCTTAAAACAAAAATAAACAAAAAAAAGATCAGGAGACTGTTGCTAAGAATTTGATCCCTCCATTTTTTTATTCTTAAGGGGTTTTTAAGTTATTTGATCAGCTTTCCAGCTCAACAACTATATTAGTTTGGCAAACACAGAGGAACTTTGCTTTTTTAGTTTTCTCCTGCAAAATATTTGTTAATGTCATGCATAGGTCAGCTGTATTGATTGTCCCGCAGCCCACACAGCAGCGCGGCTACTGCAGTACAGATGCTTTAAAAATGGAAAATCCAGCAGAGGGAGCTTTTTTGTGTATCTGTGTATAAATCTGGTTTAATGTTCCTATTATTGGAGCTGGCAGGTAGAAACAGACACTCCCTTGATTTGAGCCTCAGTGTCACAACTGTGCTACAGGTTTAGTTCTAATCCCGACCACTGACTGTGTTCACAGATTTATCTTCTCTCTCTCTCTGTCTTTCTGCTGGCTCTCTCACCCACAGCTGTGAGCCAACACACATTCCCACACACTGGTCTTTAAAAACACACACTCGGGCGTTTGTTTCTGATGTCCCCGCTGGCCCCGCTCTACCGCTGCTCTCCGCTCGCACATCAGTATGTTGGCTCGGTTCAGCCAATCAGGAGTCTCGGTCTGCTGGGTCCGTGGGAGTGAAGTGGACGTAATGGGAGAGAGGCTTGGATCCTTATGGACGGACTGGGAATTCTGTGGATGCTTGAGTAACACTTGAGGAGTGAGGATGGGAGGGAGAGGAGCGGGAAGGAATCAACTCTAACAGAATTTAAACACGAAAACTTATTCTTGTTTTAGAGTATGTGTCAAACTTGGGGCCCATGGGCCAACTATGGTGCACCAAGGCATTTTGTGGGGCCCCTGAGATTTTAAAAAAGGCTGCAGGATTTTTTTATAGTTTTATTTGTATTACACTGCACAACTATAATTACAACTTTACTATTCATACATAAATATATCGGTTACAACTGAAGCACATTTCTGATGCAGCCTCTGGAAAATAAAGGGCGGCAGCCATGATTTTGAGCAAAATCTCAATAAAAAGATAATATTTTGGTGCAATATTCTTTAAGAATATTGTTCATACATATGCATATATTTCAGAAAACTATATATCAAAAAATATCATAAATCATTGTTTTCCATTGTTTAAACTCAAATATTTAAGGAAATTGCTCAACTTTCCACAACTTTCCACAAAGATTTCTATCTGGAAAGTTCAATTCTGGAAAGTTCAACGTTCTGTCCTACAACAAGCGTCGATCTGTGAAGGTGGAACTGCTGTGCTGTAGGAACAGCACAGTATTTTTGCTGACACAGTGTGTGAGGTTTGATGTTACGCACATGTGACAGTGAGAAAAACAAACACATAACGGCAACCAGAACCATATGCCCCGCCAGGACTCGGGGGTATCTGCTACGCACTGATAAGAAGGGTGTGCACGCCCAAAAAAACATTACATCAAAACAGTGACGTACGGGTGACTGGGACTTTGGTGACCTACGTGTGGTTCTTTCAAAGCCCGGCAGGATGTGTGTGTCTCTGTATCTCACTTTAACTTGGTTGTGTTAGGCAAAGGTAAATAACAGTCCAAATGACCTGCAGCAGATCGCCAGGAGGGCGAAGAAAACAACTGATCAGCTTTATCTCTGCCCACAAACATCGTTGTGACCAGCGGGAAACGTTTCCATACCATAAGACAGACCGTCTGTAGGGGGCGTTCATTAGTCAGTTTGAACCATAACAATCAGTCTACGTAGACTGACTTACTGACCTGTGCTGCTCTGAGACAAGCCAGGTGTCTGTCTGACGTTAAATCCATTGTTAAATCCATACATATACATATATATGTATATATATACATATTTATATGTGTGTGTGTGTGTGTGTGTGTGTGTTGGATAGATTAACTTCTGTCTCTTATACACATC
>JAFBJS010002163.1:194107-217940 GCA_016785265.1 Paraplagusia blochii | reverse complement strand
AAGCACTGTATTTGTCAGTACAATGTTATTGCTAGTGATGTAGGAACGGAAGTGATTTTTGTCACTGTCAATAAAACCATGAGAAATGGCCAGAAATCAGCTCTGAAAGTAAACTGAATTATGAGTCTTTTTTGTTGTTATTATATTTGTCCAGATTAATGTAGATTAAGTGGAAGCAGACTTTTAAATGGACAAGAAATTAAAGAAAGAGTGGTCTAATCATTTTTTCCATGACTGTACTGCAACTCAACCTGAATCATCTAAGTAGCAGCCACTAGACCAAGGTGTCCACACATCCACCATGATGGATGGATTAGAGACACTAGGAATAGGTAGAAGACAGGAGACAGAGCTGTAGGTGGAGGAGTTAAAGATGCTGAGGTTCTCTTTAAGAGTGACAAGGATGGACAGGATCAGGAATGAGGTGATTAGAGGGACAACACAGACAGGAAGGTTTGGAGGAACACTAGAGAAGACAGACTGAGATGGTTTGGACATATTCAGTGGAGGGACCTCAGCACCACAGGGAGCCAGAGCTTTGAGTCACTCTGCTCTGCCGCTCTGTAACATCTCTGACGCTCGCTCCACCTTCCAAGTCCGATCTTAAAACTGTCCCGTTTCACCTTGCCGTTTTACACCTTGCTTTTGTGTCCTTGCGTGACACCGAGCTGTAGATCATAGAGGAGAAGATGACAGTTGAAGTCAGGACAGAAGAACCAACTCAGCTAGAAGTCAATCTGGGACACACACACACACGGGTCACACACCAGGACACGTAGTAGTCGAACCTGTGCAACTTCATGAACCTCGAAGGCGAAGAGTTTGTGTTTGAACGTTGTCCTGAAGCCTGAAGCTCACAGAGATGCTGCTCCAGGGTGTGTGTCGTAAATCTGCCAACCTGGTGTTGCACGTGAAAAACTGCTGAGTCATGAAACCCAGAGAACGCATTTGTAGTTGTCATTTGTTTTTATGTATCTCATGCCATGGATTGCTGTTGTTGTTGTAACTGGGTCCAAGATCCTGTTTCTGTTTCCCAAATTTTCAGCTTAGATAATAGTTCTTCCATTGGCACTTGATCAGAATGAAACCTAAAACTATGAGAATCATCGTTGTTACATTGTTGATTGAACCCAGTGATGCTCCAGCCCCGAGTTATTAGAAAAAAAAACACAATAGTGAATAAACCTGTAGTGCCTGCTCTGAACTGAAGGTTTTTTGATGAAAATACACTCAGGCATCAACAAACACACAACAAACTGCTCTTTCCCATGAGTCTGAGGTCTCACACAACACAACACAACACGACACTAATGGGACAGAAACAGTTGGGTACAGAGATCTGGGTCCAGTTCTCAGGTTCTCTCTTCCTGTCCTCCTCACACCTGGTATCACCCAATCCTCTTCCTGCCCTATTTCTCCTCCACCTCATCTCCTCTTCCTCGCGGTTCAAGATCCATCTGACTTTTGTTTCCTGTTCCTTTTTCTCTGGTTTAATTTTTTACAAGCTTTTAAATCTTTCTGTTTTTCTGCAGCTGCTTGTCACTTCCTTCCCTGGGTTTGGTTTGATTCCCATCCCACCCTGTCTTCGCCGTCTTCTCCATTCTCTGTCTGTCTGATTGAAGCAGCTGCACGTCAAGGTTGCATTGCTGCAGCATTAGCAATGGTTTATATATTTTTGCGTCACATCTCAGAAGTCGTCGTCCCAGACTCTGGGATTTCAGTGCTGGTTTCCTCCTGGAGGCTGATGTAGGGCAAATCACGTGCAGGAGTCCTCAGGGCTCTTGCTCTGCGACTGCAGCGTTTTCTCACAGACAGATTCGTCTGGTCAGACCGGTTGCGCTTTGATCTCCACGGCGACCGGGTATCAACGGTGACATCAGTGAAAATCCCATGTGCGATTCCTGTTTGTGTTTCAGCAGGTGTCTTGCAATGTCAGCTCCTAGAAATCACCTGTGTGAGATCAGTTTTTAACTTTAACCTGAAAATAGAAATACATAAAATAATTGTTGATTTTTATTTTTTTACATGCAGCGTAGATATCTTCCCTTCCTAGCCTGCAGGGGGCGCTTTCAACACATTTGGCCACCTTCTGAGTGTAAAAGCAGGTTCAATGTTTTCAACAAGTGCAAAATGTTGCACAGAAAATACGGTGAGAATTCCTGAAATGAACCTGTGCGCTATTTAAAGTGTTGCTGAGTTATTTATACGTACCATAAATCTTTACAGAGAATTTTACTTATTTACTTGTAGAATATTTACTTTACACAAATATATAGGTTAAATATATACATATAAAATATGTATATACATATTATTGCAGATATTGTCCTTTTGCGATGACTATGTTTTTTACACTTGTTCTTTAGTTGGTTTCAGTCGCGGTTTTCGCAACGCTGCCACCTACTGGGATATTTCTACCAGACAAGAATTAAAAAATGAGACACTGAAGGACGTTTGGGTGGTGCTTCCACCGTGTCTTTGTCTGCATTTCTTCATTCTTGCACGGGGGAAAAAAAAGATAAGTGAACTCATCCACCTTTGCTGAGTTCAGTTCGAAAGAATTAATTGTTCAGCGAAGACAGAAGAAGAAAAGCAGGTTGGTCTGCGTTCGTCTTCGTCTCATTCAGTCTAAGACAGAAATGAGTAATTATTTAAATTAGTGACGTCGGAAATTGCTTTACAAATACATGAAGTACAAAGAGTTTTGTTTTATTGGAAATGGATATGAATGATGACTCTACAACCAAAGAAAAGACGCTGTATGTTATATTATATTCCCATGGTAACCAGATTAACCAGATTACAGACACCGCGCAGACATATTGTGTGAGGACCAAACCCTGAGCCAATAATCTGTGGCTGCTCCAGGGCTAAAAGTGGACGCGATCATCCATGTCTGAGAACACGCACTCAATTATTCAACAAGCTGCGATCTGGTTTCGTCAACTACCAGCAGCGCTGCTTTCTTTCCTTCCTCCCACGTTCATCGTACAGACGCACCAGGAAAACACGTGACTCGCACGTCTTCATTCTTAGATGTTCATCAGCCGAAACTCAGACGGCGCAGACAAGAGGACCCCACCACGAAACAGACGGACGATTTTAACAACCTTCAACAGGACCGGGTGGTGGATGTCAGCTGACGGAGGGTTTTAGAGTAAACAGAAAGTTTGTTGTTTTTTTTCCAGTGAACAGCGTGTTTGTTTATTGAACCAACTCAGACTTCTCATCTACTGTGTAAACTATTCGCTCTTTGTTGAGTGAGTATTTTCAATAAAAGGGTCGTTATCCTGGGGAGAAAGATGTAGAAGCTGAGAAGGAGCGATGACGTAGACAAGTCCAACTGCATAGTTCAGGGGCTTTCATCTAAAAACCAAAACTAAGCCATTTAACATGAATCTGTTTCAGTATTTTTATAACTAGCGCTGACATGACCAGGTGAAAAAAAGATAGAGAAGCCAGATTTTTTTTAAGTTTTACGTTATTTTGTGATACGTCTTACGTTATTTGGTGATACTATCCTACCACTAGAGGGACAACACGGACATGAAGGTTTAGAGAAAAGGCTAGAGAAGACAGATTGAGATGGTTTGGACATGTTCAGAGGAGGGACAGTGGATACATTGGTAGAAGAATGATCCTAGAGATGGAGCTACCAGTTAGGAGACAAAGAGGAGATGCATGATGGATGCAGAGAGGGAGGACATGGAGGTAGTTGGAGTCAGAGTAGAAGATACAGAGGACAGGGTGAGATGGAAGACATTGGTTTGCTGTGGCAACCCCTAGAAAAGAGCCATCCCAACCGGAGAAGACAAGTACTTCTTCTTTTCCTTTCCTGACGCAACCCTCACCATTTATCCGGGCTTGGAACCGACACTTAAAAAAACACTGGCATGTGCCCCCTAGAGGTCAGAGACTACAACATCTCCTCAGCTATTGACAAAATCATCAAAAACTGTCAAAAGACTTGCTTATTCTGTCCATCCAACCTTGACTTTATCTGTATATTTATATACCTATATGTACATATATTGGAGGTACTTCGACCAGTACTCAATGTACAACGGACAGAAAACTGTCCGCCGATGTAATTCCGAAACCTCAATCTAAGCTGTTAGCCAATAGTTTCCCATGAAGTCCATAGAGAAAAGGCGGAGATTGAACGATTAAACTGATGACCTCAAATAGTGGGTGGAGGGGGTCAATAAGACACCCTGGATATATGTTTATCGCTACTTTAGTGGTTGATTGATAGCAAGCCTCCAATCCACTAGGTGGCAGCAACGCTTGCAGTTGGTTGGAGGCTGGTGTTGGGGGACATGCAAATACTTGCGATTCCCATTCCTTCCTCCGCGTGGCCATGATTAAGATGAAAACTTTTTTTCTATCTACATCAACGACAGCTCCGTGGTTACCTCACGCACATGGTTCCTCCTCCAGAACGTCAGTGTCACAACACCGAGGTCAGAACATGTGTGTGCAACGTTAGGGCCAGAACCTCTGTAATATTCTGCAACAGGCGTGAAGTATTCCATATGTTTCCTGCAGATCAGGGTCCTGATTTATGGCACGTTTTTCCGTCCGACCTCGTTTTTCTCAGGGCTGCAGAAACACACGCTCGGCCCCAAACCAAACATGGAATCTGTATGGGTTTTTTTTTTTCCTGCTTTTTCCCTGTTTTGAAAAAAAAAATGCACTTTTGGAATACAAATTCCAACAACCGACCACTGAGTTACAGTCTGATGGGGTAGAACTTTCCATCTCGTTTTCTTTCCCCCAAAAACATGTTTTTCAACAACCAGGCTTCAAACAAACACAGTGGCTGAAACAGAAGGTTTTATTGTGAGACCTTGAAATTCAGAAGCCCTGAAAGCAGACATTTCTGGCGTATGAAATTTTCCCCGACGCCGGGAATGAAGACAAACGCGCGGCCTTTTCACTTTGACCTCGGTACAAACCCTTCCAATCAGACGCAGCCGTCCAGCGTCAGAACCACGGAGCTGAAGTCGTGGCTCAGGTCCCGGGGGCTGATTAGTGGGGTGCAGTTAGGCATCGAGAGACATTCGGAGGTTAGATTGGCAGACACTTGCGTCTCCCCCACATAATGGCTCCCAGCTGTGCTCCTCTCACTGTTTATCCTAGAGACGTTCCACTGCAGACTCCGTCCCGCAGCCTCTCACCAGAAACTTGTGTCATCTTTATTTATCTGCATCTAACTCCCTGTTTATCCGTGTCCTGTAAACTCCAAACTTGTTTTTTTCCCCCCTTGTTGTCAATCCTCGTGGCTGCGTCTAATTTTTCTATCCCTCCCACACACTTTTTCCCTGCTCGCATCCACCCTTCCTCCTGCCTTGTCTTCGTTTGCCATGTTTTTTTGCAAAAAAATTCTATTTAATGTGATTTCTTTTGGCAAAAACCATCCCTGCTGCTCTGTCCAAACACTGTCTCTGCAGTCAGGCGAAGGGGACCCTCTCTGGACGATTCTGTCCTCACCTCTCCCAACAAATTCTCTTCTTTCTTGTTCAATTCTCAGGGCAAACAGCCCAATTCACCGCAAAGGAATCCAGCGCTTGAAAAGAAATTACATGTTGCCATCTGCGTTTTTTTTTTTTATTTTTATGGTCAAAAGCTTGAAGTTGGACGCAGGATTGCGGCGTCTGAGGCGAAGTCACGGTTTGTTTGCAGTAATAGAGCAAATACTTGTTGCGGACGCCGACTCAACCTTTTCTTTTTTCTACACCCAACCAGAACAATCCATCCGTCATCCCCTGCTCCCTCAACACTGCCTGCGTGTTTCTGCTTCACCCTGCCTACATGCGCCGTATGTATTTTTAGCAAATGCATGTTGGACCACATTTGTGCGTTTCTCGCTCGCTGTGAAAACAATACGTCTCTCAGGTTGTGCAACACAATAACGAATCTGATAAATGCACACGTCCAGACCCTCCAGTCCCCGCAGGTCACACCTCTAAACTGCATGTCCTTGTTGTGGGTGGTGGAGTAAAGCTGCGAGGAGGCACCGTGGAGCTCGCGGCATAACTACACAGCATCTATAAATGTCTTCATGGTGACATTTAAGCACAGATTCTCTGCAGAGTGAAAGGTGTTGTTATCAAACCAGGCAGCTGAACATCAGCTCCAAAAACAAAGAAGTGAATGGAAGCTTTTTTTCATCACCTTCACTGACGACTTGGTGAAACCGCACTTTGAGTTTAGTATTTATTAAACGCTGCACTCTGGTCATTACTGTGGGCGGTTTGACTCCTCGCCCACTTTCTTCTTCACCCTGCAAACTGCGGGTGAAGTGACTCAGTGAAGTGGTTTAGTCACTATTTCCTAGAAAACTCTCAGGTTTTTCAGAGTCTGTCACAGTTACATAGAGATGGTGGTTGATTCACTCGACAGGATTTGTTTGTTTCAGGTCCCCACCACCACAACCACCCCTGCGTCTCTACAACTGCCACCAAAATCTCACTGCTCCATACTGTGAGCCTCCCTGTGGTTGGTGAGACCACTGGAAGTTATGTGGGTCAGGACGGTACTCAGCTCCTCAGCTGGGAACTGGTGGATTCAAACCTGAAGCTTTGTGGATCTAAGACAGCTTCCTTAACCACTAGGCCACCACTGCCACCAAATTACACTCTTTGGGTGAATTAAAATCCACTTCTAAACCTGAAAAACAAAGATACAAACAAATATATACTCATAATAGTTATATAAAATAATAATAATTAAAAAAACACTTATTTTTACATTTAAAAAAAAATAAGGAAATTAGGAAAAATAAGGAAAACGCAGTGAGCGACACTGAGTGTCCAATCACTAAGATGGATTACTAGGTTGCAGGGGCAGTAGTCTCCACCACTGCCACCCAAATCACACTGCTCCATACTGTGAGCCTTCCTGTGGGTGATGAGCCCACTGGCAATTACATGAGTGGGGACGGTGTTATGTTCAGAGCCCCCTAGTGGCAACCTGGCAGCTGGTGGATTCGAACCTGACGCCTAAGGGCCTCTTCCTAAACCGCTAAGCCACAGGATACAGCAAAAAAAAAGGAATAAATGTGAACTCCTAGAAAATATGACCCCCAAAAAATATCTTTTACGTAGGAGT
This sequence comes from Paraplagusia blochii, assembly GCA_016785265.1. NCBI lineage: Eukaryota > Metazoa > Chordata > Actinopteri > Pleuronectiformes > Cynoglossidae > Paraplagusia > Paraplagusia blochii. Next base: position 210,827 of record JAFBJS010002163.1, on the reverse strand, counting down.
ACGATTACAAAGTTGTTGAACTATTATTGAAATTTATGGGAAATTCTGGAAACTGCTGCTAAATGTGCATGATCCCAAACTTCCAAACTTCCGCAAAGGACTGGTTAGATTGTTGGTTTCGTTCCCAACCGGCCAAGACCACATAGTTGGACCAATCAGTTGCCTGATGATTAAGATCAGTTGATTAACCCTGTCATCTCACTGGACAAAAACGTTCCACAGGAACTCTTTGTGGAACAGTTTGGACCTGATCTACAATCATGTCTTTACCCTTCTCCCCTCTAGGAGGCGCTCGCTCATGCCGAGGCACAATCGGAGCCTTTGCTCAACCAGCCGGAGCTCCTTCCACGCCTGTGCCGACTGATGCGAACAGAGACGGGCTACGGCTTCAACCTTCACTGCGACCGATCCAGACCGGGTCAGTACATCCGCTGCCTGAACCCAGGATCCACCGCCGATCAAGCCGGGCTGCAGCCGCAGGACAGAGTCATTGAGGTAGGAGGAAAAGTCCTACGACCACGGCCAGGTTTGACATCATCTTTTAGTCGGAGCAGTTTTTAGATATACTGACCTCATCTGGACACACGCTGCTGTAATTGAATTGGCGTCTGTCATCTGACCTCTGACCTGGAGTCTGGACTTAATCTTAACTCGAGGAGGGAGGGGTCGTCATAGGGTGAGGGTTGGGTATAAATCAATGTAGTTGCGGGGGTTGGAGGTGGGAGGGTGTAGGGAGGAGGGTTACAAGAGTAACTTTTGTTTCACTTACTCTCTGGATATTGAATTTCACACACACATCAGAACTTAGCTTCATTCCCCTGACGTCGGTCCATGTTCAGAGTGAGTCTTATCTTCATCTGGTGAATTTGTAAAAATGTTTTCACTATTAATTCGACCCTAATGATGTTCACTTAAACTCACAAAGTTACACAAACAGTCATGGACATAAAATACGTCACCGCGTATCTCGTCTCTCAAACTGACTCCGTGCACTTTTTTTTCTGACCTCTGAGTCATAAACATGACTTTTTTTTTTTTCGTAGAGCAGGGAATTATGAAAGCCCGAGTCGTGGGGGTGGGAAGCTGCTAACAGAGTGTGGGAACAAACTGCAGCCTCTCGGCCGCTCCGTCGGTCAGGGAACGTGAGGATGAGCAGCAGTAAGTTTGGAGGAAGACGGAGGGAAAACTTAGCCGGAGGCTGTCGTCGGCTAGCGCCAAACTTTGCGAAAGAAAAATTAAGTCAAGTCAAGAAAAGTTGTCGTGTCCAAAAAACGGATTCTTATCACAAATGTGGTGACAATTTGACTGGCCTGCCTGCAGTCCAGATCTAAATGACTCTGTTTTACCTAAATAATTTACATCTATCTATTCTCACTCTCGGGGGCAGAAGTCTCCACCATTGCCACCCAAATAACCTTGAAATGCCATGAACCTTCCTGCGGGTGGTGAGCTCACAGGAAGCCAACCCTGGACTTCTACTCCAATGGCCTAAATGAAATTTGTTGATCGAATTCAATTTCCTGTGTTCTGAAATATTTTCCTACCTATAAAATCTTCCTACCCAAATTAACTGTGCATGGGCACAAGGATTTCTCAAGTGCACACAGCCTATAACTTTCTGCTACCAGACCGGTATAAAAAATTAGAATTTTGCATCATTTTGAGTTTATTGTTGTTGTCTTCAGTGAGAAAATATTTCCTAATCAATCTATAGTTGCATTATTGATGATGGAATCCTAGCCATTCTATTGGTCAGTTCTTTTGTTGATATGGGTATGGATCAAGTGGAAGTAATAAACAGATGAGGCCAAAAGGAAACATTATTTCTCTGCGGTCGGGGACCAATTTACCCACGGACCAACACCGGTCCCCGGCCCAGTGGTTGGGGACCATTGCCTGAGGCCACCACTGCCTCCTCAAGATATTCTCTAGTTTTAATCCGAGGTAGATAATTCTTAAATCTGTTTGTCCCCATCTCCCTGTCTCCAGCTCTTTCCCTTTCTGTGTGTGTGTGTGTGTTTGTGTGTGTCTGTGTGTGTCCGCTCATGCACAAGACGCAGCTTGTCTCGTCTGTCCTCAGCTTGTTAGCGAGGTGAACGACCATGACAGATCCTTCTCTGCGCCTCCTGCTGTCAGTCTCCCTCCCCTCATCACGGCCCATTACTCTGGAGCTGCGTCAGCAGTTTGCACCACGCCAGGCTACGATGAGAGCTCAGCTTCCTCTCGTGTTCGGCCCGGGCCGCGACATCAATCAGCCGCTCCGGCGGCTCTGTCCCGGTTCAACCGAGCGTGCTTCAAAAACATGACAACAGCACAAAACAGAACCGGGTCAAATAAACAAGGCTTGATTCCCTACTGTTGAACCATTGAACGTCTCTGATTAACCTGATCACAAACCAGGCCCCAAAATGACGCTATTATTTTGAAATGAGAGGAAACTGGAGTTCAGGCTCCGCCTCAAACCATGTGGGCTGAGCATAAGCTGCAAATGCTGTGTTGATGGACAAAAATAGGACATTGTCCAAACCTCTACGCAACTGATAAACCATAAACCCCTGATAAAATGATACTTCAACGACACTTCTCAGATCTTCTCAGACCAAAGGCCAGTGCAGGAGCTCAGCTGTGGAACTGGAAGTTCTAGTCACGGCCCTGTACACACACAGGAACAAACACACTGAGGTCTTTCCAGAGGAAGTTCCCTTGAGAACTAAGCCCTGGTACTGTTCCTACAGCAGATACTAATTAGACCAGAGAACACAGTGTATTATGGGATGTCTGAGATGAGCTGTTAATGAACAGCTGTGAAACCTGAGACCAACACCACCTGTTGGTGGAGCAGAGAATAGAAAGATGCTAATTGTCAATTCATCGGATAGTTGGGGACAGAGGAGGAGGGGAGGAGAGAAGAAGAGGATGGGACAAGGAAGAAGAGGAAAAGAGGTAAGGGGAGGAGAGGCGAGCACAGAGGACAGGAGGAGAGGGGAGGTTAGGGAAGGATAGGAAAGAAAAGGAGGTAAGGGGGAGCAGAGGGGAGGTGAGCACAGGAGAGAGAAGGAAATAGGAAAAGAGGGAAGAGGAGATTGGAGGAATGGAGAGAAGGAGAGGAGGGAAGTTGAGGAAAGCCAGGTAGGAGAGGATTGGGAGAGGTGAGGGGAGTTAAGAGGAGGATGGAAGGAGAGAAAGGAGAAGAAGAAAAGAGTTAGGGAGAGGAGAAAAGAAGGGAAATGTGGGGAGGAGAGAGGAGAAAAAATTGAAAGAGAGTATAGGAGACAGGAGGAGATGAGATGAGAGCGTAGGTGAGGGAAGGATAGTAGAGAAGAGGAGGTGAGGAGAGGTGAGCCCAGGATTAAGGATAAAAGAAGAGGAGAAGAGATAGAAGTGGAGAGATGAGGGAAGGGGAGGAGGGGAGATGAGAGGGAGGAGAGTAGGTGAGGGGAGGACAGAAGGAGAGGTTGAGAAGAGAGGAGACATGAGGGGAGTAATGAGGAGGAGGGAAGGGACTAGAGTAGTAGAGGAGGAGAGGACGAGAGGGGATGGGAAGATGAGGTGAGAGGTGTGGAGAGAGGAGAAGAGGGGGAGCAAAGGGGAGGAGAGGAGATGAGGGAGGACAGAAGAGGTCATAAGAAGACAAAAAGAGAGGAGAGTTGGGAGAGGAGGGGAGGTGAGATAGAGGAGAAGAATAAAAACCAATAAGAGAGGAAAGACCAGGAGAAGGGGGAGGATGTGAGAGGAGATGAGTGTGTGAGAGAAAATAAGTCTCCACAGGAGCAGAGAACAGAGCACAGAAAGAGAGACATGTTCTGTCCATCAGATGACTCCTCCTGAGAGCCTCCTTCTCCACTTCGTCCTCCTCTTCTCTTCCTTTCATATTCCCTAAAAGATCAGTTTAAATAAACCCACTCCCGTCCACTGAGACCGTCTCTGTCTTCACCATCAAACAGTGGATTGTGGAACCAAAAAGAAGGAAAACAACAGCCTTCAGGCCACTGACACCTGATGCTCTCACTGGCTCCAGTGGAGACATCAATAATTCACAATGTTCTGACACTGACTTGGCCTGGAGTGGAGCTGCCGTCCACACAGAGACACAGGTCTGGACTAAACCCTTCAGAGCAGGACTTCAGCTGCTGAATACACCAGTAGAAAATGTTTCTACTGTATTATTATATTGTGTAATACGTTATAATATAATATATCATTGACATCTGTGAGTCTTTTTAACAGTTTCAACAAGTGTTTTCTATTCTGCACCAGTGGAGCTCAACGTATTCATACTAAATACCAATGCTGGTTGAAATAATTCATAGCTGAAGTTGGACAACACTGTATAGAATCAGTATGTTGAAGAATGGCTCCCTCTGCTGTAAAAGTTATGTATTGCAAGTAAGGACGCCGCGTTTTTTACCGTGTTGTTTTTATTATTTATTATTATTAATTCACTTCATAACAAACGTTAAAAAATTTAAAATAAAATTAAGAGGGATGAGGTTAAGAGAAAAATGTTTTTATTTTTTATAATTTATAATAACTTTATAATAATAAAGGCGCAATAATTCCACAGCCCTTGTGCAATTTTAATGACTTTCTGTTTGTTTCTTCTTCAAGGTGAATGGTGTGAACATTGAGGGCATGCGACATGCAGAGGTGGTGGCGCTGATAAAGAGGTCTGAGGGTGAGACCTGGTTACTGGTGGTGGACCCGGAGACAGACGCACACTTCAAGAGGATGGGGGTCATACCCACCACCAGTCATGTCAAAGGTAGGTGAAGGAGACCAAGAGGACATATTGTGTTTTTTCACAGAACACATGAAGGAAAATGATCAAAACTGTTGTTGAAGAAAAAAAAACGAGAGAAGCCACTGACCACCAGGGGGCAACCCTGCTGACTGGAAAATGATTCTCTCTAAGGAAGTCATTGGAAATTGTGGCCTTAACACATTTTTGTTGAAAAAGGAGGAAAATACTATCGTCTGTAAATGATTGCATGAATGCAAAAGGACTTATTGAAGCATGGGGGCGCTGTAGCAATGTGTGCAATGATATTGATCACATAGATAGACAGTCAGAAAGACAGACAGAAAGACAGATAAATAGATCGATAGATAGATAAAAACACAGACAGATAGCTACACGGACAGACAGACAGATGGAATGGTGGACGGACGGACAGAAGGACAGACAGAACATCATGAGACCGTCCTCTCAGCTGTGATCTCACTGGCAATGATTTCAAGCTCCACTTTTATCACTGTGTTTCCCTCCTTATGTCGTGGGACGTCTTACAGACTTTGACAGTGTCCCCGTGTTCAACAACTCTCCCAGTCCTCACGTCAACGGCAGCTCCACCACCCAGTCCTTCAGATCAACACGCTCTGACCTCAGCAGCCAGGGCAACAGCACCCAGGTGGGACATCCAGGCCAAGGACAGGGTTCTCAAGCCGTGAGTCTTTGACTTGCTCTCTAATCATGTGACACCGTGTGTTTTCAGCTGGCAGAGGACGATGAGAGCAGTCTGCTCTTGGATCCCTTCGCTGAGATCGGCCTGTGTCTGAGCGCCACGGCGGCCGAGGAGAAGATGAAGGCGCTGGCCAAAGCAAAGAAGAAGGCCCCCCAGATGGACTGGATGAGGAAATTCGAACTCTTCAGTAATTTCTGAGACATTCCCCACAGAGGACACTCTAAGGACCAAAGGACGGAACTTGTGTGTCTGCGCCGGAAAGGAACTAAGAAGAAAGTATAAAAGATCCTGTTCCTGGGCGTCCAACAGAGCGGAGGACAAAGAGGACAAGTCTGGAGTGTATTTCCCAGTCACTTCTACCATTTACTGGGTTACAATAGGATTTGGAGCGACTTCAGAAGTTCTTCTCATTAGTTTACACAAATGATGTTGTTTTTTCAAGGACGGCAGACCACTACAACAGCTTCAGACGTGTACTTGTATCAAGTGGAAGCATTGTTTCCCTCTTTGCTCTGTTATTTTCCGTCTTCTCTGGAGATTCTCCCAAAGAGTCAAATCAAACACACACAGGAGAAAATTATTTTTATATTATCGATAAAAGGTAAAAAAAAAAAAGAAAAAAAACACAGACATAAATGAATTTTATCCCATCGTTCTGGACTGCATTTTTGAGACTCTTACGAACACTGTGACAGAAAGGATTGTGTAAAGATGGAAGCTTTGGCCGAACAGTCAGCAGGAGGAGCACTGTGAATCACACACCAGGGGGCGCTGCTGTTACTGCCCGTGTATCCTGTACTTTAAATAGATTTTTTTCCTCTAACTCACAAACAAGTGATTGTTAGTGTTTTGTTATTGTCAAAACCAGAGTTGGGCAAACTAAGGCCTGAGGACCAGATGCGGCCCGTTTGTCTTGTCAATCCGGTCCACCAAACTTGTCCAATCATTACATTTCTGCCTTTTTCACTGCAAAGCCTTAATTTTCCCATAGGTAGTTTAAAAAATGTGAAGCATTTTATAATTTTAGCCTTTATTCCTGAATTTACTCGTCATTTATTCACCCAGGTCTGATCTAAACCTTAGGTTTACAGAGAAAATTAAATTCCTAAAGCACTTAACACATAAACACATTGTAGTAAAATGTATTTTAAAATCTTATATATTTTAGTTTAAAAGAAAAGCAAGTAATAAATCACTGGTCTATTCCCTGTGGTGCAACTGAAGACAAATGTAAAGGATTATTATTTTGATTCTTTCTTTTAAATGTGAAGGACAAACATCCGATAATGATTTTATTTTTATTTTTTTTAATCAGTATTAAAAGTTGTACTAATAATAAGGCTAATGAGACCCGAATAAATAAACAAACATCGCAAAAATCCGAAGCTAAAATCAAAAACGTGTAGATAATTCTAAAGCTAGCAGCAGGTTACTATAGTTCACAAACAAGAAGTTAGCACCAACCTAAACACAGACATTAAATCTACTTTTAAACATTAAGTTTCGGGATGTCCAATAATATCGCTCGCACAAAATTGTCAGCCCGATATTATCATTATTACATGATATTGTTAGGATCCATATAGTTTTTTTCCTCCGATAATGAAAATCCTGGGTTTTGCCAAATTTACTGAAATCGTAGATTGGGTTCTGAGACATTTATCTTAGTTTAGAGGCAAACGCTCACATACATCGGCATTGGTTGATAACGGTATCGGAAAATTAAGTTTTTAGACAATATCGGCAAAAGTTAATATCAGACATCCGTATTTACAATACTATTGGTTGCTCAATATTACCGTCCCGATATTGGATCAATTATTAGAAGTATGCGATAATATCGTGTGAAATTATATTATCAGCCTGATGTTAGCATAATATGTAATATCGCTAGGATTGTTTCTTCAATTCCAAAAAATGTAATATCACAATGGGTGAAACATTGACTTCAGTTTTGGGGGCAAACAGTGTCAGATAAAAGAAAGTTTTTGGACAATATCGTCAAAATACAGTATCAGCAAAAGTTAATATTGGACATTCAAATCATTAAGTTGCCTTGACTGGCAAAAAAATAGATAAAACAGTTCTGGGCTGCATTATTACTACGGACGTGAATAAACTATTAAGCGTCTGACGTTGTCCTCCTAAATCTTATTGGTGTTTCATGTTGCTCTTGTAAAGGATGAATATTTGCCAAATATGTCAGATTATCCCTCTTAAAAAAAGGGAGTGAAAGGAAGAAGGTGAAGTGGGATTTAATGCGGGGCTGGAGATGTTTTGGGAATGAAAGAAGGAAACATGAGAGAAGTGTGTGTTGGTGTGTGTGAACACAAGCAAAAATGCACAGAATGAGGTCAGTGATGCTCAGGAGGATCCAGTGAAAGAGACTGTGGGAGCCAGGAAGCTTAATGAGGATTATGTCACTGAGAGGGACACCTGTCATGCATATGCTCACACACATTTAGAATGTGTGTGTGTGTGTGTGTGTGTGTGTGTGAGAGCATGTGTTGACAACATGGGTAATGTCTGTGGATTCCTCCGTCTGAGGTCCATGTACGTAGAGTCAGATCCTATGGAAGTCTGTATTTGTCTTTTCAATAAAGTGTGACTGTTGTATTTTTTTTCTAATTCCCATCATCCCTGTTGTTTTCATGATCGCCCCCCACTGTTGACCTGGAATATTTCAGCGCAGTTATAAATGTCAAACTGCGACTGATCTCCGTCCCTCACATTCCCCCGTTTTATGGGTCTCGTCCACTAACGGTGGAGGATTATTCCAGCGTACAGTTTCACTCAGTTCTCAGGCTTTCCTCTTGGCCCAGCTGCTGTCAGCTCTCAGAGCGTGCAGAGGTCACACACTGGTCAAACTGTGTGTCTTCATGTGTGAATCAGTTTGTAAGGAGGCTGCAGGGGAGGAGGGGGCGTGAAATCATCTGTGATTTGTTCCTGGGCCCTGGTGTGTTATGACATATTGGATGATTTATGACAATGATTGGATTGTTATAAACAAAAAGAAACTAAATGTAGAGTCAGAGCTAAAACAGGGAGGAGTTCAAGTTAATAAAGAGTTTTGTTATTTAGAGATTTTAAAGATAATCTGTGTTAAGACGATCAATGTGTTTCCACACACAACAAAGTCAATGTCATCATGGTTTCAGACACATTTATTTGATGGATAGACAGATAAATAGACAGATAGAGACAGACAGACAGACAGACAGACGGACAAAGAGATAGACAGGCAGACAGACAGACAGACAGACAGATAGACAGATAGATAGATAGATAGATAGATAGATAGATAGATAGATAGATAGATAGACAAACAGACAAAGAGATAGACAGCCAGATTGTCAGACAGACACACAGACAGACAGACAGGCAGACAGACAAGCAGATAGATTGATTGATTGATTGATTGATAGAGAGACAGACAAATAGATAGACAGAGATAGACAGGTGGATAGACTGATAGAGACAGACAAGCAGATAGACAGACAGACAAGCAGATAGACAGGCAGACAGAGAGAAAAATTGGCGGACAGACAGCTAGATAGACGGGTAGACAATAAAACAGACAGACAGGCAGAAAGAAAGGCAGATAAGACAGACACACAGATAGATAGACAGAAAGACAAAGAGATAGACAGCCAGATTGTCAGACAGACAGACAGGCAGGAAGATAGATTGATTGATTGATAGACAGACAGATAAATAGATAGACAGAGAAAGACAGGCAGATAGACTGATAGAGACAGACAAGCAGATAGACAGGCAGACAGAGAGAAAAATTGGCGGACAGATAGCTAGATAGACGGGTAGACAATAAAACAGACAGACAGGTAGAGAGAAAGGCAGATAAGACAGACACACAGATAAATAGACAGACAGACAGACAGACAAAGAGATAGACAGCCAGATTGTCAGACAGACAGACAGACAGGCAGGAGGATAGATTGATTGATTGTTAGACAGACAGATAAATAGATAGACAGAGAAAGACAGGCAGATAGACTGATAGAGAGAGACAAGCAGATAGACAGACAGACAGGCAGAGAGAAAGGCAGATAAGACAGACACACAGACAGACAGACAGACAGACAGACAGACAGACAGACAGGCAAAAATTTTGACAACACCACAACAACTCCAAAAATACTCTGCTTCCAGTTTTTCTAAACACATTTACATCATAAGTCAGGTGCATCACGGCCACTAGATGGCACACCTTTAGCTTTTTGAATGCAGGAAGTGGACCAAGTCTTCATAGCATGAGACTCTGGCTACTCCGAGTGCCCTAAGTGATATTTGTCCAAATTTAATGCCACAGTGGTCAAACTATCAACCCCCAGGAGGTGATGGTGAGGTCGGAGAGGGACGGCAGCACTTGAAAGGACACGCTCGGTTCAAAGAAGCCTGCAATTTCAGAGCGGGCCGTCCAATGGAGACACAGGTGGGGACATTATGTCCCTCCACACCACGGCCATTTCTCCGAACTATTGATGTTGAATACGGCAAAGACTCACTACTACACAGTGGGGTTTTTAGTCCCGTGTCTTGGACCGTCCTCCTGTGCTCAGTGGCCCAGACCACATCCGTACCACCATCCCACCCAAGAGAGCAACCCATAAAACTGTGCCAGGGCGGCTGGAGATGCAGCGGTGCCCGCAGAGAGAGAGAGGGCGATAGAGAGAGAGAGAAAGAAACTAGATACTGACATGGTGAGAGAGAGGGGGGGGGGGTTGTCCCCATGGCAACAGTGTTTTTGTTAGCTCTCGTGAGTCAGACAAGCAGTGACTCACAGTCAGGAGGAAACACACACACACACACACACACACACACACACACACAGCCACATTCATGCTCACACTCCCACTCACTCAAAGAGAAGCCAAATAAGGACAGCTACAGCAACAACCACCGAGAGGCAGAGCAAGAGGGCAGAAGACAGAAACAGAGGGGCAACAATGTAAAGTCATATGTTTAACCCATGAGTCTTTGGGACAGAGGCAGGAGGAAGAGGCCAGGAACTGGGGTAGAAAAGCACAGCAGCAGGGGGCGGGGGGGGTGGAATGGGGCAAATACCCTCCCTGTAGTGAACCCTTCACATGGGTGTGGGGTAGAGGAAGCACACACACAGCGACACACCCGTTTTGTGCACACCTTGGCTTAACTTACTTAACCGCTCATTTATCTCCTGATGTCTTAACATGTAGCAGAGACACCTGGTTTCAGAGCATCGAGGTGGAGGCAAACTGTAGCTGTTTGGGATTTTATCCACTCCCAGAATAATGAAGGACTGGGAAATAAGTTAGTTTATAATTGCTGTTGAGATTATTTCTGATTGTTGGGTGTTTTTTTTTTTTTTTAAGGGGTGGATATTTGTTAAAAAAATGTTTTCCAAGAACCTGGAAATCCAAACAGATCAACTCCTTTGTGTTTTTCAAAATATTAATGCTGGTGCAAAGCAACATGAACCACTCCCCCAATGACTGTCAACAAACTCACATTTGTACACACTAGCTGAGTGTTTCACAACCTTTTTCTATGCCAAAGTACAGCAAAAAAAAAAAAAAAACCTCACAAAATGTTAGTATGTAATCTTCTTCTCCTTTCGGCGTATCCCTTTTCTCAGGGTTTGCCAACAATTTCCATCTCACCCTGTCCTCTGTATCTTCTACTCTGTCTCCAACTACCTTCATGTCCTCCCTCACTGCATCCATCAATCTCCTCTTTGTCTCCTACCTGGTAGCTCCATCTCTGGGATCATTCTTCTACTAATGTCTCCACTGCCCCTCCTCTGAACATGTCCAAACCATCTCAATCTGGCATCACGCAAAATGTTGATGTAATTAAATATAATAATCTTGGAGTTTAGTCAATTGTAGAGGACTAAATCCTTGGCACGTTTAGTAAAAGACAGTTCTGAGAAAATGACAGGAATTGAAGAAAGACACTCACGAAGATCTTATTTAACGTGCTGTCACCAATAGAAGGATTCCATGACTGTTCTGTCCGTTTCTTATCCATCCATTATCCATCACCGGGTCATGGGGGCGGCAGGCTCCACGACCCTCACCCAAATCACACAGCACCATACTGTGAGCCTACTGGCAGGTACCACCTGTCCTCACCAGGGTTCAATCATGCTCAGGAGGTGAATCCTGGAGTTCCACACCAGTGACAGGGACATTGACTCTGGGCCAAAGCTCTATAAGAATAACGATATTTAAGAAATCAATAAAAGTTTTTAATAGTTAATAGTTATAGTATAGTAGTAACAAATAATTATAGTAGTAAAATTGCATACCTCTCCACAGCACCCCTAATGACCTCTCAGGGCACGCTACACCAGCGGTTGGAAACCACTGGTGTAGTTATTCTGCCGTAATTCAAACATTTATGTCCACGTACTCGAACAGAAGTCTCCTTGACCGCCACCCAAATCACACTGCACCGTACCAGAACCTCTCATTAGCCTACTTTGGTTGTGAATCCACTGGAGATGAAGACATTGAAGATGTTCCATGGAACCAATAAATAACTGATTTATTGGACATTTAAGAAATGTTTGTCCTTGTGGTGGCCTGGTGGCTAAGGTGTTTATGAGGTCCCAGGTTCCAATCCACCAGTTGCCGGGTTGCTACTGAGGTGCTCTGGACATAGCACTGTTCTGACCCACACAATGTCTGATGGGCTCACCACCCACAGGAAGCCTTACAGAGGTTAGAGGAAGATAAATGAATGAATGAATAATGTCTCCATGGTCTCCCTTCTCCTCCCTTTTCTCCAATTATTTCTGATGAAATCTGCAGTTTAGATTTAGTTCAACGAAACCCACCAGAGCCGAGATCCTGTTTCCTGTATCAGGGTTATCTCTGCAGAGATAGCACATTAGAAATATTACCGTTCCTCCAACGACTGTAGGTTGACTCACCCTTTTTTTATGCAACATTTCAAATTATCTCACAATCTTGACTGATTTTTTTTATTATTTATTCTTTTTTCTTAATCCCAGTGACGGTCAAGGTCTGTTCCTCCCACAACAGGTGAATAGCAGGTGGAGAAGAATGTGGAAGGGAGTCATGAAGAGGAACCAGAGAGGCCAAAGATCACTCCAACAGGGCCTTCCAGCTGGGGAGGCGAGAGTAAGAGGTTAATGCTGGAGCTTTGAAGCTCACAAGATAGAGAGGAATGTGGGGCCGAGCTGTAAAGGCTACAAGAAGTGGAGAGACGGTGTGTGTGTGTGTGTGTGTTAACACACCAGTGATTAATAAGATGGAGGAAGTCACTGGGCCATGTGTCACTCCAGATTATGTCAGCGGTTGAATGGAGGAACAGAAAAACCGTGTGGCTACAGATCGACTTCCTCTCCCATTGAATAAGAACAGCAAAAAAAAAAACTGCGTTTCATGAACAGTCGCTACTTTTCATCATTTCCCCATTCACAAAGACATAAATCCACACTTAGCTCATGTTGCCCAAAGTTATGCAATGGAGCTGTTCCTAAAAACACTCGGTGTCAGAGCACCGAGGCGGAGGTGATAGAAAAGCGTGATAATCTCCTTAGGGATTATCTTCTCCTTTTTTGTGGGTTTTTCCTCGACTCACGTCGTTTCTAATCCTGTTTAGATCTAACGTAAAGTGACAGGTAGGAGACGCTAATTCTTACCGAACTCCTCTTTAATCTTTCCATCTCTTTTCTCTGTCCGACGTTTTTTTTTGTGTGTGTGTGTGTGTGTAGTTTCACTGTTATGAGGTCACTGCAACGAAATCCATCCTGTGTCCCCAGGACTAGTCTGTTTACTAGGCTGTAACTCAGACGAGACACGGAAGACCGGACTGATATCTATCTGGTCCCACCTGTTGATTGTGTAGACCCGTGGTTCTCAGCTGGTCTCACTCTGGGAACCACATTTTCCTGTGGTCATTAATTCGCGACCCACTCTCACAGAAATCAAACCAAACAAATTAATTTTCAAAAAAAAAAAAAACAGCCTTTGAAAAATCACTTCTTTTAACATACTCATTATATTCAGCAGGGTGTGCCTTTCAAAATAAGAGATTTTCTAAATTAAAACACATGCTCAACAGCAGATTCACACTACATTATTTAGCTGATTTTAGACCAGCCGTTCGAGAGCCATTCAGAATGGGACCACGACCCATTTTTGGGGCGGGACCCACCAGTTGAGAACCACAAGTGTAGAAAACTTCAGAAGCAGTGAAGTGATAGATAGATAGATAGATTTAGTTTATTTCCCGCAAAAGGAAAATTATTTTTTTTAGTGGGTGACAATGGTGGCCCAGCGGTTGAAAAGGCAGACTTGGGTCAACAAAGCTTCAGGTTCGAGTCCATCAACTGCCACCGTCCCAGCCCACAGGGCTCACCACACACTGGAAGGCTTGCAGTATGGCGCAATCTGATTAAGGATTAAGATAAAATTTCTTGTCATTGTGATTCACACCACTGCACACACGAAATGTCACCTCTGCATTTAACCCATCACCAAAGTGAACAGTCCTTCCCCCGACCCCGCCCATGCTCAGGGGGATTCGAACTGGGAACCCTTCGGACCCAAATCCACTTCCTTAACCGCTAAGCCACAATCTGATTTGGGTGGCAGTGGTGGAGACTGGCGCCCCTGAGACTTGATAACGGATTAGTAGATGAATGAGTGAATGTTTTGCAGCTTAGGTCACAACTCAACTGTTCTTTCTCTGAAGAAATTGAACTTTGTATCAAATGTTCTAAAAGTTCTAGGGGGAAAAAAACAGGTTAACATTAACGTCCAGGTTTGGCTGAAAGTAAAAAAGTTCTTTTTATACTCTCGCCTCATGCACCAAGTTTACAGAAATTCTAGCTGATGAGTGTAGTCAACCCCCCCTCCCGAACTCCCCACCTCAATAGATGGTTTAACAATGCCAGAGTAGCCTTGGGGGACAGTAGAGAGGCACCGCTGTGAAAGAGGAGCAACGGAGGGAGGAGAAAGGAGAGACTGAAACAAACAAAAGAGAAGGAGTCACATCACAGGGTTGGCTTAAAATAACGGGGCCGAGTGAAGGAGCAGAAGAGAACAAGCAGCAGAGAGGTGCAGCCGTCAGCAAACATGAAAGCGGGCCGTAAAGGTGGTCTGGGCCGGGTATTTTTAGCGAGCCGTGTGAGAGAGAGCGCCGTATCTTCTGAAGGGGTTTTTCCAGGGAAGTATATTTAGAGGTGGGATGTTTTAAAAAAAGAAGACAGAGGGAGAACAGCAGCGATGGATGTGCACTGTACACTAATGCTGGTCTGATGTAAGAGGCTGCAATAGGACCACACGCATTCTCCGAGTGGCACCGGCCTGACTATATATGACTCTCCCTCCTTCACCTGTTGACGTTCTCTCTCTCACACACAGACAGTGTCGCCATCCAGCTCGTAATCTGGCACAATTATTCCCGATCTATTTTAAACCTCGCCACCCGAAGAATTAAAAACACACACATTCTTGGCCCGGTTTATCAAAGACAAACGGCGTCTGCGCCGTCAAGGACCTGCAGACGGCTCCAAACCCTCGAGCAGCCGATGCCCCGACTGCATTTCAGCACATCAGCTCACACCAGGCATTCCAGACACCACAAATCAGACAGTGATTTTCCAAATGCTAAAACAGCTAATGTGGTACAGAGTGGGAGAAAGAGAGAGAGGGGGGAGGGGGGGGGCACGGAGGGAGGGAGAAAGAGTGGCAGACAGCTGAAAAAGCAATGCTAATAATAATGAGAGAAATGACAGAGAGACAGAGAGACAGAGAGAGAGAGCTGAGGATAACAGCATGCATGCTGGACGAGAGAGGCAGAAAGAGAGTGAGGGAGAGAAAGAGGAGAGCGAGCGCTGAGCCGCAGTGACGCCATTGTGGTTCCTCAGCACTTCCTGTCTGCTGCCACAGTGTTTGTGTGTCTTGTCTCCACAGCAACTGCCAATACATAAAATACCAGAGACGTAGACGAGAGAGAGAGACAGAGAGGAGCGGCAGGAGAAAATAAGGACAGACAAGTCAGAGTCAAGTGGACCAACTCTGAGCCTGACTGACTGACTGACTGACTGACTGACTGCCGGCTGGTTCCAGCTTGTGCACATCTTTCATTGGACTTTTAAAGACAACATTCTGGGACCGGCTCCAAGAACCATTTCGGTTCTGATGAAGTGTTGAAACAAAAGGGGGAAAAAAAAAAAGTATGACATCAGAGATCCCAGATTTGTGTCAGGGGTGAGTTGAGGAGAGAAAAGTGTGGAGTTAAGGGTAGGAGCCTGCTTATTAAGGGAGGAGCTGAGAGAGGAGGAGGTGGAGGAGGAGCGGGATGAAGGTTTGACAGAGTGAGTTGACAGCTGAAGGTTGGCTGTTTCACTTTTCCCTAACAACGGCGGACAACACTATGCGCGGCGTTAAACAAAATACAGTAGGTTTACTGTAAATACAAACCCCGTTGGAAACATTTGCTCAGAGCCTTAAAAACACTGAAAAAAAAACTAATATTAGTTGGATTAGGGTTCATGATAATCTGAGAAGGAAGGCGACACCAACCCGCGGGTCAGTTGATCTATATATATTTTTTTTTTCATTATTTTACACCAAAAATATAGGAAAGAAAAGCAAACTTCTTGGGATCCACATCACTGCAAACAAAGACATGTGTCCTCTGTATTTAACCCATCACCAAACTGAAGAGTTGGCAGATTTGAGCTCCCAGAGAACAAGAGACGGTGCCATGCTCAGTGGTAACCTGGCAGTCAGTGGATTCGAACCTGGAACCCTCCAGACCCCAGTCCGCTTCCTTAACCACTGACCCACCACTGCTCCAAATGTAGCGTTCTTAAATAGTTGAAACCACCACAGAGTTACACCATTGGAATGAAGGTAGATTGAGGCCTGTTATTGTCCCGGTTGAAAAATCCATGGAATTTCCTGGAAATAGAGTTCCTCTTAATAGGAGCATGTGCCTAAATAAACTTCCACTTTGTAGATTCCCATTGTCATGAGGCTAAAGCTGAGAGTCTGGCCGTGGACTGTACGTGTCGTCTGTCTCACTTTGAGGTTCAGAGCTGGAGGTGGAGGAGTTGAAGATGCTGAGGTTCCTTATTAGGAGAGACAAGGATGGACAGGATCAGGAATGAGGTGATTAGGGGGACAACACAGACAGGAAGGTTTGGAGGAAAAGCTAGAGAAGATTGAGATGGTTTGGACATGTTCAGAGGAGGGACAGTGGATACATTGGTAGAA
>JAFBJS010002163.1:153027-194027 GCA_016785265.1 Paraplagusia blochii | reverse complement strand
GACATGTTCAGAGGAGGGACAGTGGATACATTGGTAGAAGAATGATCCTAGAGATGGAGCTACCAGGTGGGAGACAAAGAGGAGATTGATGGAGGCAGTGAGGGAGGACATGGAGGTAGTTGGAGATGGAAAATGATGATTCCCTGTGGTGAAAAAGGGACAACCTGAAAGGAGAAGAAAAAAGTTGTCTTTGTTGAAGTAATATGATAGGGGTGAAAAAAGGAAAGGAGCAAAGGAGCCAGATCTTCAGTGATGCAACAAGTCACATGAATTTATCTTAACATTTTCTGTAATTGAAGTCAGTGTAAGAAGTTAAGATGCAAAAAAATAAAAGTCTTAAAAAAAAGGTTGGAAACATTGGAGAGAATGTTTTTCTAATAAACAATAGGCAACAATATGTTTCTGTGCATGGAAAAAAAATACAACTTCTTTTTCAGGGACATGTTGAGTCAGTGTCAGCTCTCAGTCAAGGTCCGGGGAACGTTCAAGGCCTGGTTTATTTTAGGATTTTACAGAAACGTTACAGACACAATGTCTTTATGGAAAATGGAAAAAAAAAAGAACCCAGGGAAGGAGAGGAGAGGAGAACAGTCAGTGCTTTATATAAGGATCTCAGTGTGAACCGCGGGTCCCTCCCTGTTAATGAGCACCCGCTCTCCGTCGACGTGTCTGCTTAAGTAATAATAATACTGATAGCCCAGCTCTCGGATTAACTGTGACCATTTACGGCTCCCCCCACATCTACTGCATGTCTACAACTCTCCAAAACCATTTTTCCACTGTTTGATGCGTAATTGGATCTGACTCACCATGGCAACCAAATGGAAGTTGACTTTTTTTTTTTCTTTCCCAGACCATGGGCCCAAATAGGCCTCAGTTACTGTCATCTGAGTCATTATCAAAGATGGTCAACTCAGCAGAACATCCGCTGTGACCAGTCAACATCAACAAACACACGAGAACACGGTCCCAGGGGCCGTACAAGCACAAACGCAAAAAAGTGACACAAGAGTTTTAAACTTTTATTGGAGGCTTTTCAACTGATTTCCACTGCACATGAAAATAAGTGTATTTATACGCTTCATGTTCATCTCTGAAATTCACTGGCAGGCCATGCATTGCAACCGTAGGCCTTCATTGACATCACAGTTTTGTAAAAAAAATAAATAAATAAAATCCTGCTAGCAAATCTCTTAGTTCAGATTCAATGTGTTAAAAGATGACATTGTCAGACTCCCAGGAGAGCTTATCCAATCCCGGGACACCTACATGACATAGGGCCAGCTAGAAGGCCCTGAGGTCGCAATCATGCAAGATGATTGGTCTGAGCGCTCTAAACTGAACGGGTTGTGTCCATTCACTTACAGTGGGCAGAGCCTTGACTTTTGATTCTGAAGGCTCTGGCAAATTTCATGGAACCTGACAACAGTAGCTAGCTGAAATATTTCTTAGATTGGATAAAAAGATTGAATCCAACTCTTTAAAACTTTTTTTTATGTTTTAAAAAATACTTACATAATACAATTCCATGTAAAATATTTATGAAAAAATTTATTTTTCTGAGTCAGCCCACCACTGCTGAAAACTACTTCTAAAATAGTTGCATTTCATTGTTATATCTGTAACATTGCAAAATAAGGATACATTTTTTTATAAAGTCAGAAAAAATAGAGAAAATTGACAATATTATATATTTTTAATGTCATTAACATTTAAAATAGAAATCACTTTCCTAAATGGTTTTATTGTTTACTAAGTTAAATAAGTTTCTTGGTAAAAAGAAAAAAAAGTTGGATTTTTTAAATATAATTATTAATATTTCTTACAATAAATTATATTATTAATTTACATATCTAATAAATTAGATTTATCTGATTTATCATATAACAGATTTATAACAGAAACTCTTTCTGGTCCAAAATGATTTGACTTATTTTCATGAACCTAAAGACTTTTTTCACTTCTATGCATTTAATAAACATAAGTTTAATTAATATGACCAAAAAGAAAATTTAAAAAATATTTGTTGATCATATAATATTTTATAAAAAATCTATACATTCTTTTTTGTTGGAAACAAAACCATTTTCACATTTTTAAACCAGGTCCAATCCCAAAATTCCAAAATTTAGCTCCAAATAAAAACCCATTGGACTGGGGGGTGAGGGAGCTGCAGGTCACAAGATACAATAAATGGAAAGCGTTTCATCAGGAAGAGTTTGTTGTCTGTTGTAAACCATGACCCAAAATTCAGATACGTCTGATCCAGCAACAAGAGACAAAAGACGTCTTTTTTTAACACGGAAGTTTGTTTTTTTATCCTTTTTTTTACGACGTCTTCTCAGCTGACGAAGACAAAGGCCACACAGGGCTGTTGTTGTAGTATGTTGTACTGCTAGTTTGGACGTCGGCAGAGTTTTTGACCCGTGGGCAACAATTGGCCCTAAAAGTAGAAGTCATGCATAAAGTCGCAAACGCTCAAATCCTTGAAAATGAGGAAATTGCAGGAAAAAGAAAGACATTTAATCACAACATAAACCAATTATATAATTTAAGTAGTTTTCCGGGCCGGGTTACAAATCTAAACGGGCCTCATCCGGCCCCCAGGCCTCAGTTTGCCCATGCCTGTCCTTGTATGTCATAGAAAGTCGTCACAGAGAGCTGTGACTGTCAGGACCGAGCACTGATTACAGGCCAAAGACTTTCATTATGGTTCTTCCTCTGCAAAGCTGTAATTCCCCTGAAAGACGACATAGAAACTGAGTTTCACAAACAAAAACATTTGTCCATACGTAGAAAAATGCCAACGCCGCGGTCACGTGTCTTACTGGTACGACTGTCGTTTGTCTTGACTGGAGTGCATGTGTTGCTAGGAGACACACGGCAGTGTGTGTGTGTGTGTGTGCGTTTGCGTGTTTGTGGAATGTGTGACGTCTGCTCTCTAACACAGGGGCGTGGTTGTCTGTGTGAGACAACACACACACACACACACACACACTCATAACCAAGGTTACGGGGAACGACCGGGAAGTCATAAAGGCAACAACCCACAAACAACAACCTTCTCAAGTTTGTGTGAGTGACTCGCTGGGGGAGGGCGGGTGCGTAAATGTATCTGAAATGTAAAGATGGAGAACTTCCTGTCCAGGAAAATAAAAATGAGAATTGGAAATTAGTTTTGGACTGTGAACATTTTGTTCTTTGTGTTCACAGAAAGTTTCCCAAAGTTGGTGAACGGTTCTGGGTTCAGTCTAGGTGAAGATACTTTACAAAGTTGGCTGGTGTAGTAATGATTATATAATTTATAATGTTAATATATATGTACGCAAATATATATGTTTATGATATTCTGCGGGTTTTAGAAAGCAAAAAATCTTCCGTAGCAGTTAATGTTGAAGACCATGTTCTAAAATCTATATTTGAAAAGATTAAAAAAAAAACATAATATTTTTGGGGTTTTAGGATGCACGAACAATGAAATAAACATATTAGAAATATATATAAAACCAAAAATAATTTATTTTCTCTAAAAAGTTGCTTTTGTGCTCAACTAGGTCAAAATCAAAGATTTTTAGATTTTTTTAATTTTCCAAAAACAAGATGTTTTGACTAAACGAGCCAAAAATAAATGAGCTGACTTGAATATTTCACACAAATAATAAATATAAAAAATATTAAAGTTAGTTTTTTGCAAATATGTGTTGTAAACAGATGTTTTTGGTACTTCTTAAAGTTCTCACATAGAGAAAAGAAATAAAAAAAGAAAAGAAAATGCAAGTAGACGGCAGCCACGCTCCACGTGAGCACAACACTGTCACCGGTGTAAAATGACAAGATTTTATTTGTTTCTTTACATCTTTACTTTTTTTTTTCAAAATAAAACTCATAAACAGTTTTAGTTTTTGGTTCTTTGACAGTTTTTAGAAATATTTCCAGCAAACTGTTGAATATGATTGAGAGGAAAGTAAATGATTCTGGGTAAATTTGTGAATTTAAAAAAAAAAAAACACTTTTCCATTCAAACTATGACAAAAAGCATGAAAACAAAGACTTTTTTAAATTCAATTTCACTGAAACGCTGCACCTTCTTCTATTGACTTGGACAGACTTTGCTCATTTATTAGCAGCTGTGCAGCCAATTACCTCCCTGCCCCCTTTCCTGTCCAGGGAGGAGGTGAAGGGACAAGGGAGGGAAGTAGAGTAGGAAAGGGGAGGGCTCTTCTCCTCTGACATCGTCATAAAGGAATCCCCTGCTCCGGGATGGGCCCGCCCCCTCCCTCACTCTCACTCTGTCTGGCTCCCAGACGCACTTGTGTTCACACACACTCCTGTCTGCACGGGCAGAGGAGAGGCAGACTGACAGGGGAGACAAAGACACTGAGGGACGCAGAGGAGACGCAGGAGAACATCTGTGAAGTTCAAGTGCACCATGTGACGCTGGAGGTCTCGGGGTCGGCGATTGAGGGAAGGAGATTTTTTTTTTTTTATTAAGTATTTTTCTCAGGTAGGTGCCGCACTGTGTCCGTCTCTGTCTGTCTGTCTTCTCTCTGAAGGCTGTCGTTGACAGTTTACTGTTTTATGTCTTTAGGGTCCACTAAAACCTCTTTTGTTTGACTTTGTCTTTTTGTCCGTCCTAACGCGCCGCTCTTCCTCGGTGAGACACTTCACGCTTACTCTTTGCAACCTGTTGATCAGGAAAAACATTCGAGCCGAGCAAAAGTTTCTCATGCCGTCTGTTGAAAGCGCTGTTGGCAGGGAATACATGATCTGATCTGATCTGAGGTCTGCTCACAGTGGCCTGTGTGAATTGTAAAGGTCAGATGTGAAGATTTCCTTTCAATAGTATGACTTCATATCTGTTTCCCTGAAAGATTATACATCCACCTGTGTGAATGAGGTAATTCACACGCGAGGTATATCTTTACCTGTCTTTCTCTGCTGCAGACGGCGTACAGTAGCCCTGCCCGTCTCTCTCTCTCTCTCTCTCTCTCCCTACTTTTGTTTATCATCTATCTCTCAACATGTCTGCGTGCCTGCCTGTGCGGTGCTGCCGGCATTGGCGTCTAGGCAAGGGCCGGAAGTCATGAAAAGTTGTGGAAAAGCAGCCGGGAGAGACATAATGGTAGTGGTGAAGTCAGGCCAGAGGCGCTGGAACATTCCTCTCATTGTTCAGAGGCCCTGTAAGTCCACGGGCTTCAAAACCTCCATGAAAGGAAGGGAATCTTAACAGCTAAGGTTGCTAAAGCAAACTGGAGTGCAGTCTGCGTCTTCCTGCTCCGTGTCCTGTCAGGTTTCCTTCCGAGACGGCTGGCCTTGGCCGGATCGGACGGTGGAAGTTGGTGAGGAAATCACCAACCGAGGTCAAGGCCAGACAACGATCTCAGGCGTTATCGCAACGATGAAACGGGTCGAGATAATTGGGGAAATCGGGCGGGAACGTTATTTTTAAGTTTTCCATATGAGGAGTTGAGGGAAAATCTGCAAGGACTGGATGCAGATGAGGAGGTTAGGCGTTCGTTTAAAGGATGGGTGGGTTGGTGGGTTGGTGGGTTGGTGGGTGTGCCCAGCAGCAATCTGCAGGAATGGGCCCCGGCTCAGGAAACCGTGGCGTAGTGGAATAAAAAATGTGCGCCTGTGTGTGTGTGTGTGTCTGTGGTGTTCCTGATTCAGTTTTTGCATGTGCGTTTCGGTGGCAGCAGGGCGGCCGTACACTAAGTACAGGGCTGGTGGTGGTGGTGAGGGTGTTTGGCAACCAGAGAGGCTGTGGATAGGGTTACACACACTGGGACAAACCACACAACTAGGGCTGGGCTCTCCACCGCCCAGGCTAACTTCACAGACTCGTCTTCTCCTCTTTTCTCTTCTCTTCTCTTCTTCATCCGGAGCTGAAAATAAATTCTTCATACACACAGTCGGACCGGGCCGACGTAGCCGAGGAGGAGACCCAGAGTGGAGACGGGTTGAGTCCTTGTCTGAATGTCACTGAATGTCACGGCCTCAGCAATAATTACACCCTCACACGCAACATGAAACAAATACAATCTCAGTCACGTGCATGCACATACCCAGACACACACAGACACACACACACTCTTCATCTGGTAGTAGGAGCTCCAGGGTGTGGCGCTGTGCAAGGTGCTTGGGTTCAAAGACCTAGGATTTAGTCTTTGCGGGAAGGGATGCGTAAACCTCACCCTGCAACTGAGGTGAAGGTTGGGTTTTTTTTTTCTTCTGTTTTGGTGAATATTTGGGTGAAGTAAAAATAAAGTGGAGTTTTTTTTTCTTTTTTGCTGCATCAGACTTGTTTTCCTCTGTGTTATCATTCCTGGCCTCAGGTGATCTGGTTAATACAGTTACTATGGATACTTTTCTCCCCACTCTTTTCTCTCTCTGTCAGCAATAAACTGGGGGCTCATTATGTGCAGTGCATTTACAAGACTTTGTATAAATCCAACGTAGGCTCTTTAAGTTATAGGGGATAAAATATTGATGAGCCTGGTTTTTTTGGGAGTTTTACAAAAACTTTAAGAAAAATCCTCTCATGTTTCCAGTGTCGCTCCACAATCTTCAACCCCAGGCATCTACATAGTTGGACATTTCCCAGACACTTTGATTCTGGAATGGCATGAGCCACGCTGGGTCGGCGGCCCGCTGACATAACTGTGTTGTTTTATTGATAGTAAGCATATTTTGGCCATTGACGCAGGTCTGTGTCTGGACTTTGTGCATTTCTTAACGCATCTGTGAGCAGACACACACACACACACACACGCACACACACAAAAGGGCAGAGGAGATATGTGTTAAAACAAAAGGTTGAGATCCAGCTGTCGCAACAGAGGAGTTTCCACTTCACCGTGTGCCCTTGTGTAAACGGTTCTGAGCTTCAGGCCCGTTCAGGACTTGAAGGAAAACAGTCGGCGGCCACGTCTACATTCAGGTCTTTGTGGTTCCATTGTACAAACGGAACGCAGTAGTTGAACAGCACTGAACCCCAGAGCCGTGGAAGAACCTCCAGATACAGACAATGAAAAACGGTCCTCGGCAAACCATGGCCCGAGGCCCGGATGTGGCCCGTTTGGTGTTTAATTCGGCCCACAAAACTTTTTCAGTTTATTGTGGAGTTTAGTGTTTCCCCGTTAACGAGATCTAGTTTATACCCTGCAAAGCCGCTAATCTTTTAGCTTTTATCGCATTAATTTTTCTTATTATCTTATATCTATCTGGTCCAGACCCGTTCTTCCCCGTGTCAGATTTTAGGACCTGTCTCGATCAAATGGTCAAAATCTTCGCCCATCCTCGCTGTAAAAGGTTCCGTTAACTGCGCATCTGCTGCCGATCGTCACTACGTTCAACTTATTTTTCTTTCCTACATCTGCAACAGGATGTGGCGCCATTATGAGGCACCAGAGATCCATGTGGCAAGAACCCTGTGATTACTGCAGCTCACGATAATAACAACAACAGAACGGTCCGGTTGCCGTCCCCCCAAAAACATCACGACAGGCCAAATGCAAAAGCGAGACAAGTTGAGATCCTCGCAGCGAGAGTTTGAGGTGAGGTGTTGGACGAGGACAGCGTGCGTCAACCAAATGCCGTCATTAAAAAGGGGGAGGGAAGGAATGAGCTCATAGACATTAACGGCTGTGGGTTTGATGGGGGGAACGCGGAGGGAAAGAGAGAAACCGATGGAAAAGATGAAAAGGCAGAGAAAATAACACACAAGATGAGCCGCTGCCAGATGAAAGAGTGGCGGGATGGAGGGTTTTAGGTTGATGGAGGAGAGGAGTTAAAAAGCAGTTAGCGTGCTGTCTTTGATGGCCGCGGGGACTTTAAAGCACCTTATTGGACATGGTGTGTGGTATTTGAGCTCAATGGTAATGGATCAGGTGTGAGCTTGGATTAAAGTGACAAAAAATAAACATTTTAGATGGTGTAAAAATTCAATAATCCACCATTTTTTGACATGGAAATGGAAAAGCTTGAGTGAAAAATTGTTTACGCACCAGAACAAAGAGTGAGGAGACAGACTGAGTTTTGTCATTTCTTCCCAGACTGTCTGTAATACCAAATTATTTGCTGATGAAACCACAAGAGTCAGAGGACTGCGGCGGGAAACCAGAAAAATATGGTTGTGTTTGTGTTCAGTTCAGTGTAAAAGTCATTTCACAAACACTGCTCGATGTTGAGAAATCCTTCCCTCGCCGACTGAGCTGGAGATGCAGCCACGGTGATCACCGTGCGACGTGTCCCTGACCTCAGACCAGCCGAGAACGAGACGTTTCAGTCTGAATCGTCTGAACCGACGCGTGACCACGGAGCATTAAAGCTGCTGAGAAAAGGACAGGAAGAGACGGCAGACTAACGAAGGAAGGATCTCAAATTATTAGCACGTGTCCTGTCTAGACGGGTAGAAATTTGACCAAAAAGTGAATCAAAGTGTGCATTGTTCCTCTGAGGTTTGTTTTTAGCTTTTGGCAAATGTGGGATGATATCAAAGTTTTCATATTTGTCCTTAATAAGCGTTTGCCTTTAACCCAAAACATGAAAATTCCCAGGAATGTCTGAGGAGAATAAGGTGTGCTTGGCTGAGCAGCGGAGGTAACTCAGCCCAGGGCTCAGTGGCATTTTTTCCACACAAGGTGGACAGATGGGAGGGAAAGGAGCAGAACGGTGTAAATGTCACATGAATTTGCCCCTCCTTGTAACCCACTTCTTTCTTTTCTTGTCATTGATGAGCAGTCGTGACGTTTTTTTTTTGTGTGTGTGTGTTTGCTGGGAGGTCCGGTCAGCTCTGAGATAAGGAGAGCATGAGTGGAGATAACGTGAAGGGGGAGATGAGGCGACGGTTGACAGGTGACCTGTTCACACAGACGTGTTGAGATGTGGGCCAGATAAGAGGAAATGACGGAGAGAGATTTTTTTTTTTTTTCTTCTCCCACGAATGACGATGCGACCGGTGGTCGACGCGGTACCTCTCTGCTTCGAGGCCGTCTCTGTTGACCAGGGGAATTCCTGGCAGGGTGATTTTTGAGACTCAAGGACTGAATCACATTGCCAGGGATTTCCAATGGTTGACATGAACAAACCAGCCTCCGACTGACAAAAGCAGATGCGCCGACGCGGCGGTTCGCCCGGTCACACCCGATTTGCATGCTCGCACACAAAACACACCTATCACAAACAGATGTCTGAACGTATGAACCTGGCTGTGCGGCTGCAGGACTTAACCCACATGTGAACAGTGAATGTCTGCCATGTTCACAGTGGTTAAGTTCTGCCACCACATGACTGCAGGCTACAGGGGGCAGCACAGAGGTCAGGGAGGGGTATTAAACTGCTGTGGTGCTACTGTAAAAAAAAAAAAAAAAGAAAAGATGAATCACATGACGATGACCGGCCCCCACCTTAGGTTTGAAGACTGAAGGTCAGGATTATCAAGGTGTTGCTACTGTGCTGAGAGACACAGACAGGACGGGTGTGTATGGGTGTAACTTAGCTGGAATGGAGAAGGTATGACTGTATCTGAGCTTCCTGTAATAACTGCTAATCTGACGGACCTTGTTGTGCAGTAACGCTCTCGCTCTCTCTCCCTCTCTCTGTGTGTCTGCTAAATGTCAGCCGTCTCATTAGTGTCTGACTGCTCCTGCTCCTGCTCCTGCTTCTGCTCCTGCTCCTGCTGCACCACTGTGTCGTTTCATGTTGCCAGTCCTATCAGTTATTTACTGTAAATACAGTTTGGCTCCCGGATCTACAGGGTTTACAGGATAACGGCCCAGAATCGGTCCTGAAATTGGACAATAGGGCCAGGTGAGGAGTGGACGGACGGACATCAACGCTCCATTAATGTGAACTAAAATTAAATGACTTGTAAAAGTCACGTCACTAAGCTAAACTGACTAAAAGCTTTAAAATTCCTTCATTCCAGCTAAAGGGAAATGTGGAGATTGCAGATAAAAGGTAGAAATAGAAACAAAATTCAAACCAATTATAATCTCAACGGCCGGATTACATAGATGAACGGGCTGCGTCTGGCCCCCAGGCCTTAGTTTGCCGATGCCTGTCAAGACAAGAAAGATTTACTGTCTTTTAAGAATCAAAAAATGTTCTTTTAGGTGATTTTTTTGTTGTTGTTGGTAAAACGTTGGTCATTTCTCCTGTAAGGATCCAAAGTCTGAAGCTGTGTCCTATCATGACACGTCAATGTGTGTGTGTGTGTGTGTGTGACGATCACCTCTGTCTCCTCCTGACCTCCTGCTGGGTCAGTCTCCTGTGCCTGCTGTGCTGATAATCAGTGTGTGACATCGGCTGGCTCAGTTCAGCAGGAACAGAGGACTGGTCTCATTTCCTCACACACACACATAAAGTAAGCACGCACTCAAACACACACAGACACACACACACACACACACACACACTGTGACCTTAACACAGCAACTGTACTGAGTGTGGCTGTAAATTTATACGACTGCTTTAATATTATCATCTGTCTGTTTGTAACGTTTCCACACGTAATAAAACATTTACTTTGGACTCGGTTGTTTACACTGTTTATGAGGTTAAACACAAATGTTAGAACAATGTATACGATGTTGTATATAAATGTATTTGACTGGACTATGAATATAAACATAACAGAAATAGTAGGGTTGAGTAAGTTCTTCAGTCTTAATGATTCATTTTTTATTTCAGGTGCATGTGTGGTTCAGAGACACACTGTGAATGTTTCAATGTGTATTAATCACTATATATAAAATATATAAATAAAATCCTTTAAGAAATCAAACTTGATGTTGTGTCTCATTTTGTCTTTTTTTTTTTGGATATCATTTTCTTTGAGACTTATCTAAAAACATTACAATGTTTTCTTTCCTATAATTTTCTTTTTGTGAGTAAATAATACATATATAATATGAATTAAATAATTGTATATATATATTCAAATATAAATCCATGTATAAATAAAAGACATTTACTGAGATTTGAATTAATTTGAGATTTTTTTTTAGATTTTTTAATTACTGTCCCATCATTATTATCATGGCCAAATGTCAGAGTAAATATTTTAGAAACAATAATATTTCTGTTCACCTTGAAATACAGAAGTCAGCAAAGATTAGGCAACAATAACTGAAAGAAAAGCCAAAAAAAATAAACATGTGCTCAAAAATGCATCATTAAAAATAAAAAAATAGAATATAAAATACAAATTTCGGTGTTTATTTCAATTATAATATAGAAAATAATAGGTTGATGAATGTTCTTAGGAATAAAACATGAAAATATAAAGAAAATACATGAAATGTGGTCAAATAATGATTTTAAGAAATGAATAATGAATTAAGGAAGTTTCAATGACAACAAACATCATGAGGTTTTTCTTCTTTCCCTGGTTTGTCAACCAAGAGACAATGTCACGTTGATGAAACTCATCTTCACATGAGTTTCCAGTGTTCAGAAGAACACCCGCACGCCCTGTCACCCTGGTGATGGACAAGACCAATTCTCAAAACACTGAAGGGAACGCACCGATGAATAAATAGATGACGGATGAGCTAGCACCCATGCGGATGTTTGGCTTTGCTGGATAGTTACCATGGAGACATTGACACGAGGCCGTCATCAGCATCAGACGGTTGCGTCAGAGGAGGAGGCGACGGTTCAACCGACAACTTCCTGTTTCTGACAAAAGCAGCAGGAGACCCAGATAAAAATCAGAGCCTGTTCCACCATCAAATCCCCACCAGGATTTTTCTCCCTCTTTTTCTTTCTTCCCTCTTTCAAACCTGAACTTGTCCCTCTGTCCCACCCGGGCCCCTCCTCCCTCAGTAAATACAATATTTCTTCCACCCACGCACTCTCTCACCTGCTGGCTGCTGCTGCCTGCCAGCCAATGGGTGTCTGAAGTGGAGGTTTCCATAGCGACAAAACAGGTAAACAGAGGTGGAGATAAGGCGCTCACCTATACACACAAAGGCGAAGCTACAGTTTCAGTACAGCTTGATAATGTGTGAGGGAAAGTTTGGACTGTGTTTTATCAATAACCAAACTCTGGACTGAAGACCAGTTGTTTGGAAAGGACGGCCTGGACAGGAGGACAGGACAGGTAATAAAAGGTGGAAGTGAAATTTAAGTGAATGCAGCTGATCTGAAGTACGATCTCCTGCATCCTGCCACAGAACCGTCCCTGTGACTGTGAGAGGAAATTCCTCTTTTATTTATTTATTCTAAGCTCTTTATCAGGCGTTTTTCTTGAGCTCAAACACACCAAACAAAACACAAACCAAAATAAAACAGTATTTTAGGAAAAAAGACACAAAGTTCTAAGTGTCTCCTACGTAGACTGGAAGTTCCCGACCAGTTTCAGAATAAACCCGTCAAGCCCGCTGAACATTATGTCATCTTTTCCATATAGGAATAGATGAATTCACCATAATAAAACTTCTCTTAAATAGCTCATGACGTCATCGGCCGGTTCTGCTCTTCTCACATAAAACACAACTTCCCTAATTGTGTAACACAGTAAAATGACCAGCAATAAATATTTTTAACACCACCTCAAGATTTATGTTTGGCAGAATGACCTTAAAGTATATAAAAAAACACTGAAACGGGATGTTTCTTCCATTCCTTATTTTTGGACGATTTGTTTATAGCAGTGGTCCCCAACCACTGGGGCGGGGGACCGTCTGTGGGTGAAGAACTGAACAATAGAATGGCTAGGATTCCATCATCAATAATGCAACTATATTTGATTAGGAAATATTTTCTCAGTGAAGACAACAACAATAAACTCAAAATGACGCAGAGTCACAGATACAAGATTCTAACTTTTTATACCGGTCTGGCAGCAGAAAGTTATAGGCTGTGTGCACTTGTGAAATATAGTTAATTCAGGTAGGAAGATTTTATGGGTAGGAAAATGTTTCAGAACAGAGGAAATTAAATTTTTACTAAGGTATTTATCTGCCACGACTTAATGAACGGTCCGTGAAAATAGTACGAGACATTTAACCGGTCCGTGGCGCCAAGAATGTTGGGGGACACTGGTTTATAGTAAATGAGGGCACCGCCTGGGAGGCAATACCCAGGTCACATGAGCCCCCAACCTCTTGATCTTTAAAGGACAAGTCAGACAAAAGACGTCAAAGCAACAATAGGTTAAACATCAATAAATCATCCTCTCGCCCTGGGTGGAAATAACCTAGTCGTATCTACGGCTCCTTCTAGTATGGATATGCAAATGTGCACAAATTATGTGTTGGGTCATTTCCTGCTCCTCCACTACCACCACCACCACCACACCCATGCAGCCCTCACAGGCCCACACCCTGCAGCTGTGCAGCAGGTCAGCGCTGCCTTCATCCCTCTGCTGCCGACTCCCTCCCTGTCTGGTGCCTTCCTCCCTCTGCTGCCGACTCCCTCCCTGTCCTGGCCTTTTTTTTTTTTTTTTTTTCTCGGTTCTCACCATTAAAAAAAGTGACCAATCCAGCTGAGAGAGGACATTATTGTCATCGACCGCCGCAGCCCTGTACATCACACAGTGTCCTTATTGTTCCATGGAAGAGGAAGAGGAGGAGGAGGAGGAGAAGGGGGCAAACACTGGTAGACACTGTCCGTACAGACGGCACACACACAGTATCAGGGTAGCGTGACTGCGGCTCATACACACACAATACTCCTCTGCCCTGACGGTGATCCTTCCATTTAACGCAGATCAAACACAAGATTCTATGGAGCTGAGAATGCACAGACAGAGCACTGACTGTTAGGAGGGGGAAAAAAATCATCCTCCACTGACAAACCCTGAGTAAACACACAGTCGCTGCCACCACCAATAGGAAATGATACAAGGACTGAATGGAAAAGCAGTTTGTACCAAGACGCCCTACTCGCCTGCATGTGTGTGTTGGAGAGCAAGAAAAAGAACACAGAGAGAGAAAAGCGAGCGAGAGAGACATATTCTTGGGAAGTCTGACCTCATCCCAGGTCCAAATTTCACTCCTCTAGCTCTGTTTCCATAAAAGTAAAGGTCACATTTCCTACTCAATAAAAATACACTTCAAACAAGACTGAAAAAAATAGGCTACATGAAAAGTAAAATAATAAAAATAAAAAAAAATCCCCATGTGAAACCAAAAGTACACCAATTCATAGTCCCAGGACTGCACACGTCAGCAGAGTGGGAATCAAACAATGACCCTGTGTGGAGGATCTGAGAGCAGTGACCAGCAACAGGAAACAACCATTCCCACAATAGCAGAGAGCAGCACTGCCACAGGAAATGATGTCTTCAGTAGTGTCTCACTCTGTCATGGACCGTAGTGTGGAGTCAGACCAGACTGTGACGACAGACAGAGACTTTGACGCTTAAAGGGAGAAAATAGTATTGACAAATATACTGTACATTCATTTAAGGACGGATTTCTGTCTGTTATGTTGGGCTGTCTGTCCATCCACCTGACAACAGTCACCTACAATCTAATAGTTTATGTAGGTCTGTGTGTATATGTATATGTATATAAATATACATATATTTCCATATATACACACATGTACATATACATGTAACATATTTACCTGTATGTGTATATACAGTATATGTATATAAATATATATACTGTATATAGATATACAAATGTTTGTATATGTTTATGTGAATATATGTAACTTTTGCATTTAGGAAGAGATTTACAAAACAAGAATACAGCAGCGAACACATTAAAATATTGGTTTGAATATAAAAAGTATATTCTTGGCCTCAAACCTTTCTGATCTTATAAGTTTAGTACATATATGTACATATATACATAGTGTATATGTACATATATATATATATATACAAATAGTATATACATAAATGAACTATTAAGAGTATACCTGTATACTATTTACTACTATTTATGTATACTGAAATATATGTATATATGTCTAAACTTATAAGATCAGAAAGGTTTGAGGCCAACAATATAATTTATGAACATACATAAACTATTTGAGTATACGTAACTAAACACATACTATTATGTGTTTCGTTAGCCTCATAGCATAATTGCCTAAGTCATTTTATGCTATGAGGCTAACGGTTTGTATACATAATAGTATGTTTACCAACACACATATATATATATATATACACACACACACATATATAATTTAATTGATATATTAGATTTCTATTGTAATAAATCATACGGATAATATATAATATCCAAATATATCGAGAAATCCACACTATTATTATACTAATATTATTTTTTTCAATCCCAAACCTATAATCATTTAAACAATTTTATCCAACAAAAAAAAATATATATATATACATAAACAAATTTTCTTTTATTTAAATTGATACGAAGACCCTCATCCTGAGTCTCTGGACAACCCTCTCACCCAAATTCTGTTATTATTCTGTTTCATTATTATTATTATCATCATCATCATCATCATCATCATCACTATAATGAACCCCATCATTTACTAGAGCAAACAACAAACTGGATGAACTCAGCCGAGTATATTATATATATTTCATTTCTCAACAGTGGCATCAAAAATACATAAAACCAAAAAACTAAAGACACTGAGGTAAAGTTGATGACGCTCATGAGCAGCTGAGCTAAAATACGTTTAAAAATATAAATATCAATCCAACTCTCTCTCTCCTTTGTCCCTGACAGCAGTTCTATCTCTCAGGTGCATGCTTTTAGCCTGATAATGTGAGGACTTTCACCGACAAGAACAGGAAGAAAACAAATATGTTCATGTTTTAACAAGTCAATAATGGAATTAAGGGCATTAAGGCAGGAAACGCTCTCCACGGTATTCCCTTACATAAGCTCCGACAGCAGCATGATGCTCCCAATGAAATTTGCCAAGGGGTTATGGAAGGGTGTAGGAAAACTCTGCACATTTGTGGTAAAATATGAAAGAAGATAAAGAAGAAGGCAGAGGAGAAGAATAAGAAGAATCAGAGGGGGGGGCTGCAGGCAGAGTTGTATGACACAGCATTAAAAGGATGGGCGTCTAATCGGTTTCCTTGCTGGTGATCAGCTTGTCCGCGTGTCGAGCGAAGGTCTCAGCCACAATCAGAGGGAAAACCAACGAGGCGTCTGCGTAAACCTGCAAGAAAAAAAATCAGAAGAGTAGAGCTGTGTCCGTGTCATGGATGAGGGAAAGCGACGGTCAAACTGAACCTTCTCCCTGGTGTCCATGTTAGTGCTTTATTAACTACCGCTGATCACCTGGGGTTAAATCTCTGGACAAACACTGCCACCGTGTGGTCAAGGTTGGGAACTACAGTTTGAGGTTTCTGACATCACTGCACCTACTGTACCTTGACAGGCTTGGCATCCATTCTGATCTTGCCCCAGGACACGGCTTCATCTGGTCTGGCTCCAGAGTCAGAGCCATCGAACTCCTGACCCGTGTTTACGTATACAGAAAAGTCAGCTCCGTTTCTCTGTATGAGGGAGGGGAAAAAAAGGGTGTGAGACTGTTTGTTTTCCTCCTGTTCCTTCAACATTAGCTGAAAAGTCATGTGTTTACCATCAAGTTGGCGTTAGCTATATGATGTTTGACCAGCCCTCCACCCAAAATGATCATTCCGGTCCGTTTGGCAAACACTGCCTGACTGTTCATCCTACGGATGTCTGAAATAAAGGCCCGGAAATCGTGACAAACATCATAGAACCCCCGAGGATGTAGAGAACAGAACAACATAAAGTATTCAAAATTTTTACCTTCAACTATGTCCAACACCAAACCAGGGTTCTTGAAGGAGTGGAAGTAAATCATGTCGCCCAGAGAGCCGTCTGTCAGGGCAGGGCTGAACACAGGGATGTTGTTCTGGGAATAAAGAAGTACATGAAGTATTGTTTTACTAACGTGGTCTAAATACAACGTACTCCATAACCTACTGGGACTAAAAAAAAAAACACATCCACAAATAGTAAAAGCCAGGCAGGGACACAGAACAAATGAATCCTATTTAGTTCAATAAAAACAAAAGTGTATATAGTTGGACTCACCTTGTATGCCCAGTAGTAAACAGATTCAGGATTATTTATCTCTTTTCCAAGGCGATGGATCATTTTGGATGGAGTCCATCGAGTGCCCTGTATATTGTAATCATGTATTAACTTATATTATTTATTATGTAACAAAATAAACAACATTTTTATAGATTATTGTCCAGAAACACACCTCTGTGTTCTGTTCCAGCAACATCTGGTCCAGGATGGGCATCAGCCAGTCTTCAAATTTACAATAGTTGTCGTTGGGCACTAGAAGATTCCCTATTCTGAACACAGAAGAAAGACAGAAAAGATAAAAAATTACCAGGATGAATAATAATAAAAAAGTCGGATGTCTACGATTAAATTCCGAAATTAAAAACATCCTGAACCCCACCATCATTATCTAAAAGCATGATCACAAAACACAAGTTTATTGATAATGTAGCGTGACTTTTTAGTAGGAAAAAAAACAATTCCTCTTTATTGACAGTATGAAAAAGAACAACTCGGTTTTCATATTGAATAACAACATTTTCCCGACCTGTTAATGCCTCTAAGACGGAGCTCCTTCCCAGGCAGACTGAAATCCCCCAAGTATGTGTGAGCCAGACACTTGATTAGATCCTCCTCGATGCCACCAGCTGTGGTAACGATAACATCCACCTAACAAAGAGGAATTGATTTCATTCTGATTATAGAGAATTGAGAAAAAAAAAAGTCATGAGGTTATGTTGCATATATGAGCTGCAACGTAAGGAGTATTTTTCTCTTCTTCACCATTTTGTGTTCAACCAAATATCGGATGCTCTCTCTGACGCCGGAGCTGATGAGGTTCGATGTGTAACCCAGGAAGATGGTGCAGCCACTTCGGTTAGATGAATCCCCAGAACTGTTGGACTCAGTCTCTACAGGTTCGAGACGTTTTTCTATCTGTGGGATTTGGACAGAAATCCAGATATTTTGATCTGCATGGCAAGCATTTTGATCTGCATGGCTTTTTAATGCCTCCTAAATCACTTCAAGTCAATTATCACGTCAGTCCTCTCACCATTTGGTTGACTTCCTGGATGGCCAAGCCCAGACTGCTGGCCTGGAAGCCTGTCGAGTGGTAGGATTTTAAGAGTGCATGGAGATCAACCCCCTGGTTGAAGTCATAACCCTTGATTTTGGTCATGTTTTCTGGAAGATCACAGCTGCGCTTCAGCACAGCTTCCATCGCAACGGAGGGAGCACGGTCCGCCATAACTACTGTTGAAAAATATTAAGAGGTGAGATTCAAAAGCAAAAGATGGACAACAGATCGACAAAGATTATCACAAATGATCGCAGGAGTTTCCTGTCCCAACTGGAAATGACAAAACCTGCCTTGTGTTCATTATTATAACAAATGTCTAGAATGACTCGAAGAATGACTCATTTTAAGTATGTTACTAATAATAAAGGTTTTAATTGAAAAAGCAGACATAACAATACTAAACAGCGTACATGTGGGGAGCAGGAGTTCACTCGGTGTTAGCTTTCTGCTGTCAATAAATGAACAAAATGTGTAAATAAATGTACAAACCTGTCAGTACCGGGAAGGGCGTTGTATGCTGCAAATATTCGCGTTTAAAAACCGACTGTCAGTGGACAGGAACGACGACAACTTAAATGTATCTTTCAGTAAAATTTCCATAAGTAGCTAGAAACTAGTTTTTCAGCGTGCTCCAACTACGGCGAGCGACGAGGGGAAAACTTTATCGCGCAATATTTCTTTTCAAATTTCGATTAAAAATAAAATAACACTATTAAAAAGGGCACACATAATTACAATTATTTCCTAGTACCCATGAATGTCACATGAGATAGAAATAATACGATATATACATATATTGAATGTGTTTGTTGATTTGTTGACAAACGCGCAGTTTGATGACGACACGATCACGCGCCGGATATTGTGATCTTTCGGAAAGTTGGCCAGTGATAAATGTCAATAATGTTCCCATATTATCATTCTTTTTCTCTGACTTTTTTTTCCGACTTTGTTGCGCGGGCGTATAGATGAATAATGTAAAATTTATCAACAGAACGAAACAGAGATGACAATCGTGAAAAGGTGTGTAAAACATTTAAGAAAAGCTACGTTTTTGTCTTTTCTTGCGTCATTTATTGATAGACGTATGTACTAAGACGAGCGTTTAATATTGTGTCTATTTCAGATTTTAAAGCTTTCTTTAAGGAAGTGTCTTAACTCACGTTTTAGAGTAAATTAATTCAATTTCATTGAACTCCTTTGAATTTGCTCACACAGCCATCAAGTTGACAATGACTTTGATGTATTTGGTACAAACACAGCCAGTGAAATACAACGGGGAGCAAAGTAATGAATTTTAACATTCACTTTAAATCAGTTTCTTTAGGCATAAACGCAGTAAAATAGGTGATAAGTAGGTCGATTTCATCCAAAGTGATGTCAGAAGTCAAGGCAAAGGGGGAAACAGCTGAGGGATCGACCTGTCAGGAGCAAGTAGCTCAGGATGAACCGTCAAACCTGGACTCACTGTGGTAGGATTACATTTACGTCCAAACTGCTTAGATCTTGTATAAGAAAAAGTCAATATTGTCAACATGTATCCTTCCAGTGTCCAGGGTGCTGACCATCCGTCCTCAGCTGGTGTCAGTCCCTCGCCTTCTGATGAAAGTGGTTTGCTGTCCTTACCATGGGAGTTGGTAACCCACATTGCTTCACACCTTCCTGCTCAGTGTGTCATCTCTGTGCTGCCACAGGTACATTAGGTTTGATGAATGAATTTTCCTGATTATTCAATTTTATATGAACTTCTTCTTTCTTTTCTTTTCCTTTCGGCTTGTCCCTTTTCTTTTCAGGGGTTGCCATAGCTTGTCAACAATGTCCATCTCCCCCGTCCTCTGTATCCTCAACTCTAACTCCAACTTCCTCCATATCCTCCCTCACTGCATCCATCAGTCTCCTCTCCTCCTCTAGCTCCATTTCTAGGGTCATTCTTCTACCAATGTATCCACTGTCCCTCCACTGAACATGTCCACACCATCTCAATCTGTCTTCTCTAGCTTTTTGTCCAAACCTGTTGTCCCTCAAATCACCTCATTCCTGATCCTGTCCATCCTTGTCTCTCCTAAAGAGAACCTCAGCATCTTCAACTCCTCCACCTGCAGCTCTGTCTTCTGTCTTCTGTCTACTCCTAGTGTCTCTAATCCATCCATCATGGCTGGTCTCACAACTGTCCTGTAAACCTTTCCCTTCACCTTAGCTGACTCTCTTCTATCACAGATCACTCCTGACACCCTTGTCCAGTTGTTCCATTCTGCCTATTATTAAATTTTATATGAACGATCCATGAAAATACCTGTTGGTGACAGGTAAAAAAAACTTTTTTTTTCATTAGATTTTGAAATGGTCATGATACAAGGTGTGCTTTCTTTTCCAGGTCTGTCAAACATTAGGTAATGTTGGTAAGGACAGCACAGCTTGGCAGCTCAGAGCACGCAGGTTGACCGGATCCCAGGCGCGTTTTCCGGTGGGGCCGAGGGATGACTTCGATTGGCCAGTTGCTTGCGTAGAGATGGAACAGCTGACGACTTGCTGGACAAACAACGCACACCTTTTGGCTAGAGAGACCCAAGAAAAGAAGGAGGACGTGAATCAAATGAGACAGCAGCAAATAGGAGGGGAAGATGTGGAACTGAACGCAGAAGATGATGTCAGGGTTGCTGAGGAGGAAGACGGGGCAGGAGTGCTGGGATTGGAGGCAGCGTATGGTGCTGATGAGGGAGTCGATGTAGCAATAGAAGGTGAGGATGAGGATGTCCAGCCAGTTGAAGGTGAGGACCAACTTGCAAATCTCAGAGACGGCTTAGAAGTTGAACGGGACCACAGAGCACAGCATGATGCTTATGAAGGGGCCGTGCTTAACCATCAAGGAGACATGATGGATCCTAGGAATGAAGGCGATGGAAGAGATGTGGCCCCAGGGCCCTATCAACCTCCTCGGAGTCCCAGTCCTCCTCCAGCACTTGAATGCATCACTGTTCATACAGATCACATCGCCCAGGTGAACTCAGTTCTTCTTTTAGGAGCTGACAGAACTATTTGTGCCACTGCATCCAGGGACCGGAATGTAAAACTCTGGGATCTGAATGTGAAATCGTGCAGTGCACCGCTGCAAACCTTGGGCAGTCGGGGGAACTATAGCGCTCATCAGGGCTGGGTCTGGTGCCTGGCATCTCAGGGGTCGGAGCTGGCCTCGGGCGGGTTCGACAGCACGGTGAAATTGTGGGACCTTCAGGCAGGTGGAGCAGAGAGAGGCGTGATCAGAACAGGTGCTGCCGTTCTCTGCCTGCAGTATCAAACAAATCTGTTGCTCGCAGGGGCCTTTGACAAGAGGGTCAGCATGTATGACACCAGAGGTGAGAACTAGACACAAGTAAGGTAATATAAGTATATATATATATATATATATATATATATGTATAAATGTAGATAAATTTAAAAAGGTGTTAGTGTTTTTTCCTTCGATAATGGAAAATTTGAGATGCTGAGATGTTTAGCTCAGTTTTTAGGGTAAAAGACTGAGTATGTATCAGTTGTGGATATAATAAAACAAAATTAACTGTCCAGTAATGTCAACATCACCAAAAGTTAATATTGAATACATTGCTTTGTCCTATGTTTTTTTTTTCTATCCGGAAAAGGGAGATCCATATTTCATAAATTGAGTTGACTTATATGAAGTTTTGCTTAAATCAATTATATATTGTCTGGAAAATGATATAAACCTAACCCTCTTTTTAATTGTCATCTCATTTTTTTATTATCCCTAGCGGCGGAACCTCTTGTGAAAAGTGTTCGTCTCAATACAAACGCAACCATGTGCCTAGCTGCAGACGATAACTACATCATCTCCGGCAGCAAAGACAGTACGATGGCTGTCTATGACTGCAGAGCAGACAAGATCCTGAAGAAAATCCGGGTAAAGCCTCAAACACACAAACCGATACTCGCGCTTCCTTTACTCGGTGAATGGTCTCTTTCACTCCTGACAGCTTTTCCATCTGTAGCTCAGGTCCTACCTGCTGTCAATGAGCTACTGTGGCAGCGAAGTCTGGGCAGGAGATAGCAAGGGTTCGCTCCACTCCTTCTCCATGGTGGCAGGAACCCTTAAACCTCTCTCCAGGTTTGATGTGGGCCACACAGCAGTGGTCACTGGTATCCACTATTCCCCCGGTGCCCTGTACACCTGCTCCTCAGATTGCACTGTCAAGGTGAGTCTTTCAACCTTTTTTTTTGTCCAACTCTGCACCTAAATAATTTTTACATCTTCTTTGATGCAGATCCACATTCCATGCGCCCCCCCGAGGACATTATGTACACTGCGCCACCAAGTTGGAGTCAATGGGGTCAGTGATTTTTATTTTTTCCACAGTTAAAAAAATACTGCAGCAGGTAAAAAGAGCATGTTTGGTGCAGTAGTGGCCTAAGGAACCAGATTTGGTGTCCGGAGGGTTCCAGGTTAGAATCCACTAGCTTCCAGGTTACAGCTGGGGTCCACCGAGCATGGCACAGTCGCAACACACTGCTCCACCGGCGCTCAATGCTGCCCACTGTTCACTTTAGTAATGTGTCAAATGCAGAGTTAACATTTTGTTGTGTGCAGTGATGTTAATCACAATGTCACAATAACAAATAGTTTGTTTTCCATCCTTATTTGTTTCTAAGTAGATGTAGGAGGTACAATACTGTTTTTACTTATTGAGCAATGATACAATTACAGTTTTATTAAAGCAAAACTATGAGTTTTGGGGGGAGAGTTAGTTTTCCAACTTGACTTGAACTTGTGTATAGTCTTTTTTCATTTTTTTTTTTGTATTTTTCCCCCTGGATTGACACTCTTTTTCTCTCTCTCTACCCTTCAGCTGAGTGTCAACGCTGGAGTCCTGGCTGTGGCCTCAGGGGACATGTCTGTTGATGTCTGGAGACCCAGAAAATGAAGAGCAATATCTGTGGATATAAAAAAATTTCAGTGGCTGTAAAGAAACAGAATTATGGCTGAGTATTTAACCTGCTCTTCACCGACCACAAACTGATTGTGTTTTCTTATTTTAAACATATCAGGATTCTTCTGTATTCTCCTGGAGGTTTAGGACTTGACAGGTTTTTAATTTTCCTTGACATTTCGGACTAAAAGACTTGAAAAATATGATTGTTAATTTCACTGATGTAAG
Organism: Paraplagusia blochii; assembly: GCA_016785265.1. Classification (NCBI taxonomy): domain Eukaryota; kingdom Metazoa; phylum Chordata; class Actinopteri; order Pleuronectiformes; family Cynoglossidae; genus Paraplagusia; species Paraplagusia blochii. The sequence continues at coordinate 170,766 of JAFBJS010002163.1, read as the reverse complement.
TGAACAAGAAAGGAAAAGAGAAATTTAAAGAAAAAAAACACCTTCCTCTGTGTGCAATACCTGTTTCTCTGTAACATAATTATTTTATTTTTGTCGCTCTGTGTGCCGGTGCCTTTTGTGTTGCAACTGTATGTCATTTCTTCGTCATTGTGAAGTAAACCACAAAACTAAACAGACTTTTTTCTGTGTGATATCTCGGGGTCTCCTGCCTTACAACAACAGGAACTAATGAAAAAAACTTCAGTCAGAGATGATCATGATCAAAAACCTTTATTGACATTAAGGTTTAAATGATACTGTTGTTGCCCCAGAGCATACAGACAGACAGACAGACAGGTAGTTAGGTATATTTGTGTCTTGAGGCTGTTTGTGTAGTCCCAGACTCTTAGAGCAGAACACAGGTTTTCTTGTCTTTAAACGGATTGGACGATGCAGCGATGCCGATGAGCAGAGGGTCACTGCGCCTGTGGTCTTTACAGTACTGGACCAGGTCTGCAGCTGTCAGGGAGATCTAGTGGAGCGATGGTGTGGAAGGTTGTTTATGTAGATTTACAGAAATCACAAAAAAACTAACACATTGACACTAACAAACAACTGGAGCAGCAACATACCTTGATTCTCTCCATGCTCGCCTCCAGCCGAAGTTGATCGACAAGTTTTTGTGTTTGAAGGACACTGTTATTGCCGCACAGCTTCCCTGACATTGTCTGTGAGTCCGTGAACGTCTCTACCAACCGGTAAAGCTTGAATTTGTTGCTGCAGTTCAACTTCTCGGGAGCCCCGGCTCAGGTTGGGCAGCAGATGAGTGTGTGTGGTCACAGACGAGCGGCGGTGTCCACGGTGGGTTCACAGTGGACGGAGGTTCAAAGACTTTCTGATGTGAAATGTCACAGAAATGTCGCAAACATCAGAGACTTTATTTAGCAGCCATTGATGATGACCTAAGAGAACACAGTGCTGTGGGGCCACTTCTGCTTATATTAGTCTAATTAGATTAGATTAGATTAGATTTTCAATTTGTCATTGTACACAAAACAAAAATAATTAAAGTCCTTAAGTCCTTCACCATTCAATCTCAGTCACAACATGATCACAGTCTGGTAACAGAGGGATTTAGTTGCGTTTAGTCAGCAGGAGTCTCGACTGCTCTTGGGTAAAAGCTGTATTTAAGTCGTTTGTCTGTGGTTTTATGCTTCTTTAGCGTCTGCCTGACGGCAGCGGCTCAAACAAACAGTGGGGGAGTCTCTTTTACTCTCTTGTAGTGAGGGAAGACTGCAGTTGATGATTTTTTTTGAGTTGTGTTGATAATCCTCTGGAGAAGACCTGGGCAAACTAAGGCCTGGGGTCCGGATGCAGCCGTTATAATCCGGCCCTTGTCCAAATGATACTGTTAATTTATATTATCGTTATCCTTCTACCTTTTCCCAGCAAAGCCACCAATTCCCCAATAGATGGTGTCAAAGAGGCTCAACGCATTTAGCCTTTATTTAATACTTTACTCTTCATTTATCTTAGTTCAAGGAAATACTCAATCTTTCTGTTCCTGACCTGGCCCGTGACGCAAATTTTAGTACCACATGTGGCCCGCGAGTCAAAATAAATGCCCTTTGTGCTGCTGTACTGCTCCAAAACCAGACACAAATACAGTGTAATGTCATAATGTGATAAAAGGATTCCAACAATTTCTGCAAGATGTTGTTTTTCCTGACCCTCAGAAGTACAATTTCTGCTGGGCCTGTTTGTCAGCTCGGTGGTGTTTGTGCCCCAAGTCAGATTCTCCTCCAGATGGAGGCCCAGGAAGCAGAAGTTAGTTGGTCTCCACACAGTCCCCAATAATCTTAATTAGTTTTGACACTTATGCTTTTTTTCTAAAGTCAATAACAAGCTCCCTGCTTGACATGAGTGAGAAGAAACATAAGTACATTATGTAAATGTTTTCATATATTATATTATATTATATTATATTATATTATATTACAAACCTTAGGGTAAAAACAGAGCCGCTGGTTGTTGATAAATGCAGGTCCAACTTGTTTGCGTGCATGTTTTCAGCAGGACAGGATTCCTGAACACTGAATAGTTGCAGACGCTGGGAATGTCTGCATAGAACAGGTGGCTAAAGTAGTAATGTGTAGTACTTCTGAGAGAAAAAAACTATACATTTCAGATCAAATAGACTAGAAATAGAGTACTAGAGTATTTACATCTCTTAAAGACGTTTTATCGATCTGAAGATTTTACTGTGAATCGTGTCTCAAGGCTTGTGTGGACAAAAAAGAACACTGCAAGGTAAAAGTGTAAGAGTGCAATTTATTATGCAGTTCTACACAATCAACACAATAGACTAGAATCCCAGTGAATACGTCAGTATTCGTCAGTAACCTCTGTTTTCAACTCAGCATCAGCAGCAAAGGTTTCTGCCACCAACAAGGGAAAGATCACTGTAGCATCTGCAAAAATCTGCCAGAAAAAAAAAAGTTTTACTGTTGACATTAAAACACTATCTGTTTGCTGAGATGGTAAAAATGAAGTTGGAACTCAAAGTCCCAACACTTGTGACACTGTGCATTGTCATCTATGTTTAATTCAATACCTTTACGGGCTTGGAATCGACCCTAATCTTTCCCCAGGACACGGCCTCATCGGGTCGGGCTCCAGAGTCACTTCCATCAAATTCCTGCGCTGTGTTTATGAACACCGCATAATCTGCTCCTTTTGCCTGGAAAGATATTAGGTTTGAAAAAAAAAACATTTAATGGAGACAATTTCACAATTTTGATGAGGTCAGACCAGTTCACAGCAGATGATGGGGAAGCAACAGGGTAATGTACTTGGGCCCTTAAAATAATAGTGAAAATAATAAATAATAGTTCTACCATACTTGACTTTGAGCCCAAGGAGTGTTGAGTGATGTGTTTTACAAAATACAGTTGAACACCTTCTATAAATGGATTGCACAATTATTACCCATGCATTAGCATTGCATGTATGGTGCTTGGCTAATCCTCCTCCCAGGACGATTATCCCTCTCTTTTTGGCATCCACAGCTATGTTTATGAGCTTTGGAAAATCTGCAGGAACAAACACTTGTGCCTTAATGAACATATTTAACCTATTTCAACATTATAGCAGGCGCGCAGCTACAGTTTCTTTACCCTCAGCTACATCTAGAATGAGGCCAGAATCCTTGGCTAAGAAGCAGTAGAAAAGATCTCCAATACCGCCATCTGTGAGCGCAGGGCTGAACACTGGGATGTCATTCTGAAACAGAAGCAAAATGAAAACTTAGAAAGTTTAAAACGCTTTACAAAGATTTGCAGTGGGAACCAGCACCTACTTTGTACGCCCAGTAGTAAATGGAGTCCGGGTTGTTTATCTCCTTCCCCATGCGATGGATCATTTTTGAAGGAGTCCATCTAACGCCCTGCGTAAAGATCAGATATCATTTTGAAACCCCATTTTATCAGTGACACAGATCAGTGATTGTATTTTAAAATTCCAAGTAATTACAACTAAGAAATTAGAAATCAGACCTGGGTTTTTTGCTCCTCCAGCATCTGTCCCATTATGGGAATTAGCCAATTCTCCAAGATCTCATAGTTTTCATCCGGCATAAGAAGATTACCAATCCTGCAGTGTCACACAAGATGAAATGAATCAGCCACAGGACGTAGTCTTATTATTTCCTTCACACTTTTTTTTCTATTTTTATTGACCTGTCAAGACCCTGGTCGTGTAGATCCTTGCCAGATAGAGCAAAGTCTCCAACGTAAACAGGGCCTAAGCACTTGATAAAATCCTCCTCAATTCCACCTGCAGTGGTCACTAAGACGTCCACCTTGGGCAACAAACATCACAGTTTCAGGAAACACACCTGCCGCGCTCTGAAAGGACAGGCTATTACATTTGCCATTACCATTTTGTGTTGTACCAGGAAACGTATCGTCTCCCTGACTCCACTGCTGACCATGTTTGAGGTGTAACTGAGGAAGATGGTGCAGCCGGGCACCGAGGTCAAGGACTCGCCTTCGCCACTTGTCACTTGCTCCTTACGCACCTCTATCTGTGGGTATGAAGATGACACCAATAAAGATACTGGATATTGTTGTCAGAACGATGCGTACGGGTTCTGTTGATCTTACCATTTTTTTGATTTGCTGGACAGCCTTTGCAATATGGGTGGCCTGGAAGCCGGTCTGAAGGAATGACTGCAATAGCTTATGGTAGTCCACTCCTTGGTTGAAGTCATAGCCCCGGACTTTTAGTGTGCCCTCTGGAATGGGTGCTGTCTTCCTGTATGGATATATTCGTGACGCCAAAGCCATTCTGTCTGATCAGGAGAAAAAAAAAAATTCTCATTGCTTATTTTTCACTGACTAACCTTTAAGATTTTAATTAACTGTCAAGCTGATGCATCATAGACTAACTGAACCTTAACTCTTCAATGGTAACTCTTCTAGGACCAACTATGTCTACTGCAGCTTGATGTTTTTTTTTCTCAAATTGTAAGTCACATGTTTTGAAGAAAATCTAAGACTTTTATGTGCGCCTTATAGTCATGAAAAATACGATAGTAAAGTAACTAGTGATTATTAGAGCAGTAGCTAGTAAGGTAATAAGTTACTTTTTTAAAGTAACTTGCCCAACGCTGAAAATAAACAACTAGAAAAAGATCATATTTCAGTCTTAATTTATGACAAAAAAATATCTGCTTAGTTTTTAAGATCTTGACCAAAGATTAGCCCAAAGCAGCAGTACAAACGGGAACAAAATGTAAAACAAATGTTTGAGGTTTTACAAATACAGAAATGCAGGTGTGATGGCGGTGAAATCATTACCTGTGCAGTCGTCAGCAGAGGTCTGTCTGTGAGAAGCTCCTACGGATCTATTGCCATTGGCGGTGCATATTACTGATCAGGGACAAAAGGAGGCGGGGTTACAAGTGCTGAATGTGAAAAGTAAAAAAAGTTGAAAGATGAAACGAGAAAATCCAGATGATGAGTAAACTGGGAGAAAACCCTCCCTAACTGGATTGGAATCCTGGAGAGCCATGTAAAAGAAATAATTACTAAAATTAGAAAATAAAGAAATGAAGAATTACTAGCATTGGGCAGAAGACAGGAGGCAGGGTTGGAGGGTGGAGGTGTTAAAGATGCTGAGATTCTCGTTTGGAGGGACAAGAATGGACAGGATCAGGAATGAGGTGATTATGGGGGCCACACAGACAAGACAGTTTGGAGTAAAAGCCAGATTGAGATGGTTTGGACATGTTCAGAGCAGGGACAAAAGAATGACCCTAGAGATGGAGCTAGCAGGTAGGAGACAAAGAGGAGATTGATGGATGCAGTGAGGGAGGACATGGAGGTAGTTGGAGCCTGAGTAGAAGATGGACAGGACATTGGGAGATGGGAAACATTAATTCAGTGCGGAAACCCCTGAAAACGGGACAAGACTAAAGGATAAGAAGAGGAGTTTGTGTGTAAAACATTGTCAATGTTCGTGAATAATTAGTGGACAGTGGTGGCTTAGTGGTCAAGGAACTAGACAATATCTGTCCCTAGCCTGTTAGCTCCTAACAGGGGAAACCAGTTTTGAGGTGGGGATATGAAAACTGCCATAACAGGCCGGGAAAGAAATGTTTGGTCATGTAAGCGATCTTTAACAACACTGTAACTAGGAAGATATTATGAGTGTTTGAAATGGATTTTAATTAGCCTGAGTAGCCTACTTCCACTCATTTTAGTATCCAGACATTACCAGCCTGAAGCCCACCCCTAGTGGCGAGGCTGTTTGTTGGAGGTCATTAGTTTGATGGAGCCTATTTGTTACTGTTTTAGCCTGGTCCGTTTGTCGATGAGTTTTGGTAATAATAACTCAGACTTTTATCCAACAAGAACCGCAAGATTCTGCATTTGGGTTTTTACCTTCTCCCTAACCCTAAAATCATAACATGGCTAACTTTGTGATTACTGAGATTACACAGACAGAATGCTCTGGTTGCACTGTAATTCCAAGTTTTATAATAAATAAAATTTACCACAAAAATGGAAATATACAGACTATATAACTTTATGAAACCCTTCAGAAAATTACTGAAGAAGGAAGTAATACCGTATATTTTACCTATTTCACTAGTGTATCTACAGAAAGGGATTTTTTTTCCTGTGATTAATTATAATAACTTAATCATTCAAAAAAATGGATGATTGATGCTCACAATAAGGAATAACGTGTGGCTGCTTCACTTGAAGGAATGAATGTTAATCGCCTTCTGCTGATGAATTATTTGGAGAAGTGAGGTCCTCAGGCCCATGGTCCTGCTTTGGGTTTTTTTACCAGCCTAAACAACATTCTTCAAAGGGGAGTAAACCTGTCCTCCAGATGGATGTCGTCCTCCTCATCACTCGTTGGTTTCCAATTATAGGGCCATGTAATTGCAGTGACAGGTGGGTATCGTTTATGACACGTTTTACCAGTCTGACCAAAATTTGTGAAATTGTCTTGAGTGCATTGTTACACTGGTGGAACAAGGGCTGCAAAAGCAGGTACAGCCAGCAAGTCAAGACCCAAATAACACAGAAATTCTTATCCCTGAGCCTTCAGGGATAAGAATCTCTGTGTTATTTGGACACTCATCTAATGCGTCTTTATGTCATAGGGATGTCTGTGTTGAATGGATGGATGGACAGATGGATGGATGGACGGATGGATGGATGGACGGACGGATGGATGGACGGATGGATAGATAGATAGATAGATAGATAGATAGATAGATAGATAGATAGATAGATAGATGGGTAAGTTGTATCGTAGGTTAATGTTAGTAGTGCTATGCTGTAATATATATCCACAGACCTTTTTGTCTTCGTCGTCTTGTTTTTTGTGTTCACAACAGTAATTTCGCGGATAAATATGAATTGAAAAATAGTCAACAACTGTGCATTAGCCCTCCTAATCAGAAGGTGGCAGCAGTGCGCCAAACGCGTTTGCCGACGACGACAAGAGGACAAAGAAGAGGGAAAACGGAAACGGAAGAAGAGAACTCGAGCATAAGTTTGTACATGGATTTTTTATTTTCTGACGATATTAGTAAACGTCTTAAAGCTTCAGATTTCCGTACGTCCGTGTGTGTCCGCTATCTGTCATTTATAAAACATATATTATCTAATATATTATCCCAGCGAACAGAACATTAGTACCAACGACCAAAGCTAAAGCAGCTACATGCTAGTCACTTGGATTTATTTTCAAGCCTTATTTGTTATAGTGTTGTTAATAAAAAAGAACCCGATGATTTATTTGAAACAGGTTATTACCTTGTGGTTTTGCTGTTGATTCAATAGGATAAATACACACGTGATTCCTTAATAACTTCTGCGCTGCCACATTTACGATATTGCCATTGTTATTTCCAGGGTTTTTAAATTGTACGTCCTGTGTGTGAATCATAACTTGAAGAAACAACCAATCATGTCTTCACTGGTAAGTATTTCGCTCCATAAATCGGTGTTTGTTTGAATATATTTATATATTAATGAGAAAAAAAAATCTCTTGTTTGTTCTTGTAGGGGAGCAACAATTCCTCATCAACAGAATACACTGTACGAGTCCCAAAGTAAGTATAACTTGTCGTGTATTGCAGTGGTCACCAACCTGGGACCCAGTAAAGTACCCCTAGGGTGCGCCAAAAAACAAAAAGGGCCACAAAAGTTCTGTTTATTTACTTTTTGATAAGAGATTCCACAGCGATTTTCTAGTGCAACCATGTTGGTCAGAACATTGATCACTTTTGTATGTCCTAGAACTTTTTATTATGACATTGTTTGGTGAGTCTGCATCAAACAAGTAGTTCTTCGTATTACGGAGTGTCCTTGAAGTGGCACCATGAAATCAGCTCAGTGTATACAACCAGTAAATTACTAATGATGAAAAAAAGACACAATTAGTTATTTACACATGTGAACATGTGGAAATCAAACTACTCAACAAAAATGTGAATAATGTTTTTATCGACAACATTGAGGCACATGTGATATGTGAAATGTAGCAATAATTTCTGTTTGTCTCCATAGAAACACAAATAAAAAGTACAACATTATGGCATTCAATTCTGGAGACAGAGTCAACTGTTCCACATGGACTCAGGTAGGCATCACTCACACTGGCACAATCGCACTCATATATATTGAACTCTGCATATAGTCCTACTGAAGATAGAAATACAAACACCAAGTACCTATTACTTATATTTGTTAATATTAATGTATTTTATTTCATTTCCAGGCTCGTATGGAAAGAGACATGAGTGCTCGTCGGATATATGGAGAGGAAGAAACACCAGAAGGAGCGGCTGGAAGTGAGTTTGGCAAAAAGCAGCGTGAAGAAGCCCGACGCAAGAAGTTTGGAATTGTGACACGTGAATTCAAGGTAGAGGACCAACCTTGGATCCTCAAGGTCAATGGTAAAGCTGGTAAAAGGTAAGAAGAAAGAAAATGTAACCTAAAAATCAGATCTTGTCACAATTGTTTTATTTTTTTTCTAATGTTTGCTTTTGTGGTAGGTTTAAAGGTCTAAAGAAGGGTGGAGTCACAGATAACGCATCCTACTACATCTTCACACAATGCCCTGATGGAGCATTTGAAGCTTTTCCTGTCCAAGGCTGGTACAACTTCACACCACAGGCCAAGCACCGGACTCTGACAGCGGAGGAGGCTGAGGAGGAGTGGGGCAGGTAGGATGAATGAGGAGCACAAGGAGTTTTTATACTGGAACAGTTCTGCCTGCTGGTGTTTGTGTATGTAATGTGAAGTATTTTCCTATTTTCACAGGCGTAATAAGGTCGTGAATCACTTCAGCATCATGCTACAAAGACGTCTCAGGGAGCACGAGCGTGGTGATGATGACGAGGATGAGAGCGAAAAATCTGGGAAAAAGAAAAAAAAGAGAGGCAGGGGAGGAGACTTACGAATCCACGACCTAGAGGATGATCTGGAGATGAGCAGTGACGACAGTGACAGCAGTTTAGGAGAGGGTACAAAACCATAAACTCAGTCCATGTTTATTTTCCACAAATAAGATTTTTTTTCTCTAACACTCAACCTGTGTCCCCACTTGGCAGATGGTGAGAGTAAAAAGGCCAAGAAAAACACAGGGAAAGATTCAAAGAAGAAGAAGAAACAAAAGAAAAATGAGAGAGAGGCACTGGAGGACAGTGATGATGGTGACCATGAAGGCCTGGAGGTGGACTACATGTCAGACGAAAGCAGGTACTGTCTTTATTCGACCAGTAGAGGGAGGCATTATACTTTAGAGCATTTTTGGTCATTTTTTTTTCTTATATTATTTTATGTTTTGATCAAACTTCCTTCTCGTTGTTACATTATGATTCACACCATTGCACACAACGAAATGTGACTTCCTTAACCATTATGCCACCAATTGCCCCAGTATATATATTTATAAATAAACAAACTGTCGCTCCTATTCAAGGATAGCTATCCTTGGCAGGAGGATCATTTTTACATAGTTGTAAAGTCCAATATATAAATATTAATGAAAAATCTATATTAAATCACGACCCACTCTTGAAATGAAAAAAAAAAACTTTGAAAAGTGTGCCCTTAAAAATAAGATTTTCTAAAATAAAACACATGCTCAACAGCAGATTGACATTATTTAGCTGATTTTAGATCAGCTGTTCGCGACCCACATTTAGGTCGGGACCTACCAGTTGAGAACCATTCCTTTATTGTAGATTGTGGAATTTTTCCAGATGCAGATGATAGAGAAATACATTTTGGCAAGCAGTGCTACAGGTAAACCCAGGAGGGCAAGGTATCCTATTTTTGGCGGTTAACGAAATGATTAAGTAATTAAACACTACAGAAATGTTGTTAACAAATACCCTCAGTGCTTGGACTTAAATTAATTAATTAATAACTTTTGGATGAATGTAATTTTGTGTCTGAATGTAGTTCTGATGGAGGGATGGAAAAAGAAAAGCCAAGCAAAGCGGAGGAACACCCCAAAGGTTTGATTGGTCTAATTATGGACAGGATTTAACCCATTAAATCCACAAACACTGATTTTTACCAATCTGTTCCCCTAGAAAATGCAAGAATCATTTTCTTTGTATCCCCTCCTAGGAATCGATGAGGAGTCTGAAAGTGAGGAAGAGAGCGAGGAGGAAAAACAGAATGAAGAGGAGGCAAAAGAGGAGGAAGAAGAGGATGATGGGAAAAAAACGCCTGTACAAATGGAAAAAAAGAAGAAAAAAGGTACAGGAATGCACGGTGACGGTGATGCACGCAACCGTTGAGTGTAACATTAGGTCTGACTTTCGTTAATGTGAACGTGGCAGAGAGCAGCGGAGAATCTGACAGCTCAGACGACAGCGACATCGAGGGAGAGACGGCCTCGGCTTTGTTCATGGTAGTTGGATTTGAAGCAGTTGCAGTTGTTGCGATTTTTTGAGAACTTTGAGCAAATGTTGCTAAAGTCCACTTTCTCTAACCCAACTCCCAGAAAAAGCGCACTCCACCTAAACGTGGAGGTCGTGGTTCTGCGGGCAGCTCCAGGACGGGCAGTCGTCCGGGAACGCCTTCCATTGATTCCGCGGCTACCTCTAATACCCTACGTGCTGCTGCTAGCAAGTTGGAGCAAGGTCTGTATTTACGGTAACGCTGGGTTGTGGGGACCTTTGTACAGAAACATATGCTGTAAGGTTTAATAGCTCCTGACACTTAGCTATACCATCACCTTTGGACTAATCTCCATTGTACATAAAGTAGGCGGTTGTTTGCAATGAGGCCCATAGCCCATATTGTCTGATTACTTGGTGACTTATTACCAAGTACGGTTGGTGTACTCTGTGAAACAGGAAGTAGAAGTACATTAGCAGGATGTGTGGCTTTACTTTTAAAAGACAAGGACGCATGCAAATTGTTTGCATTAGATGGTGGTCACACACTGTTGGTTCCAGCACAATGTAATTCACTATTACATGCAATGAGAGGGAAGTAGCACTGCCTCTGTTGCAACATTAGTTGTTCTCAATTGTTTCTAATATTGATGTAAGTCCATGCTAGTGATTCTAGAACAGGCATGGACAAATCAAGGTCCTGTATATGTTTTGTGGTTATACTTCTGCATTTTCCCTCCAAAGCATTTCCACATTTTAGCCTTTCTGCATGTGTGCGTTACAAGGCAATTATCTTCATTCACACGAACACTGAATCAACCTGCGCCTGGGTTTGTGTTTAGTTCACGCACTATGTTTATTTAACTAACCGCACAAACACTTCTTCTTACTATACAGGCAAAAGACAGCCTCAGGGACCGGCCACAGACTCACCTGCTGCTAAAAGACTAAAAATGGAGCCAAGCAGCCAGAGTCCCGTTCCTTCTGGAAAGAGTACACCTCAACCTTCATCAGGAAAATCAACTCCTAGCTCAAGGTGTTTTTTTTTTTTGTTGTTTTGTTTTAAATGTTAGATCGTTGCAGTGTTCCGACAATGACATCCACAAGTACTGAAAAGATTTTATATTGCAAAGGTGTCTCACTCTCCCATCATGCCTCCACAGCGATGTACAGCTCACAGAAGAAGCAGTTCGACGCTACCTGATCCGCAAACCAATGACGACAAAAGATCTGCTGAAGAAGTTCCAGACGAAGCGCACTGGCCTGAGCAGTGAGCAGACCGTCAACGTGCTGGCACAGATCCTGAAGAGACTCAATCCAGAGCGCAAAAATGTCAACGACAAAATGCACTTTTACCTCACGGAGTAACCAATGAGGGGCTGCAGAATGGCGCCGGTGCAACCCAACACCTGATCTCAGACGATAACACATGACAAAACAGTATTCCCTTCAGAACAACACAACAGAAGATTGTCAAATTTGAGGAAATGACATACTTTCTGTAAAATGTTGGTAACAACAGTAGGCTGTAGAAGAATTTTCTTAGTTTTGTTTTTTTTAATAAATTTTCAATCAAATGTTTGTTTGTTTCTTACTTTCTCATTTGGTTCTCTTTGATTGTTCATGGACACAAAATTAACATAAATACATCCATTAAACCAGGGGTTTAAACTCAAATAGGTTGGCCACCACCCACACTAACATTTCATCGAAGGGTCACGTCGGCTTTTCAGTGGTAAATATAAAAGAAAGAATTTTTATAAAATACATAATTTTCCCATAGATTTTGTGTAATACAACACTGAACCACAAGGGGACTGTGGATCTTTGAGAACTGTAGGATTCACCATAAAGTATGGAGATGTATGTATATGCATATGTATGTATATGTGGTCCTTCCTTCTGGACCACAGATATTAACGAGTAACGATCTCCTTTACGCCACAGTAACAACAACTTTGTTATTGTGTTGTGTGCTGCTGTACAGCGTCACGCGCGTGTGTTTGAGACAGTTTATTTGCTAAAAGGCAAGAAGACCCGCCCATGTCTCTTTCTGATTGGCTTAGTATGAAAAGTGAACGTATGTTAACCAATCATCGCCCCTTTTCAACACAATGAATTACATAGTGCACGCCCATCTTTCGCACCATGACTGTTAAAGTTAAAAAGTAGTTGCGTTACGTAACGGCGTTACAAGAAACGTGTTAGTCCCAACACTGCTCCTGACACAGTTCCACGACTATTCATTAGACTCTTGGATCAGGGTTTCTATGGACAAGGGTTATAAATAGGTCTATAAATGAGTGTCAACAACAGGAAAAGCTTGCTTTCTCTACTAGGTTTGTGAGGAGAAATCCAGACCAACTGGTCAAACGTATTTGCATTCTCTACATTCACTCTAAGCTTAGTGTGGTAGGGATCAATCAAGTCACCCTTGGGATTATTGTCCAAACTGATAAGACAAACTGAGGATGCCTCTTTATAACTCCAATGTTTGACAGCAGAGTTTCCCCCCACCCCAGAGATGAGTTAATGAAAGCCTTTTATTCATTGGTACTCCTCCAACAAGACGATCATCAGATGCTAATGCTGTCAATGCACACACACAAGTGCAGTTCCTGTACGGGCAGATGGCCAGATATAGATATAGATCTGTTTGCATGTTGTTTTTTTTATAGTTTTGACTGGCAAAGTGTGTCATCCCTTAGCACAGTTATGTATTTGCGGGACACACTAATTTCCAAACAAGGTGTAAAAAAAAAAGTGTGTGGCTCCATATCAAATTCCAAGTGGAGCACACATTTTTCAATGTGTGTCTTGAAGGATTTTCTGAAATGGAATATGACACATTGTTCAGATTCATGACCTGCAGTGTTATAGTTTCACTGGCAACAGCCACCAAGGAAGAATGGACTCCGTCTCTGCTGTGGATTTAAGCGTCTTCCCTCTTTAATATCGGGATGAAATTAAAGAAAAGCTTAAATGTTAAAGCTTTGCTAAGTATTACAGGAATGGTAGCCAAAAAAATAGTGTAACATATCTCAATAGCACCTCCTGTGGTGACATGTGAAGGTTGCAGAAAAAAGGTTTTGCACGTATATGATATGATGGCGGGCATGTGTAAATATTTGGACTGTGGGGCCAGAGTGGGCACCAACATTTGGCTGTGGCTTATGGGTTAAGACCCGGTCTGCTTATTGAATAACCCCTGGGAGAAGGATAATGTTTCTATAAATTAATAGAACAGAAGTGTCGTGGGCCAATTTGAAAAGCCCAAGGGGCCGCTTCAGGCCCTCGGGCCTTACTTTGTTAGTCTGTTCTATGGGATCATTTGTGTTTTTTATGGTCTAAATCAGGATATCCGCACTTTTTTGTCTCGTGAGATACTCTTCAAAGGACCAGGGTGAAGTGATCTACCTAGATTGAAAACTCCAAATATATTTCCCGATATAAATTAGATAGTGCATTCTATACATTATGTACGTACTATATGTTATACTGTCTGACTCAATACCTTTATGTCTAAACATCTATTTTGTTTTTATCATACCACTACATTTTGATACATTTACATTATGATAGCAGCTACAGAAAATAACACAAAACCTTTTTAATGTGTTTTTAAAGTTAAGTAACTAGTTATTATACTTTATACTTTTATAATTTAGTAACTAGTGCCATAACTGATGACTTTTTCAGAGAAGTAACTAGTAAAGTAATAAGTTACTTTTTTTAAAGTAACGTGCCCAACACTGCTAGAACTAACTACTATTATTATTATTAAAGTTCAACGTTGACAAAAAAAACCTCATGAATGGCTTCCGCATTCTTCTAGACCAACTACGATTGATAAACAGCAGGTAATCCCTAATCACACACAGCCAAGGTGGGACGCCGGAGAGTGTCATTTACATAGATCCTCTCCCCTCGGAGGCAAATTTGCAAAGCAAAAGAAATGTCAGAGGTGGAGAAATCTTTGCGCTTTAACATGGAAGTGGGTGGGGTTTGAAAAGACAGGCACCGTGACTCTGACTGGATCCAATGACACTCTGGCTGCGTCCATCCCTGAGCACACAGGTAAGGAACGCAGAGGATTTGTGAAAGCTGCTGATTTGGTGGTGGACTTTGGTTGGGAGCAGTGAAATACAGGTGATTCTTGTGGTGAAAACTGGATTTTTTCTCATTAGCTCGTTATAGGTCATGTTTAATTACTGATATTATTAATATGTGATTTTATCTGAGTCCTGCTAGATGTTTATGTCCAGAGAGAAATACATATTGTCCAGAGTCTGTTTAATGGTCCCGTGTGGTCTTGACTTTCTCCACCCCTTGTCCAACAGACTGCCAAACTAGAAGAAATGGACTCAAAGACGCAGGCAGAACCCATGCGTGTTCTGGTGACAGGTGGTTCGGGCTTGGTCGGCAGTGCCATTAAACATGTGGTGGAGGAGAAAGGTGGGAGTCGCGATGGAGAAGAATGGTTCTTCCTCTCGTCCAAGGATGCAGATCTGAGGTATGTTTTTGTTCACTTGCCATGTCCTCAATAGATACTGTAAAAAAGAAAAAGGAAATTCTAGAGAAAATTTAATTCAAGCCATGAATGTGATTTTTTTCTATTGTTCAAAAGAATGTTGTGTAACACAGTTTAGGAATGAAAAAAAAAAAACAACCCTTAGTTCAATCTGAGTCACAACAACAGCCTTCAGACTTAACTCAGGGCAGCTGGAGGGAATCCAAGGGTTTAAACAAGCACCCCCCAGCCCGTCTTGAGTGAGTGAAATGTTAATACCACAGCACAAAAGTTAAGGAGCAGGATTTCCCAGACACACACTTCCTCGCCCAGGTCACATTTACAGCCCATTGTGTAATCCTGCAGGGTGAAACACAGATCACATTCACAGCAGGCAAAAAAAAAACTGTTGTCAAACCTGTAATGGTTAATAACCCCTCTTGAATCAACCATGGAGATAAAACCCTCTATCAATCCTTGGACAGGGACACGGATCAGACCAGAGCTGTGTTTGAGAAGTATCGTCCCACTCACGTCATCCACCTGGCAGCAAAAGTCGGAGGGTTGTTTCTGCACCTACGGGAGAATCTTGATTTCTTGGTGAGTTTTCCTTTCCTTGAAAAAATGCTCAAGAAAACAGTATTAATAGTATGAATGGACTGGAGGCGAGAAGTGGGTTGCAAGCCATTGTTGGAGCAACAGAAAATGTTATGTTTTATAGTAATTTCTATTGCCAGATCAAAGTAATATAGTTACTGAAGAGTTACCATATGGTATATTAAATAAAATTGAGAAGCTAAAATTTTTAAGGAAGCAGACTTGGTTCCGCAAGGCTTGAGGTTCTACTCCACCAGCCATCAGGTTGCTACTGAGGTGCTTTGATCATATCACTTGCCCGACCCACATAACTTTAAGTGGGTTCACCACCCACAGAAGGACTCGCAGTATGGTGCAATCTGATTTGGGTGGCAGTCGTGAAGACTGCCTAATGGATAAGCTGATGAAGATGAAGTAATTAATTAATTAATTCAAGTTTTCGTGGGTTGTGTCCTGAACGGGGATGTCTAATAGCATTGCTCGGTTGATATTATTGGCCCAATATAAACCTTTTGTCCTGCAATCATAAGAATCCGACACCACAATGTAAGGGTTTTGCTAAATTTTCTGGAATCGCAAACAGGGTTCTGATTTACCCTAGCTTTGCGGCAAAACGTGGCATATACTAGTATTAGTAAATCTTAGTACTTAGTAAAAATTGGTATCGGAAAAATAAGTGTTTGAGCAATGAATCTGACATCCCTAGTCCTAAAGCCACCTAGTGGAGAACCACTGATTCACCACGGCCCTGAGCTGTAATCTAAACCTGAAACTAAAGCCACGAAAAATCTAGCTGCGACTTTAACATGGTTTCCCTCTGCAGGATGTACTGAGCTCTTCTCAAATCTTGTTTCCCTGATTTGTCATTGCTCTTTGAGTCACTGCCAGTCTGTTGTCTTCACAGAGGGACAACCTGAAGATCAACGACAATGTCCTGCAAACAGCTCATGAGATGAATGTTTCCAAAGTGGTGTCCTGTCTGTCCAATTGTATTTTTCCAGACAAAACCACCTACCCCATTGATGAGACCATGGTGAGCTGCTGGACACACTCCCCCAGAGGTTCCTACCGTATATCACGACTATAAGGCGCACACAAAAGTCTTAGATTTACTTCAGAATGTGTGGTGCGCCCTGTGTGTTGTTGTTGTAAGGCAGATGTAGTAGAGGACACCATGAGAACGTTAAAGGGGGAAGTGTGGGCGTGGATTGTATATAAAACCCGCGCCCTATAATCAGGTGCGCCTTATGTGTGTGTTACGTAAATATAGTAATGGCAAACATAACTGAGCCTTTTTGTACGGTGCGCCTTATGGTCGTGAAAATACGGTAATTGGAATCTTGTGATTTCTGTTGTTTTTCAATGTGATGTTAAATGTTACCTTCACAGGTCCACAATGGTCCACCCCATGAATCAAACTTCGGATATGCCTACGCTAAAAGGATGATTGATGTTCAGAACAGGTGAGGGCTCGTACAGAAGGACACAGGTGTGTAAGCTGATGCTCTTTGTTGACATTTCGCAAACATTCCTCTTTGTCCATGCATGTGCTTTGTAAGGGCGTACTTCAGGCAGCATGGACGATGCTACACTGCGGTCATTCCTACTAATTTGTTTGGCCCTCACGACAACTTCACTGCTGATAATGGACACATGCTCCCGGCGGTCATCGGCAAAGTTTACAAAGCCAAACGTGAGCAACTGGGATCTTATTACCGCCCGTAGGCAACAACCCGGAAGAGTGGTTCTGATTCACTGTCTTTTCTCTACAGAGGAAGGAACCGCGTTGGATGTATGTGGAACAGGGAACGGCCGACGACAGTTCACTTTTTCTCAGGTAAGGTATTACACACATACAGATATATTTTTCTTCCTTCTTCTTTCAGTTTGTCTATTTTCAGGGGTTGCCACAGCAAATCATTGTTTTCCATCTCCCCCTGTCCTCTGTATCTTCTACTCTGCCACCAACTACCTCCATGTCCTCCCTCACTGCATCCATCAATCTCCTCTTTGTCTCCTACCTGGTAGCTCCATCCCTTAGAATCTTTCTTTTACCAATGTATCCACTGTCCCTCCTCTGAACATGTCCAAACCGTCTCAATCTGCCTCCTCTTTCTTTAAACCTTCCTGTCTGTGTAGTCCCTCTAATGACCTCATTCCTGATCCGGTCCATCCTTGTCTTGTAACCTCCACTCCCCCCCTTTCATTTACA
>JAFBJS010002163.1:54490-144582 GCA_016785265.1 Paraplagusia blochii | reverse complement strand
CCCCCACACCCCCCCACACACCTTGGGCTGGGCTGTACCCCCAATGTACTATATACATATATATAACTGTATTAAGAAAAATCTGCTCAGTGCTTCCATCTGTGACCCACGTCTGGAACTTGGAGGAGCAGCGTGCGTCATGTGCTGCAGCTGCAGAATCGACCTATCTCTCGTTACATAGTTAAAAATGGACCGAAAGGCGACGAATCCGTGCGGGTTCTGGTAGGTTTTATTTTCGCAAGCCACAGTTCCTTCCATCTAGTGACTGATCCATCCATCGGTCCATCCTTCCGTCCCTCTGTCCCTTACCTGTTCCTCTTGGGAGGAGAAGAGAGAGGAGGCCAGGAGGCACGCGCAACCCGACTTCAACGAAAGAGGGAGATAGAGAGAGGGGAGGGGGAAGAGAGGGAGAGAGAGGACGCGATGCCAGGACATTTGGGTAAATCATTGCGGACGTATGTAGATCTCTCTTGGCGGTGATGGTGAGGGGCTTTTCTCAAGACAACATCAGCATCAAAAACTGAATCCACGGCCATGAGAGGGTGTATGACGGCGGAACAACGGCCACCGTACCCTTGTCTTTGACGACACCGACCCCCAGCTCCATCGTGGATGGTCGCGCAGGTGACGGACAGAGGATGACGCTCACGGCCAAGCAGGAATCTACATATTCCGTCTGAGACATTGGCATTTTTTCCCCTCCCTTTCAGCGCGGAGACAACAATGACTCTACAGAAGAAGACGGTATTTCTCCTTCCCTCGTTACCTCGAGATTTCCAAATTAGACGCGTTTGACGAATGCAGCGGTTCTTATGGTCTCAGCGCACTGGTTAAACAGCTGCACGGCACAGGAGCCACCGTCTTACTGCCCATCGTTCCAAACGTTGCGGATATTTTAGAAATAATTAAATAAAAAAAAATATTCTTTAGCTTATATTAGATTAAATTCCTGACGCATTTCACCTGTTCGGAAAGACGACCCCCACCTGCAACGATGGATTTATGAGCATTTTAAATATAATCCACGTATATTTTTTTCCATCCAACTCATCGTTTGGGTCATGTGTGATATTTCGACATGACAGTAAATAATTAAGTGCTTGCACAGACGTGGATCAGGCTGCGGTGGGGCTGTGATACATACAGGATCCAGAGAGAGAGAGGGGGGAGAGCGTGAAACATCCATGTTAACGCACAACAACCTCTCCATCATTTCACGTTGGGGGCAAAACCTGTTGTATACGGACACGGGGACGGACTGAAGACTCCCCCAGTAGCACTGTAGTGCAGCCAGCCGGTCAGCCAGAGCGACCGCACACTCAATTTCCTCACACCCACAAACGGCTGTTGGCAGAGGCGCACGGAGAAGACGGTACATGGGCGTCCGGCTCTGATCGAAGCATCAGCTGAACTGCTCTCCGCAGGTGCAGGTGCTCAGCTCAGGCTCACAAGACCACCCGTTGTGCATGAGACGTTCCGATCCGGATGGGATGTAATGTTGTGTGGCTGCACAGCTGAGCATTGGTCTCCTTCTCCGCTGCTTCGTGAAGATTGGCTCTCGGGGTCTGAAGAATGGCACGGTTCGGAGACGAGGTACCCGCCAGGTATGGCGGAGGGCCCGGCGGCGGGGGCCCCGGCGGTCGCGGTGGCAGCAGGCAAGGAGGTGCCCACGGACACGGTCACGGACACGGACATGGACACGGACACGGCCATGGGCATGGGCACGGGCACGGTCCACCCGGTGGGCCCGGGGCCCAGAGAATGTACAAGCAGTCTATGGCGCAGAGAGCCCGGACTATGGCCCTCTACAATCCCATTCCCGTACGCCAGAACTGCTTCACTGTCAACCGTTCGCTGTTCATTTTCAGCGAGGATAATTTCGTGAGAAAATACGCCAAAAAGATCACCGAATGGCCATATCCTTTTCATGACATGATACAGTGAGTAAAAGCTGCCAGTGGGGAGCGTGACCGAGTATGAGGTAAACTGCAGACAAATGTCTGCTTAATTGGATTAATCCATGCCCCTGATTATTAAAGAAATAGACTGTAGGTGGAGACCAAATCGCAAAAGTGTAGAATGCATCAGTAGAAGCTCACATATGTCAGCGGGGCGACAGGAAGGCTGGACGTGTCAGATAATTTCTAGTTAATTTAAGATGAATGGGACACGTTCCTTTTTTTTACGAGGCTGTAGATCACCGTCAATTCCATCCGTTAGTAATTCCACGTCACACTCGTTTGGCACAAGCTTGATATACATCCTCCCGTATTTGTGGAGTAGATGGGGTGGAGGCAGAGCCGTCTAGGGGGCGCTGATGCTGATGTCAGCAGCATGTACACTAGGCTACCGGCCTGCTGTTGGTACAAAAAAAATAGGAATGGGAGAAAGACAGAAGAGGAGGGAGGAAGGTGAAAGAAACCAAGAGAGACAGGTTGAAGAAGACACTGTGTCTTTCTGTCGTTCGGATATAGAATTTAGAAAGAGGTTTCTATAAGTGTGTGTCCTTGCAGTGAGGTGAGGCAAACAAGCTCCTGTCTCTTTCTCTGTCCCTCCCTCTGTGTGTGATGAAGGGGTGAGGGGAGTTAATGAGGGAATTGATTTGCAGCAATAATTGCAAATGATGATATTGTGATACTTGGACTGTGAC
Source organism: Paraplagusia blochii (assembly GCA_016785265.1). Lineage (NCBI taxonomy): Eukaryota > Metazoa > Chordata > Actinopteri > Pleuronectiformes > Cynoglossidae > Paraplagusia > Paraplagusia blochii. The sequence goes on along the minus strand of JAFBJS010002163.1, from coordinate 141,932 downwards.
ATGGGGACGTAAACTCCAGGCTGCAGCGAGACACGGCTCTGCTCTGACCTTGAGTCACATCTGCCCGACGTGTTTAATGTCCGATGAGTAAAAAGGATTGAATTTACGACACGTACTCTCAGTATTTCATGATGCATTCTTGGATTTAATCTTATATTCCACACCAATTGAACACTTTAAACGGTGTCTAAAGTGTTTCCATCTGGAGCCGCTGGTGTTTGTGCATTCATAATTCATTTTTTTTCATGGCTGCTGCCTTTTACTGGAGACATCTTGAGATGTTAATTAAACACCAGCTTAAGTAAAGTGCAGATCCTTCCTCAGTGCTATGAAGGATCAGAAACAAGCAGATCTTTGGTAAATATCTCTTTATGGTCAGGAAAAAAAATAACACATACAGTATTTTTTCTGACTTTTGCATTTAGGAAAAGACAGTCACATGTCCATATTCCTATTTCAATATTTGCTGCCCATTTTTGAAAAATTTTTGTTTCACATTTTACAGTTGATCATTAAGATTTGATGAAAACCAAAAAAAAACAATGGGGTCCTGCTGCCAGCAATAGTATTACCAGGTGTAGGGAGATTTATTGGATTCAGCTAAAACCAGATGTGTGAGTCACAGAAGAACAACTACTCAGCACAATTATGACCTGCAGCTTTATTTAGTTGTGTACTGAATGTAGACCCAGGGGAGGGTCCTATAAATACAACTATTTGTTCACATTCACTTCTGAACTCCAGGATCATAGTTGTATTCAACTTCATTATTATTTTCTTTACAATTCACAGTTTTTAACAAGTACCATAGTCAGTTGTATATCGTGAGGAAATCAATGTATATATTTCAGGCTAAGGACTGATGATGATTACCTCAGACAATATCTTCCCTAGTTGAGCTCAGAGTGAGAAAATCTTTTATTAAGTACAGATGTCCGATAACTTTAGCCGAGATCCAATTTTGCCTAGTTTGGCACTTAATTTTGCGATACCATTATCGACTGATACCAATATATATTCCACATTTTGCCCCCAAAACTGAGGTGAACATCTCAGAATCTGATGAGACCCTTGATCAGTGAATTTGGCAACCCAAGCTATGGTATATTAATCTGTTTTTGTCGAATTTTCATCATCAGAGCAAAAACTGAAACCAATCTTACCAATTTCACTTATAATTATTCTAATATCAGACCAAAATATAGGCCGACCAAAGTTATTGTAAAAGGTCAAATCTTTACTAGGTGTTTACCAACATGGCGTTGATGTTGCTTTGCTGACCTCACCTGCAGGGACCTGGGGACAGATTTGATCATTGTCAGACTAATCTTACTGATATGCTTTATGACAAGTCAGCAGAGCAGAGCAGAGGGACTCAGGTGTAGATTTCTCCATCACTGGGTTTGAGGACACTGAGGTAATTAAATCACTCCAAAGGGGTAGAAGAGATGTGTCCTGAGTTACTGGAAGATTTGGATGTTGTAGCTCTTGTCTTGGGTGACACACCAAACCCATGATGCAGAGGTTTGCTGGGTTACCCTTTAATGTCTGTGATGCCTTTCTACAGTAATTAACAGGTGGGTTAATCAGAGTACTGTTTTATGGGGGAATTTCTTTCACCATATGAGCAACACCCCATGTTTGTTCCAACTTCAAAATAGACTATATTGATATATATTATTATTAATCACTAGTTGTTTGCATAGTTCAGGCAGCATTAGCCTAGCGTGGTTTTGAAACTATTGCTACTGCGCACAATTTTTTTCAAGATAGACCTAAAATCCCAGTAACACTTTCACAACTCCATTGTCCTTTATTTAAAATATTACACCTCATTCAAATTATTTTTTTTAGAAAGAATTATATGAAATACAAATTTAATGTCAAAAATGTATCAAATATATATAGAAAAAATGATTAGATTACTTTAACATGCTGTTCCAATCTATAAGCACCATGCGCCATTGGGAACCAGTGATAGAGGTCAAAAACTATGGTAAGGTCCAAGGTTTGTAGAATCTCCAGAGGTAAAGATGCTACAGTATCCACTATCCTCCACAAACTCATTGAGTGGTGGAAATCCTCTGTATTACAGTACTTTAATCCTCAATGTATTGGCGCCCAGATGTCAGTCCAACACTTTTTGGCGTGTTGGCTGGCTGCCAGCAAAACACGCTTTTTAGCAACTGTTGCCTAGACACCCAACTGTTTGTCCCCAAACACTCCAGCTAATCTTATAAAAGCCCTATTTGCAAAGTCATCCATAGAGAGGAATGCTATTATTAGCATCTTGTGTTAGCCGTGTGCTAGACAAAGGAAGTAGCCGAGGTCTTGTGGCGCTCTCACTGATTTTCTGCTGAGTCTGTAACCGAGGTCAGGTTGAAGGAACATCCGTGAACAAGCAGTGCTGTATTTCAGCACCATCCTGAGCACCTGGGTTCACTGTGCGTAATTTGGCAGGGGCAGAAAACGTACAAACCGAAAATCAATACGTCTTATAAAATCTCTCTACGTCTCATCGATAAATCATTATTTAATGGGAGGTTGAATATGTGACGATGAATCTACGTGTCTACGTGGACTTTCTGATCTTATTATGCAACAGAAGGACACAGATTGTCCCCCGCAGGTTTATTGAACGGTAGCGATGACTATTGCACACTGTACAATACGGCGCCCGGCATTGGTGGTTACTGTTCTCCTCATGTCTTCAAAATCTGAAACAATATATTGTGTTACATGCGGCCAGAAAGATGAACCAGAATGGGTAATATAATAGCACCACAGAAATGTAAAACTAAATGGCTGACCCTCTGACCACCTTATAGATCAATCTGACCTTGTCCCCTCCATTAAGGCCATCACACATCAGGGTTACTGGGGACTGTGGAGCCGCACTGATTTATTTTTGACATTTTCAGTCTGCTTCAGTGTACAAACATATAGGTCAATAGGCAGGTATTAGCAAACTAAGGCCAAGGGGCTGGATGTGGCACGTTCAGTTTTGTAATCTGTCCCCACCAAACCTGTTTAAATTATATAATTATTTTGTATTGTGACTATAATTTATTGCATAAGACATGAGGCAGAGCTGAAGGTGGTAAAAATGCTGCAACTCACTAAGGAGTGACAAGGATGGACAGGAACAGGAATGAGATGATTAGAAGGAAAACACAGACAGGAAGGTTTGGAGAAAAAGCCAGATTTAGATGGTTTGGACATGTTCAAAGGAGGGACAGTAGATACATTGGTAGAAGAATGATCCCAGAGATGGAGCTACCAGGTAGAAGACGAAGACGAGATTGATAAATGCAGTGAGGGAGGACATGGAGGTAGTTGGAGTCGGAGTAGAAGATACAGAGGACAGGGGGGATGGGAACTGGTGATTTGCTATTGAAACCCCTGACAAAAGCAACAAGCCGAAAGGAAAAAGAATATGAAAGAAGTTTGTATTGTCACTTTACATTTCATGACTCTTTTATCAAATCTGTGTAGCATATCTGTTTAGGCTTTATGCATGACTTACATGTCACACAAATTAGTTCACATAAATGTCTAATTAATCTACTCCTCATCTGACAACGTCCAATTTAGGCCCAAGTTTTCCTTGGCTATGTTTGTCCATGTGGCTTTTGTCTCTGCGGGATATAATTTGTTGTCCATGTGCATATGTATGATTTATTGTCCATTTACACAGCTACACAAACGTGTGCGTGTGTGTGTGTGTGTGTGTGCCGTTGGCGCAGGATATTGAGGATACACCGTTTGTTTCACCAGTGTAAACCGAGAGGAAGTCAATGTGTGTCTTTGCTATCTATAGTAGGAAACGGCTCGATGTGACACGTGATACCAATGATATGTTTTTATAAATAAGACTCAGACTCATAATCACAGGAAATGCAGCAGGGTTCGTTCAGTTTCAGAACTCATTCAATTTTTCACATTTACGAATTTTTCACATTGGGTGAATGCATACTATAATTTTTTTCTGTTTAATTTATGGGCAAACTAAGGCCTGGGGACCAGATGTGGTACACTCATCTTTGTAATAAATCCTACAAAACCTCTACAAGTTATATATTTGGTTTGGAGTGTGATTATACTTACTATACTTATTGTCGACATAGCTGAGGCCATTTTAACCATTATAATGACTTTTTTCCCCCACAAACATCTGCTCCAAACCTGGCCTTCATGTCCAATTCTAGGGCCAACCATGGCCCCTGTGTCAAAGAAGCTGCCCGTGTCTGGTATGGACACTATCTATGGTTGTATGTGTGTGTGAATGACACTCGTCTTCCATATCTGACCTCATCAAAACCTGATCAATAACTGAACAAATGACCCTTCAAGTCATTTAGATTGAAGCTCTTGCCTCAGCTGTTTCACAGGTGCAGTCGAATAGAGCATGGCTAACCACATACTGGCTTGTTAATGAGAAATAAAAAAAATCAGGAATTTGACGAAGACGTTCCATGGACTGTTTGGCTGTAGTGTGAATAGAACTGGTTAGATAGTGGTTAGTTAGTAGTTAAGTAACACAAATTTCAGACAGATATTCATAATGAGTTTCTAGTGAAAAAAAAACTTATCTGTTTATTTTTTATATACACTACATATTGTATGAGGCAAAAAAGTGAGAGGAAGTCAGGTGAGGTGAGGAATGAGGGTCTCTGGACATTTTTTTTGTGGAAAGAAAGAGTAATCTTCTTTCGCTGCAGAATTTAAATTATTTACTGGCGTTCCTCCAGCCTGCGACTCTCAGACGATAACTAGGCAGATTTAACATCAGCTTCATTCCTTTTGTGTGTGTGTGTGTGTGTGTGAGAGAGAGAGAGGGAGAGAGAGTCTAGATCTAGCCAAGGCAGACATTTAAGACAAGTAGCTTACAGGACAAACCATACACACCATATTTCACATAAATATTATATAAATGTATATATAGGCAGATGTGTGTCCCCAAGGCTTCAGGTTCAAATCCACCAGCTGCCAGGTTACCACTGAGGTGCTCTAATCCAAGCACCTTCCCAACATACAGAACTTCCAGTGGGAAGGCTGACAGTATGGTGTAATGTGTTTTGGAGACAGAAATATTCTACAGTGATGTCTTATACAAGTGAAGGAAATAAAACTTTCAAGCGTGTGTACTATTTTAGTTTTATAAACACAATTTTTTGCCAAATATGTCCAGCAATATGAAATTATATTTAGTACATTTGCCTCTTTGAGTGTGTTGAGTGTGTGTGCCTGTGTTTGGGCCTCTGGGTTCAATCTCCTTACGCCAAACCTTTGACTGTCAGGTAATAAATGTGTGAATTGATCCATATCAAGTCCCTAAAGGCAGGGTTGACACCAGAGTTTGCATGAGGACAAACACGTGCATGGACGCACACACACAGACGTAGAGAATTAAAAAGTCTAGCCACACGACTCCACCTAAACTTTCTCGGAAACAAGCTCACATATTTTATTAACTTGATGTGATTAAAATCCATTTTTCTTAGATTGTCAACAGAGTCTAAAAATGAACAAGTTGTGTTGTTTTGTTGAGATGTACTGCTTTTGTAACACACATGGCAGTACAGCAACGAGTGCAAAATCAATATGGAAACATGCTGCTGTGTGGGGTCCGAGACATAAATCATACCAGCAGCGCTGATTTGAGCTGTCGCTGGCAGAAATCTGCTGAGTCGGCTGTTTTAGTCAATGTGTAAGCAGATGTTTTTTTTGTACTTCATCATAATCATTTAAGGCAATTATTCTGTGTTGCTGCCCCATTTAAGGCTCACCGATTAATGTCAACATGCTTTTTTAAATATATAAGAATAACACACACACAGAGTCCACTTTTTTGCTAGTTTAATCAAAACTGTCAGTGTCTTGACAGAATTAAAGGAGATCTCATTGAGTCAGTAACCTGTGGGTCACCAACTGTGTCCAGTCATGCATGTTTATTGCATAAAGAGTAAATAAATAATGGCCTTTTCATAAGCCATTTCATTTCATTCCTCCCTCTCTCCCTCACTGTCAATCTCCCTCTCCGTCTTTCTATCTCTAACTGCGCTCTACATTTCTCTCATCACCTTTTTTCTCTTAGCTTTGCATTCTTGACCTGATGAATAATTCAGCCAGTTTGAATCCCTCTGTCTAACCCTCTCCCCCCCTTTCTGTCTCTTTCTCTCTCTCGCTCTGTATGTGGAACAAGGGATGTTTACCAGACCTATTTTTGGCATTTGAATATGTAGAGAAGTAGACTACTGTATGTGGAAAAGAAGAGGTAGAGAGAGAGAGATTTAGGGAATGCAAGTTTTAGGAGAGAGATAGAGATAGAAAGAGAGATAGGGAGAGAGAGTCTCTAATGAATTGTCTGTCTGTGCCAGTGTTCTTCGTCACATGCTGCAACTGTTACTAGACAAATCCTCCTGGAAACCTGCGCTGTTGTGTTAACACACTCTTGACGCAAGCACGAGGATGCATGGTTACACACTTGTTGCGAAGCGGCTTGTTTGTGTGCGCCGTTAAAAGAGCAAGAACGGCCGGTGTCACACCTTCCCACACAGGCGTCACCTGCGCCTGAGAAACTGTCACAAAAAGTTCCACTAATAGAGAAGCACTCACATACACACACACACACACACACACACAGGCGTGAGCACACACACAGCGCCAGCAGCATCTTGCTCAAATGGCAGCTTGGCAGTTATGTGGGTGAGGAGCGTAAGGTTGTGGCAGGGGTGAGATACAGACTCACCATATGCCATTTGGAATAAACACTGTGGAAATAGAGAGGGTGAGTGTATACACACACACACACACACTCACACACACACCGGCTGATGCTGAATCAGAACAGGAAGGCCAAGCAGGGCTAAACAGAGCTTGAGGCGCGGTGAGATGTTCAGCCGCCGACGCAACTGTATGTGATGTTACAGTTGGATGAACTTTGTTTTTCTGCCATATGGTACGGCAGGTGAACCTGGGCATTGGCTGGTGTTTTTTAATCAGGTTGTTACGGTGCTTGAGGATACACTCTTAAGAGCCTCAAAATGTATTATCTATCATTTCCAAACGTACATTATATTTAGAAGAGTCATTGCAAGCATTCTCCAATGGGCAACTTGGATTGTAGAGATGGAGGGATAGATGGGTAGATAGATAGATGGATGGACGGATGGATGGATAGATGGAAGGATGGGAGGATGGATGGATGGGTTTATGGCATGTCCAAACTGTTCCACAAAGGGCCGGTTTGGCTGCTGGTTTTTGTTCCAACCAACCAAGATCACATAGATTGATTAATCTTGATTAAAACTTCCAACTCAAATGTGTTACTGCTTGGTGGGAGCAAAAACCTGCAGCCACAGTGGCCCTAAGTAGAACCGTTTGGACATGCATGCTCTACAACCTCCACCCAAATCAGACTCCACTGCGCCACACCCTCATGTACCTTCCTTTACATGGTGAATCCACTGGAAGGACCCCTACCCCAACTGGGACTCAATCTTGCACCCTGGAGTTCCACACCACTTATTCAAATTTTCTTCCTACCACTAAACGTCAATGATCTCTGGCACTGGTCTATTTTTCATTTTAAAGACTGTAATCACTAACATTTATGATGCAGTGAATACAGCCATCGATCCATATTTCCTCAGCAGACATTGTGAAGTAATTTACTCACAGTAAATTATTCAGTAATCACTAATTACACCAGCAAAAAACAACAGGTACAGTGAATGCCAGAGGGAGAAAGACCTCAGACATTGCAGTTTATTTTATTAATAGGAAAAACTGGCAGCGTCTCCGAGGGTAGCAGCTGCTCTGGACTGTACCGGCAGACGAGTGCACTGAAGTGAAGTCAGGTGGTAATATGTATGTGCATACAGTCCTGGCACCAATGCATGATGGGTAGAAGATGGGTCCACAAGAGAAACTGAGGTGTATCCAGGTGTGATGCTGTGATAAATGCTGGCTTTATCCCTCATTCAGCATCCCCGTAGTCTTCATCTTTTTTCCTCTCTGTGTCTCCAATTTCCTCCCCGTCTGCCGTCCTTCTTCACCACTCACTTTTTTCAATCACTCCATCCCCGCAGGATGTTTTCTGTATTTCATTCTCTCTCTTCCTCTTCTCTTCTCCTTTATTCTTTCATAAACTGTCACTTCCTGAGTGCAACCAAATTTGTCTCATCCTCTCTGAAAATCGCCTTCCTGTCAGTGTCCTTGTGTCTATGCTGACGCAGCATCCCTCTCTCTTTCTCTCTCTCTTCCCCTGTCTCTATCTTACATTCAATATTAAATAGAGATAGCATGGTAGTGACTGGGGTGATAAATATGCTCCCTGAGTGAGACGGAGGTGGACAGAGGAGAGATGGGACGAGCAGGTGGATGATATGAAAAAGGGAGCAGCAGCAAAAACAGGAAAAAATGACAGAGAAAAAAAAAGGAAATGGAAAAGAATGTGACAGTGATACACGTATGTGAGAGTGGGCTGTATAGAAATATACAGAGAAGACAGTAATAAGTCTTGACTCAATAAAAAAATAAAAAAAACAAACCCGAGGAAGGAAAAGGAGGACCAAAAAAAAAAAACCCATCTAAAAAAGACCATATATATAGAACGGTGATGGACAAGGTTAAAAAAAGGTTGGAGGCAGAGTGTGTGTGTTTTGCGTCATTGGCTCTAGTTCAGGTTTTTCTTGGCGAGACATTACGCACCACTACTGTCTATGGTGCACACACGCACAAGCACACAAGACAAAACAGCAAGTGTAAGCAAAACTTTGGATGGCGAGGGAAAAGTAAAAAAGTACCAGTACTTGGACTGAGGACAACAAACTATTATGTGAAAAACAGTGGAAATGCAACAACTACATGCAGACCATTTGGCCTTTTAATCCAGGCCATTGGATTTATTTAAACAATGTCATTAATTTCTATTTTCATTTCTGTCTCTCCCTTGCAATGCATGCGTTTCCCCAATAGATGGCAGAGCACAGGTTTACACCTATTTAATTTATTGATTAACTTTTAGGCCTTAACTTTGGCCTAGAGGCAATGTCTCTGTCACTGGTATGAAATTCTGAGGTTCTCCTGGTTGATTCCAGTGGGCTCGCCACCCGCAGGGGGGTATGGTGATTTGGGTGGCAGTCATGGAGATTAGGACCCCCGTACTAGTAACGTGGTATCGGATACGCTGTGGAAAAGGCTCTTCTATCAACTTAGGTCCTATTGTTGACTGCAAGAACATTTTCCAGCATCTGGACTAGGCTCAGTCATCAGGGTTTTAGAGTAGTTGAAAAAATAAAAGTAGAGACTAGTCCTTTTTTGCTGCACTAAGAGCGTCTCTGTCTCCAAGTGCGTTCTCTGGAACCATGGATCATTTTCTTGTATGTAATATATTGCACAATATATTAAAATACTTCTGCAGGTGTTGGTACTTTCAAACAAACCTTTGTGGTTGTGCTCAGGTAATACCTGCCCCCAGAGGTGAGTTCAAATACATGTCAACATGATGCGGGGTGGACCGGTGAGCATCAGGCTTCATGCATCCTTCAGGTCCCTTCAGTCATGACAGGAGAGTCCGCTCACACAAACATGTTCATGTAACAGGCACACTTAGCACACATACGTTAGCTTCTAAAAATAGCTCCTCTCTTTCTTCCCACCCCTGCAGTGGAGTTGCTCCCAAAGGAAGTGGAGCGTTTTCATATTCCTGGGTCAAAATGTACCACCAGCCATACTGCACTGACTCATATGAATACTGATCTTTGAGCCAATTTGTTGGATGTAGAGGGACAGGGAAGGGGCGAGGGTTCGATTCCCAGAAGAAACCCAAGAATTGCAATCTTAGTCTTCCTCTGTAACTGCTTTTGATGAATGTGTCTTCTAAGTGCATAGATGTAATGTAAATGTAGTCAAGGACCGAGCAATTGGATTTTTTTGGGCCACAAAAGGGGTCCCAGCCATGAGTTTGGAATGCCCACAATCGTGAACCTATGATTTTGTGATGTTTTGACTCTCTGTCTCACTGGTCTTTAACTAACATCTTGGACATACTTTAAATTTCTCTGACTCAGACCACTGCGGGTCACTCCTCTGTTTTAGGAAACTATTCATCTTGTGGCCCTAACGAGCTGAGGGGATTGATTCCGAAGAGACACTGGTAGAGTCAGTGAAGCTGACAGAGAGAGAGACTTGGCTTACTACCTCAGACAGACAGTCAGTCCGTGAGACATACAGACTGACAGACATTCAGAAAGAAAAGCTGTCAATCGAACAGTCAGTCAGTCAATCAATCATACAGTCAGTTAATCAGTCAGTGGCTGATTGTATCAGATAGTGGGTCAGTCAGTCAGTCAGGCAGACAGACGGTCTGTCAGTTGGACTATCAGTCAGTCAGTCAGTCAGTCAGACATCCATACATATATTCAGTCAATAAGTCAGTCAAGATTAAACAGTGATTATTCAGCAGATACTTCTCTGTGGTCTCTGGTCGTGTCTTCTCACAACAACACGTCCACACGTCCTGACTGTGGTCCATGTGTCAGTGTTTGTTTTGTTCTGTCTTGGTGGGCGGCGTGTGACCAGAACATAGACTGAGCAGAACATATTTAACTGAGTCATAGTGATCACTTCAGGGCCTCAGAGCTGCTGGCGTCTCTCACTTTCTTTTCGTAACAGTAGAGCGGTACATTACACAACCACACACACACTTTGCATCGTCGTCGTCAGATCACGGGCCAACGGACGCATTTGTCGGCAGATGTTAATTAATGAAAGCGATTGGTTTATTCAGGAGCTCATCCACGAACTGAGAGAAAAATACAAAGTCAGGTCACGTCGTGTCGTGTTTACGTACAAAACAACTGCTCGTCAGCGGCTGAGCGGCGTTTTAACTGTGCAGATTTATGTTCCCGAAAGTGTTGAGTCCTTGACTGACCTTCTTCACTCCATTTGAGTGGATGATTCTCGCCACCATCATTGCCAACTGCATCGTCCTGGCTCTGGAACAGCACTTGCCGGATGGAGACAAGACGCCTTTGTCTGAACGCTTGGTAAGAAGTGAATTACGGGTGAAGCTAAATGTGATTCAGACCATTGTGTTAAATCCTAAAGTTTCTAACTCACACATAAGTTAGAAACTGAAATGTTGGTTTAAATTTGACCTTTTAATGTTACTGAAACATGAGAAGAAGTTAAGAAGTTGATAGTTTGAAAAAGTTTAAAGATAAAGATATATTTTCAGCACATTTTCTATCATTTCATGAGAAATAGAATTTATCAAACACAGCTTCATGACATGATCAATAACAAAATCTGTAAAGTCAATTTCTATTAAATTTGCTTCTAAATTGGGAAAATGATCTTGTCAGAAAAATATTTTCTCACCAAAAAAGTTGTCCATGGAATTAAAACACCCGAAAACAATCATCATAAAAATGCACATTTGTTCAACACTTGTTTCTGACATGTTTTTCTCTCTTTCCTCGTCCTGTCCTCCCTCAGGACGACACAGAGCCGTACTTCATTGGTATCTTCTGTTTTGAGTCCGGAATAAAGATCCTGGCACTCGGTTTTGCATTCCACAAGAACTCCTACCTGAGGAACGGCTGGAACGTCATGGACTTTGTGGTGGTCCTCACGGGGTGAGCAGACGTGGGCGAAAACACACACAAACAGAGTAATAACAGGTTGACACAGACGGGTGGGCAGTAAGAGTGAAATCTCTTTCTCAGGATCATTTAGTGGTATATATGTAGTATATATGTATATCTATATAGTTAGCTATGTAGGTATAGGTATATTGGTGTAGCTATACATGTGGGGACATTTAATCAGTCTTGACCAAATGTCCTCATAAGAAAATGTCAAGAGGTTCTTCTGATGTTGAAGATTTAGTCCTCTCCACTCATGAATAGCAGACTGCGCGGGTGTATGTGTGTGTGGGTGTGTGTTCGAGTGTGAGTGTAAACCACCTGCTCCCTTGTCCTAATGAATGGCCCAGTGAGGCAGCAGTCAGATCACAGGGAAGAACTACAGGCAGTCAGGAGCCTGCAGGGGGAACAAATGTCAGTACACACACACACTCACACACACAAACGCACATAGGGACGATGGCTACAGGGAGTAAGACGGAGTAAAGACGACACACGAAACACCTACGTGTCTAACATGACAAAAAAAGGAGCAGGAGGTGGTAGAGAAGGAGATGCTTCAGTGGAGAAGACCAGGAAGAGGGAGTGAGAGCTGAGGGTAAAGTAGTTAGAGAAAACACAAGTAAAAGACAGACAGGTGAACAGATAGACAGATGATAGATCATAGATAGATAGATGATGGGTGGGTGAGTACATGGATGCATGGATGGATGGATTGTAGGTAGGTAGGTAGGTAGATAGATAGATCAATTTTAGAAACTTTATTTTGAAAAGTCATTACAATCTTTTACAATGCAACTAGATTTGCAAACCATCTCTTCATCCATCTTCGTTCGGTTAACCCACTGGGTCAAGGGGGTGGCAGTCTCCAAAAGTACCACCCAAATCACACTGCACCATACCAGGCCCTCATGGACCTTCCTGCCTGTGGGTGGTGAGTCCACTGAAAGGAACCAATCGCCTGAAATGGGATTCGATCGGGTTTGACGGGCTACGTCTCTGGGGCTAAAGTTGTAAACAAGTCCTTAATGAATAGTTGTTTTATGGTATGTGATTTAGCATCCCCGTCTCAAGCAGAGAGTCCTGGGTTTGATTTTCAGAGGAAGAGTCCTTCTCATGTCAGATCAAGTCAGATTAGAGTCCTAGTATTAACATTTTAACCAAATGCACGGAAAATGCTCCAAAACACAACCTAGTATATGGCCTGTGATACTGTGATCCTCAGCCCTACATCTACGGCTCTACGTTGATATTTTTGCTGACAATGGCGTCCCTTTGGCCTTTCCTGTCTTTTACGCGCACACACATGCACATGCTGCTCCTTCAATAGCAGCAATCACGAAGCCACACTCATCTCAAGGAGCCATACCTCACCGTACATACGGCAGGGGACGGTTCTCTTGGTGCCAGCGGGGGAGGCAGAGTGGGAGGAAGTAAAGGCATCCTGAAAACCCACAGTAAATGCCTGCTCCCCCATAATCCCTCCCTCCCGTCTTAATAATAGGATATCTCCATAGAAAACGTAAGCCTCTCAGCAAGTATGACACAGCAATTTCTTATCTCCGGCATGCACAGAGGTGCTGAAGATATTTCTCCGACATGTAAGCATTTCTTTCTCTCGTGTAATGATCAGATCGCATTCAAGCATCTGTCAGATGAAGAGTGCACCTGTAAGCAATTTCCTGCAAGTTAGATATTAATAAAAACTTCCTCTCTTAATGGTGCAATTTATAAAAACTAAAGATGTGACTGCAGGGAAGTGGAAAGATTTCAAGACAAATTTAATATCTTTATTCATAAAAATAACAAACTTTTTTCTCAATGCCACCTGCATTTCGCAACACTTTCTCAACTGGGATTCCAGTCAGAGAACTTTCTTTTTTATAGAATCTCCACAGACTGTAATCAAGTTTGATGCAGGTGTTCATTCATCATTTCAATGCCGACCAATATGACGTCTTTGTCCTCTTTCTTGCGTCTTTTCTTTGATTATCAGCGGTTTTATAGCATCCTGAACCTCATAGCGTTATACTACTGCCACTGTTAACCTCCACTCTGACCTGAAACCACTCTCTTCCTGCTGAAACCCCTTCATCTCTTCCCTCCGTTACATTGTGCCCCTCATGAATGGACCCTGTACTTCCATCAGAGCTGCTCTTTGAAGATGAAACACTGCTTGGTCTTTCTGCCCACTTCTGGTTAAATCTTTGATAACATACTGACCTGTACTCTCTCTCTCTCACACACACACACACACACACACACACTGACTCATGCAGGCTCCTATTTTCACTTCAAACATTACATTCTATTTCCTATTCGACCCATGGCCATTTGTGGACGTTTATTTTGTCTTTTTTTTTACTTAAACACAAAAGACAAAATATTAATACCCTGGTAAAAGGTTGTTTTTTCAATATTTTGCAGAATTTTCTGGCATTATGTAATTATTATATTTGGGTTTAATCTGACGTTTTGTTTTGTTTTTTTGTTGCGTTATTTGTCTGTATTGGTAAATGAATGTCTTGACTACTTGGATTGTAAATCCTGAGAGACTTGGCTCTGGGAACAAGCGAGTTGCTTTCTTATGCCCATTATTGATTATTATCCAGTTCCCTTGGTTTATAGACCTTCTCTCCTCACGTCCTCCTTAACTTGTACTCCTTGCGCTGATGTGATTTAGTAGGGGTTGGATGTAACAACGTGAAGGATGGTTCTGTCACTGACCTGGGATCAGAACAGAAGGAAAACCAAAACTCTATTCGGGTCATTTTAATGCCTCTGATACAACAAGAGGTTTACCTGAAGAATAAAATGAACAGTGGTGGCCCAGTGGTTATGGAAGCAGACTTGGGTCCACAGGGCTTCAGGTTCAAATCTACCAGCTGCCTGGTTACGGCTGAGGGGCTCTGAGCTTAGCACCGTCCCCACCCACTACTTCTTTTGGGCTGACCACTCACAGGAAGGCTCACAGTATGGTGCAATGTGATTTGGGTGATGCCAGATGCCCCTGCGACCCAGCAAGGGACAAGCAGAAGAAGATGAATGAATGAATGAATTAAATGAACAGGTAAACATGAAAAACATTAGGCATTATAAGTGATTTTGGTTACTATCAAGAACACCGTGGGAATAACTGTATATCAGCTCTGGCATTAAATTCTTATGAGCTATTTTTGTTGTTCTCATTATATTTGTCCAAACAAATGTACCTTTAGTGGAAGCAGGCATTAAATGAACAGGAAATTGTAGAAAACAGCAGGGTGGTCTAACAGTAAATCTAAAATATAATAGAATCCTAATGGGACTGGAACAGTGGTGCAAAAATAAAAGCTCCCAGTCTGGAGAAAATGATGGATTTTGGTTAGTGAGGATGGAAGAAAATTAGCCTCATTCAGCTGAAGTCAGCAGGAAAGTAGATGCAGAGAGCGGACGGAAAAAGATTCCATGGTGTTATGTATCACGTTCCCAGGAGTGAGAAGGTTGTGTAATTGTAATGTGATTCCTCTCAATCATTTGTGTGTAAAATCTGTGCCTTTGGTCTCAGTATAAAGGCTACCTTCAAGACAGCAGCTTTGTCTCCAACATGAAAAAAAACCAGCTTCCTATTATTTGTGGCCTACTTTTCTCCATCAAACACATAACGAAAAAAAAAATTCCCACTCAATATGTTTGATTTCAAACCAGCGTCCTTCTGCTGTGCCAGCGAGTGTGTGTGGGTGTGTGTACTCTTCTATTGGCTTTATGCACACGTGCATATTTGTCTATGTGAGTTTGATACATTAACATTAAAGAGAGTCAAGCGCAGGATAAAAACAATCAATCCTGCTCCTCCCTTGGCAGTGTTACCAAGGTGATACAGAGATTCTATCAATGAGCCAAGGTTCCTGTTGCCATGGAAACACTTATGAATGAGAAAAGGCTCAGTCACTGTGAAGACAGTGTGAATGAGGAACTGCTTCACTGCCCTGACACCGATTGTGACAGCAGATGTTTATTTTAGAAATTCTTGATCACTGTCCTCATCATCACCGTTTTTGCCGTCCGTCGACTGTCGTCATGAGTCTGACTTCTCCGACCGACTCACTCCCTCGTATACTTTTTATTGTATTCATGATTTGATCTGTTTTACGTCCTCAAGTTGTTCGGTCACAAGTGGGTTCCTGCAAATTCACCCGGATTTAGCTCAGTGTTCCGATACGTAAGTTGATGACTCAGAATTGGAGCCTCATTTTTTTTGAGTTGCAACTCTTTGGTGAATAAGAAGACAACCCGGAAAAGTTTGGTCTCTCTAAATTGCCTCTACTGCTTCTACTGTACTTCTTTAGAGAGTGATATTTTATTCAAATACTCACAGATTATGATTATAATGTCTTGTAAAATTATTAGACCACCTAGCTGAATTCTTCTTTTTTTTTTTTTTAGTTAGACCCCAATATTGTTTTCTTTCTGTTCAATTTAATGTCTGGTTCCACTAAAGGTATATTTCTATGTCCAAATATATAGCCTTTTTCTATGGTTTTCTTGACAGTAACTAAAATAATCAGTTCTGACATCAAGGCAGAAATCATGCCAAAAACAGTGCTTTTAGGAATTCTCTTTTTTCTGCTCATTCTATTCTAGAATTAAGGCACCTTTAGTGGTAGCAGCTATTAAAAACAACCTAATATATAGTACTATAATAATACATTAGATACTACCAACTACTTACTTACTATACTAACACTATTTGAAAGAGTTAAACATAATTTATTATTTTATCAATATTATATTTATTATAGGCCATCACTTTGGCCCAGAGGCAATGCCTCTGTCCGAGGTGTGAAACCCAAGGATTCACCTCCTGGGCAAGTTTGAATACCAGTTACGTTGGTTGGCATCCAGTGGGCTCACCTGCAGGAAGGCACTTTGTGGAGGAATGTGATTTGGGTGGCAGTTGTGGAGACTGCTGCCCCCGTGACACAGCAAAGGATCTGCAGGTGAAAATGGATGGACTGTATTTATTCTAAATTATTATTTTTCATATAATTGATTATTTTAAGAACAAAGAAAAACAAAATCCTAAAATTTTGTTGAGATACTGTAATGGTCCAAACCAGAGAACCCTCAGTTCAAAGCTGGTCTCTGATGAGCTATTTGATATCACACAATGTCATTACAAGGACCTTCAGCCTCCACAACCAACAGAGCATCTGCCACCGGTGAGTGGAGAGGACCTGGGGGAGGGGGCTGCTTGAAATGCAACCCTGTGTTGAAAATCGCCGTTGAGGGTGTTTACGTACGTTGGGCCATCGATACTGCTCCCTACTGGTCAGTTCTGTGGATTTCCAGGCAAAGCGACAGGGCGGCTCTAAAAGCTGCGATTAAGGCTGTGCTGTGTCACGGGGAGAAGCAGAAATGTGTCAGAGAAAGGGGAGGTCTTTCAGGAGATGATTCACTATGTGCGTCAGACCAGAGGACTGACTGGAAGTCTGTCGTCACATGGGAACATCTTAACCCTCACGAGTACACACACACACACACGCACACACACGTATACACCTCCCTGGTGTTTACAGAAAGTGAGCAGGCAGACAGGTGATGCTCTATCGTAACACAATCACAACAGAGATGAGGTGGACATGAGGGGAGGACGGGTCGTCATCAGCTGAACATTTCCAGAATGAAAACTCATCTCCTTCATCACCAGTCCTCCTTGTCTCCTTTTTCTCCTCCCTTACTGTGATGTTAATACCGCTCATTTACTGTGTCCTCCCTCCGTCCACTCCACCTTTTTTTTTTCCTTTTCATTTAATTGTCCCGTTTTTCATCCTGAAACCATTTCTCACCTGTCGGGTTTATCGATCTTTTCCTGCAGATTTACATGGTTGTTGACCCAGATGCTTTTAATGATCTAGCAGTGGCTGCTATGTATATACTTATATATGTGTGTGTAAGTGAGAGAGTGAGAGAGAGAGGTTGACTGACAACAACATCCTTGACTGCCCTAATCATTGATCTTGGTGCATCTGTCTCTGTTCCTGCAGGATCCTGTCGACTGTAGGGTCAGATTTCGACTTGCGGACACTCAGGGCTGTGCGTGTATTGAGGCCTCTTAAACTGGTGTCCGGTATACCCAGTAAGTCTGGACTTTTGTTGGTTCATCTATTCATGGTATGAGCAAACGTTTTAACTCACAGGCTGCAATTGGTCCTAGAATTGGTCACAGTGACCAGGCTAGGAACGGGTAAAATTGTGAAAACTGTGATAAATTACATGCAAATAGGCTAAAAGGCTGGCTACACATAGGCTACCTTTCTCATCTTTAGGGAAAATGTGGGTGTTGCAAGCAGAAGGAAGATAATCACAAGTCCAGCCATGTTGACATGTTTGGTGGGCCGGATTACAAAGCTGAATGGACCACATCTGGCCCCTGGGCCTTAGTTTGCCCATGCATGATCTATGTTATTCTTCAATTTTCATTCTATTCAATGAAATTTCTATTCAATGAAATTTCCCCAAAGAGATTCCTTTTGGGTTTGTTGGTAGAAGTCATTTCGATGGCTTAACCCTTTTTCAATGTTTAAAACCTGACTAATACTAATTGCTGAGATATCACCCAGTCATCAATAAAATGTTCTTGTTAATATTCAATTACAGGATACAAATATTGTCACCTAACTCAGGTCCCAAAGGTTTGTAACTTAAATATGGTTGCCCTAAAAAAAGTTTGGGACACTGATGTATACCAGCCAAAAAAAAAGTTTTTCTGCATCAGGTTTTCTTGTAGGCCCTGTCTTTTGTTTACATAATGTACCCTCTAGAGTGCTTCTTCATTTTTTAGTGTTATTGGCTGCTCTCATCCCCAATGCACCATTATAAATGGCTTTGACTCCACTGACGGACAAACTGAGACACATCCTTAATAAAAAGTCACAAAGCTTCCTTTTAAAATCAAATTAGACGTCCATTTAAATCAATGCTGAGGAGTAATACATGTCTCGGTAATATATTAGAGGGAGCAAAAAGAAATGACTGAGTAACATGAAGTGCAATATATCAAGGGTTCTCTTCTCCGTTCCGCTATTTATATATTTATATATGTATAAGTAAATCTATAAAATTGTGCGTCAATTCCTCCAGGCCTCCAGGTGGTGCTCAAATCCATCATGAAAGCCATGATTCCTCTCCTGCAAATTGGTCTGCTGCTCTTCTTCGCCATCCTTATGTTCGCTATCATTGGCCTGGAGTTCTACATCGGCAAATTCCACACAACCTGCTTTGACAATCACACAGGTAAACCAGTTCAGGACTGACTACTGTCATCTTCACCCTGTTTCCACCGAGTTCATCTTCAAACATCTCCAACCTCTCCTCCCCATGTTCAGATGAGATCCGAGAGGAGTTTCCATGTGGGAAGGAGCCACCGTCACGGCTGTGTCCAGAAGGCACCACGTGTAGAGAGTACTGGTTGGGACCAAACTACGGCATCACCCAGTTCGACAACATCCTCTTCGCTATTCTCACCGTCTTCCAGTGTATCACTATGGAGGGCTGGACCGAACTGCTCTACTATGTAAGTACCACACTACATCACTCACAGAGCAGAGGGCAAACCTTCAGGGCAGTGAAGTGTTCACAGTGGGACAAACAACGTTTTTCTTGAACTGATGTTAACAGGTTGCCCCTGACAATTTGGCAGCTTATGATTCCTCTGGGAATCTAACCCAGGACTCTCTGTTTTGGGGGCTAACATGCTAACTGCTACACTATGGAACAGACAACACATAACAAATTTGATATTCAAATTATTGTTGCACAAACAGCCACAGCGCCTGCAGACTCCTCCTCTGAAAGTGCTCTGTCCAGTCCATACATTCAACAAAAGCACACTAGAGGGATTGGTCCTAGTAAAGGTCCAGGTCCACTGTTCACCACTGCCATTCATTGCTCTGAAATTCTTTAGTCTTATTTCTCCTGAGGTTTGGAAATACTGCCAGTCAAGTACAACTTGTTCAGAATTCCTCTTGCTCTGTTCAAGCTGTTTTGCCTTTCTCAACCCCCTTAATGATTTCTCCTCTACTGCCAAGGTGGCTAATATTAGCATTGCTCATTTCCACAGTTGACATTTGACATCTGACCATGCACCTTCTGAGATCAAGCAAATAATCAGTAGCTGGCCACCAACTGTCCTCTGTGACGTCTTCCTTTTTTTCTTTATGCACAAGCTTTCAGTTTCAAGCGTCACCGTGGTTTTAAAATGTGTTTTCTCAAATGCATCATCACATTTACAGGCGAATATGGATAACTTATAACCTAAAATTCAGATTTATGGAAAAATAATCTATTTTTTCTACTTCCCCCTCTTGTTAGGAAAGAAATTTTTTATTATTCTATAAACTATTACTTTGTTATTCACTGTGCAAGATGATAACTTCAGACTTCTCACTTTGATACAACACCTTTTTCCAATGGTCAGGTGGCATGAATTGACGTTATTGTATTCAACCTTTAATGTTCACATCTCAGTGACGAATGGTAAAATGGAGCAAATTAATCACTGGACGAGGCTGCAGCCAGAGACACTTGAGTCAATATATGGGTCCCTTACATAATAGGTTATTACTAATTACCTTCTGAAAAATGAACAGTTTTTTTTCATCAGTTAACCTTGTTTATGACGATAATGGTAATAACAGTGTGTTGATTAGAGTGAAGACTAAGCTTTAATACTCCGACCCGTCCATGTGGTTCATTCCCCTGTAGAATGGGCAGCAGGACTCCATCGCGATCTCTGTTCATATCCAAGACCAAATTGTTCCTTGCAGCCAATGGCAATGGTTGCTATGGCGACAGGAGGGAGCTGATGGTTGTTAAGAGTTACTGTAGTCAGTTTGTCCTTCCTTCTATCTCTGGCTCCATCAATGTCCCATTGTTTTTTATTCTCCTTCTGGTTCTCACAGCGTCCACCCAATTTCCTGCCTAGTTCTTTCCTCTTTGTCCCCTCCACTCGATGACTCCCTTCCTGCCTCCCTTTTTCCCGGTGCTGCTCTATATTTAAAACGGCCTGCTCAGCCAGAGTTATTCTTGCAGCTGCCAGGGAGGGGAGCGATAAAAGTTTAATGGTTGAAAAGAGGGTCTGCAGAACGTTGGGCACAACGGTGGCAAGACCAGCTTGCATGCAGGAAAACGGGGTAAATGTAGGCAGGGGACGGAAACAGGAGGAGAGACGCAGATGGGAAGAGGAAGGAGGAGAAAATCAATGTCTGATCGGTGACAGAGCCAAAGAACGCTGAGATTGCACAAAGGACGCGAGGGATTAGGTGGAGTAGAAGAGAAGGAATGAAGGAAAGAGGAGAAATAATGAGAATTCAATTGAATGAATACGGTTGGTTAAGGCAGGCAAAGTGGAGGCTGAAGTACTTGCATAAAGAGAGTGAAAACTGTAAGTGAATAAAGAAAATGGAAGGAGTGTCTGGATGTTAGAGACGGAGGGGAGGGCAGCGCAGCATTCTTTATGCATTATTTACTCTGCACTGAGCAGCTAAATAGAGTGGCAGATACGCATTTACTTATTGAGATGACTTAAAGCAAATTCATGTCAGCCTGGCTTTTGCTATTATTTTCTACACTAGTGGACTTTTGAAAGCCCTGGCCTTCAGACTTCCATCACGCCGTACGGCTACACTCCGCAGGATTAGAAAAGGCGTCACAGTCGAAATACAAAACTGTCTGAGAGGAGGTGACGAATGATCAACAGTCTGTGGTAACGGATGTTTGAGATCTGCACCGCAGGCAGACCAGTCGGGAACTACAGAGCCACGCTGTTTTATCTTGTAAATAAGTCTATAATTTCCACAGGTGTCCAGTGGATTGCAAGTGACTGAAACGCTCAGTACATTCTAGAACAGTGGTTGTTAACTGGTCTGCTTTAAGCACCCCCGTCACCACTTAATGACAAGCCGTGACCCAAGAAACAATTAATTTTTTAAAGGATTCAGTAAAACCTCATTTAAATTACTCCTTAAGTTTAATCAATACATTTCTTGCTGGCAATACAAGTATAAAAAAACTGTGACCCACTGAAAACAGTTCTGTGGCCCAATTTTGGGTTGCGACCTGCCAGTTGAGAACCACTGCACAAGAAGATGCTGTGCATACATGACATGAGCTTGAAAAAACACAAACACTTTTAATTCAAATAATATTAGTCTCAAATTTGGTCAAGTTTGGTTTTGTTGACTTAATCATGATTAATCATAATCATTTCTGTTGATTTTGTTTCTGTTATAAAGTTTGGTTAGAAACTATTTCCCATGTGTTTTTCCAGAGTAACGATGCCTCAGGGAGTGCATGGAACTGGATGTACTTCATCCCACTCATCATCATCGGCTCTTTCTTCATGCTTAACCTGGTGCTGGGTGTGCTGTCAGGGTAAGTGTCTGTGTGTGAATGAGTGAGTGAATAGATTTATAATTATTTCCACTTTGTGCTTTAGTTCATCTCATGTTCACCAAGTGTCTGTGCGCCTCTGCAGGGAGTTCGCCAAAGAGAGGGAGCGTGTGGAGAACAGGAGTGAGTTCCTGAAGCTCAGGAGACAGCAGCAGATCGAACGGGAACTGAACGGTTACCTGGAGTGGATCTGCAAAGCTGGTACACGACACTAAACGCAATTAAATCGTGTGGATAATTTTGTGTGGAGAAAAACAGAACCAGTTTTTACCTTAACGTGTAATCTGTAATGACATCAGTTCTTCAGTGACCTGAATGGAATGGCTGAGTGGGCTAGATTTGGCCCACAGGCCACAAGTTGATGAACTATCTATTTAACTATTTTACTGTATCCCTGTATCTCAAACTGCTCTTACTTGCTGTAAATCCCTCATCCACAAAGATTCAACTTTTGATTTCGACCTGTTTCCACTGCCATCAGTAGAAATGATGGACGGAAAATAAGAGAAACAAAGGGTTAAACGTTGGATGAAGGGTTGAACAGTTAATTGACAGATAAAAAGCCCGGGCTTTTGATCTTCTTGAAAGAATCATCCTCCCTCCCAAAAAACAAAGGCGCTATAAAACAAAGGGAGGAATGGGTGACCACGCAGGTGCAGGTCAAAGCTGGTCTCCGGCTTTAATGAAAATGAAAGTCCGGAGTTAATGATGTAGATGAGAAGCAAATAGAAAACACATTTCACAGCGTTTGCCATCAAACGTATCCTAAATGCAGCTTCATATCACTGATGTTTTTGTTTTTCCTTCCATCTGTTTTGCAGAAGAGGTCATCCTGGCAGACGATGAGAATGAAAATGAATATGATGGTATGAATTTGCTTTTCTTATGGCACAACTTCTCCAACTATGGTACTTTAGTGATGTAGCAGATGACGGTGTGATCTGTAGTGAGAGTAGACAGAAGCTACAGGAAAACCCAGACAGTTGGAGGTTTGGACTAGAGAGAAGAGGAATGAAGACACAGTACAATGATGTGAATGAAAGGGAGAACAGTGGAATGGTACAAGGAGCAGACATGGAGAAGAAGCAGGAGTTTAGATACTGAAGATCAAACTGTTCCACATCATTATCAACATCAGTTCATCAACTGAAACAGAGACTGTGAAAAAGAGGTGAAGAATAAAGAGGAGGCATAATGGAACAGCTGGAGAAAAGTCAGGAGTGATCTGTGTCAGATAAGGTGAAGGAAAAAGGTCACAGGACGTATGTGAGACCAGCCATGATGGACGGATTAGAGACAAAAGGAACAGACAGAAGACAGGAGACAGAGCTGGAGGTGGAGGAGTTAAAGATGCTGAGTTTGTCTTTACAAGAAACAAGGATGGACAGGATCAGGAATGAGGTGACAGAGATAGGAAGGTTTGGAGAAAAAGCTAGAGAAGACAGATTGAGATGGTTTGGACATGTTCAGAGGAGGGACAGTGGATACATTGGTAGAAGAATGATCCTAGAGATGGAGCTACCAGGTAGGAGACGAAGAGGAGATTGATGGATGCAGTGAAGGAGGACATGGAGGTTAGAGTAGAAGATACAGAGGACCGGGTGAGATGAAAAATGTTGGTTCACAGTGGCAATCCTTGAAAAAAGGGACAAACCGGAAGGTGAAGAAGAAGAGTTCAGCCAGAAGAGTTTTCTCCACCACAGTTCTGGGATAAACATTTATCATTTCTTAAACACAGGCTCGCGTAGAAGAGCCACCAAGAACCACAAGAGCAAAGCTGAGCTCCTGAACCCTGAGGAAGGAGAGGGGGATCTGGCTGTTGGTAAGAACTGAAGTACAGACACAGATAACAGACCACAGGGACATATCTTCCTCTGGACTTTAATCTGCTGACTCACTAGAAACTAGATCACTTTTTCATAAATTAAAAAAAAAAATCCTGTGTCTTAAAAAAAACCCTGTGTCTTAAACCTGCTTTGGTTTTTCTCATAGGTTCACCCTTTGCCCGTGCTAGTTTAAAGAGCTCCAAGCTTGAAGGTTCAACCTTTAAGCGGCGGGAGCGGCGTCTGCGTTTCTTGATTCGCCGTATCGTGAAATCCCAAGCCTTCTATTGGACAGTGCTGTGTCTAGTGGGACTCAACACCCTGTGTGTTGCCGTTGTGCACTATGACCAACCAGATCCACTTTCAGACTTTCTCTGTGAGTAGAAATCTGGAATCATGATGTATATGCACATGATGATACATGATACATGCAAGGATGGAGGTGTAGACGGGTGGATGGAAGAATGGATAGATGGATGGTTGGATGTATGGATGACATACACAATTTTCTTCCACTTCTTTTTCCTCACGTCTCATTTTTCATCCTCCTCATAGATTTTGCTGAGTTCATCTTCCTGGGGATTTTCTTGACGGAGATGATGGTCAAGATGTACGGCCTGGGCAAACAGGCCTACCTCAACTCCTCCTTCAACTGCTTCGACTGCATTGTGAGTCCACCACACAAACAGACACACACGTATCCATGTCGTTGGAACATTATGGGGACCATCTGCTCCTGTATCTCCACCAGGTGATCTGTGGAAGCATATTTGAAGTGCTGTGGTCAATCATCCAGCCGGGCACATCGTTTGGCATCAGTGTTCTTCGAGCTCTCAGGTTATTGAGGATCTTCAAAGTCACCAAGTGGGTTTAGTTTCTGACTTTTAAGATTTCTTTCACTAAGATGTGAGTATTTACTTTAACAACTCTCTGTTTCTACATTTGTCAGGTATTGGGCTTCGTTACGTAATCTTGTCGTTTCCCTACTCAACTCCATGAAGTCCATCATCAGCTTGCTCTTCCTGCTCTTCCTGTTCATAGTCGTCTTCGCCTTGTTGGGCATGCAGCTCTTCGGAGGACAGTCAGTGCTCTTCACCTTTTACCCTTTCCACTATTCATGAATGTTTTCTTAAGTTAAAATATCTACGTTTTTCTCATTATATCTCAGTATCTCCCATCTCTCTGTTATTTTAGGTTTAATTTTGAAAATGGTACTCCTCCAACCAACTTTGATACCTTCCCTGCAGCAATAATGACCGTGTTCCAGGTGAGCATACAAGGGTGAACGTGAAGTGTGGAAGTGGACTGGATTAGGAGCAAATAATAAAGGAAGTTAAGAGGATTTGCATGAGGAAAATATAACAACTTTTATTGTGAAGAGTGAATAAATGTTACGTTATGACCTATTTGCCATTGGAAATGTGTGTCTCCCAGATCCTAACTGGTGAAGACTGGAACATGGTGATGTATGATGGCATCAAGTCTCAGGGTGGAGTCAACAAGGGCATGGCTTTCTCCGTCTTCTTCATCGTACTAACGCTTTTTGGCAACTGTATCCAAGAATATGGCAATTGCTGATGACAAAATACACTTTTTGGTTACACTTTATCTACTTACAAAAGTAGACACTTAAACAATGCAGGAACAGTCAGTTCCAGTTGTGATCTGGTCAAGTTGGTAAGGTCCAGCCACATTTGGCCCACAGGCTTCTGTTTTTATACAACAAATGCATTCTTTGCTGTGGAAAAACATTTTAAATACCATAGACTCACACACACTGAGACACAGCTTTGTTTGTGATCCTCCCATTTATTCTGGTCAAGCGTCAGTCTGACACCCACGTGTTGGATTTCCTTTAACTGGATGTTCAGACACTCTGCTCAACGTGTTCTTGGCCATCGCTGTGGACAATTTGGCCAACGCACAGGAACTGACCAAGGTTCAATTAGTGTCTCCTACTTTTTCTTTTTTTTTTTTTTTGATGCATTGAAGGTGTCTCCCTTCCCAGTTTCATCTCCTTCATCTCATATCTGTATGTACAGGATGAACAGGAGGAAGAGGAGGCTGCCAGTCAGAAGATTGCCCTGCAGAAAGCCAAGGAGGTGGCTGAAGTCAGCCCACTGTCTGCTGCCAACCTCTCCATCGCTGCGTGAGTGTCTAACTCTAACTCCCCTGTGTTTTTTTTTTTTTTTTTACAATCCACTTTAAAACATTTTCATTGAATTGATTTATGTGCTCGTTCAGTCAGGGCAGTCAGACACCTTTATCTCTTTAGTCTGTACACACAGCCAGCGCTGCTTTCACTTCTAGTAAAGTTCACACACGCACGCTCACACACACACACCTACACACACACACATACTGAACCTTTAAAGGAAAAACACCCCGCACCTCCCCGTGGTGGGGTCATGATCCCCCTCTGTGATACTGACTGCAGGATTCCCCCGCAGACCACCGCCTTGTTGTAACTCCACTGTCACCGTCATGATTCTCCATAGAAACTGTCTTGTTTCCTGCAGCATGTGATGTTTGTTCTGCATCTGTGTGGATCTGTGATTGTTATTTGTGCTGAAAAATCTACAAATTATTATTTTTTATTATATTATGTTAGTAAATGTGTTTGTGTGCACTTTAAAGAATACCCCATGAGAGATTTTTTTTTTATTCTCATTATTTTAATTAGCCCTTTAATTTGCTGAGAGATACTTGAAATAGTCCAAGTTGTAAAACTTTGCAGCGACACTGATTGAATAAAAATGGCAATTATGTACAGTATAAACATAAAATGATCCTAGTATGTTATAGTGGTGTTTGTAGAGGCTGAATCTGAATATAGTGAGGATCCAGGATACAGGCGGCCTTTGTCAGTCAAATTGTTGTATGTAAAACAACAAAAAATATATATATATTTTTTTTCCATTTTGTGCAAACATCAAATTTATTCTCAGGTTACAATGAGAATGAATCAAATGGCAGCATTTCCTGCACATATTTTATTTTTATTTTGTATAAAACATAGTCATGGCACTTACTAGGTTTGAATCCCATTTAGGGCAGTTTGCTTCCAGTAGTCTCTCCACCTGCAGGACGGTACAATGCTGTGTAATGTGATTTGGGTGGCAGTTGTGGAGACTGCTGACCCTGCTACCCGGTATAGAAGAAATGGGTAAAAACAGTTGGGTTGTTTAACACGACCACCTCTGTCATTTTAGTTTTTCAATTTGTCACTCATCTACCAGACAGAGTAAGAAGCAAAGGACGGAGCTTGCAGTTGACTTATAATCAGGTGGAGAGGTGGAGCTTGGAAGGAGCAGTCGTAAACCTGATATTCCCTTGCATTGCGAAGAAAAAATTGCTTAATTGTAATTCGGAAAACATGGGTTTAGAAAATGTCGTATCTTAAAGCCCTGCAATGCATCTTTGCTTCTTGTCCCTTGTAAAGATTGTCAAAAAAAAAGAAAATTAGAGGTTGATAGAAGACAGTTGAAGACAGACGTGTAAAAAAAAAGGAAAATAATATCTTGGAAGTCAAATCAAGGTCTTGGCTTCTGTGTTGGCGCTTCATTGCGACTGTGTTTGAGTTCCAATACTGATTCTGCCAAATTCAAAGATTATCAACTTCCCAACTTTTTGTATAGCAGGTATTTGTTTTAAAATGTAACTCATGTATGTACTACAATAGGCATGATTGTGTGTCAAGGATTGCATTCCAAAAATACCAAATCTTTTTTTTTATTAATCAACCATTTTTCAATAACAATTCTTCAGTCTCTGGTCTATTTTGGAATGAAATCCTTCTGAGTTTTTGTTTGCTTTTTCGTTGTATTTTTTTTTTGTGGTGTCTCACTCACTAGCTGTTTCCCTCCTCAGCAACAAAGTACACAGTGAATGTCACAACGCTTCCGACCCCTTTCTGGACTGGTATTTATTTATTTATTTGTTTATTCATTTCTCAAACCCCCTGTGTTCATTGACTGGAGCCACCCTGCGCTTCCCTTTGTTTTTGAGAACACCCCTCGTTCCTTGTGTCTTTGATCGGAACTCTTTCCGAGCATCGCTTTCTTCAACACCTGTTTTTTTTCTGCTGCTGCTTTTCTGTGACTGAGTGAAGAACTGAGGAGAGAAGGGTTTATCACTTTGTATAAAATAGGTTCAGTAACAGACGTAAATGACTCTAACTTCACCAGATGTGGAGTTAAACAAAGTTGACAATTTGGTGTTTAAATAACTAACAAAATCTGACTTTACCCTACGTTTTCATGCAAGGCATCGAAACCTTTGAGGAAATTTGGTGAAAAAATCCTTTCCCTGAACAGATTTTGTCCACTGATTATAGCCCTTTTAAGATGGTTTTAATCTTTGGCCACATAGATCATTGCGGTAGGCTGACAGACTGAGTTTGACACATTTTAATGTTTGCCTACATAATTCTCCTGTGTGGCTGCGTGTTTTGGTCTATCCTGTGCTTCTTTGCGAGCCTGTTCTGTTGAGCTGCCTTGTTCTGTAGGACCAGTCAAAAGACCCTTCAGTGTCTGTGGTCCTCAGTGTTTCTGGCGTTGCTTTTCACATCTTTCTTATGTCTTTGTCATTATATCCGTACTCTTGTTCCAGGTCTAATCGGGCCAACGTTGTCTGTCTCTGGTGTTTCATTTTGCAGTAAGGAACAACAGAAGAACCACACCAAGGGAGTAAACAAGTCAGTGTGGGAACAACGCACCAAGGAGCTGAGGAAGCAGACGCTGGCCTCCAGTCGGGAAGCCCTGTATAACGAGCTGGACGCCGATGACCGCTGGAAGGCAAGGGCAGGGAGGGAGGAGCAAAACAATGTAAAGGACAAGGCAAAGAAAAGCCTCTAGACTTGTGGTACCTGTGTACACAAGGGACGGCATCTGTTTTCACCATTTTTGTTCATGGTTACAAACTTGTTTTTCTTGCATTGGCAACAATTGACAAAAACCCGTTTCTACAAAAGTCTGGACACTTTTGAAAAAGTGCCTTAAAACTTAAACCTTGAGTCCTGAGGGTTCTGTGCTTGACTGACTTGCATATACGATATAAACATCTTAGCAGAACAATGATTCAACTTGCAAAACTGCAAACAACTAGTATATTCTCTTAATTCAGTACCGATCTATCGCTGTATCTGTCTGTCTGTCTGACCCAGCTGATACCTGACCCGTGTTCCAGGCTGTGTAATTTGTTGATCTTGGTTAAAATACTTTTATCTCATTTAAAAAAAACTTACAGATTTTAGACCACATTTTCACTGAAAGTGAGGTTGTAACATTAAATATTATAATATTTTTAAGTACCCTTAGATGATAATATTTTATTAGAAAAGTAGACTAATATTCAACTAACTCCTGTCTTTTTTGTATTTCCTTCCCAACACGTCTGTCACTCTCTCTCTCCATCCTTTCAACTCCTTTTAGATCAACTTCGCACGTCACGTCCGTCCAGACATGAAGACTCACCTTGATAGACCCCTAGTGGTCGACCCCCATGAGAACCGAAACAACAACACCAACAAAAACACTGCCAACAACTCGGACCACTGCTACAGCCAGCATCACTCTGGTGAGGAGCTCCACAAACAAACCCGTCTCCACGAGCAGGTGGGAGGTTGTGGTGGGGGCTCAGGGTCGGTCAGACCCCCTTTGGAGAGAGGGGAGTCCACAGACAGCAGACGCAGCCGTAAGAGTGAGCACCACCACCATGGCTCCCACGTTCGTCTGGACGCTACGGTGATCCCTGGACCGGGCTCTGAGGAGAAGCCGCCGAGGCGTCATCACCACACTCGCAAAGGCTCAGAACACAGGAAGTCCAGGTCTTACCGGAAGATATCGGAGGAGAGCGAGGATGGTGGAGTGAGCAGTGGGAAACCAGGAAGGCGCAAGAGCAAAGTGGCAGATGGAGGAGAACAGGAAGGAGCCGGTGACGGCAATGAGAAGAAGTCTCGTAGGAAGTGCCACAGCAACCACACGGACGGGGAAGGAAAGAGAATGTGCCAGCACAGAAGGAAGTGAGTCCAATCAACTTGGCTGTGAAAATGTTTTATTTTCGGTCTGAACTTGTTACATTCCTATTTCTCTCCTTGTAGGGAGAGCAGCGTTCCGAATCTCTCCACCACTCGACCCATTCAGAAGAGCCTCTCCCGGCAGAGCAGCCAGTACATGGAGGACATGGACAACCTCATGAACACCAAGCTGGTCTCTGGATCTTCCCCACCCAACATAGGTCACACCAACCCAGTTCCCAGTCACACTGCAGCCCCCAGTTATGGATCTGCCCTTCATCTTGCAAACAGCGGCACTCACGGGAGTCTGGTCACGCTCGACAGCTACGGCAACATCGGACATCACCGTGCCAACAGCGTCATCAGGCTGCCTCATCCTGATTATACAGCCATAGACATGCCCATATTTCCATCCACCAATGCCATACTGCAGGGTAGGAACAGCCACAATGAACAACCTATAGATGATGCATTCAATGAACACAAAAATACAGAGTTTAGGACTGAATCAATAGAAAGAGCTAGTTGAGTCCTGAGCAGAAAGATGGAGCATCGTTTGAACTGTGATAAATTGCATGTTGAAGCCATTGTAAAACATAAATTACAACATTTCAGTTAGCCTTTATGACATCATCTACAGGGGAAATGCAGGCGTTGATCAGAAAAGGCTAATGTTAATATTAAGAAATTATTTAATTTAATGATTTAAGGTTGGCAGGACGCATAAAAAAGCTCAACAGGCCGCATCCAGCCCCTGCACCTTAGTTTGCCCTATATAGATATATATTATATGTGTCGTACACCACAATAAGGTAACACAATGTTATTCAACCATGGGGTCTCAAACCAGCTTAACAGGAATATTCTTCTTTTCTTCTGGTTAATTTTCTTCTTAAAAACAATTGATAGATTTCAATATGTGACTCAGTGGTTACAGATAAAGACCTGATGTTGTCCTGTCTCCTCCTCCTTCTGATCCAGTCAATAAAAACGCCAACACCGAGCCGCTGCCTCCAAAAGAGGACAAGGAGGATGATGATGATGAGAAGGGAGGTGAAGGAGGACCCAGACCCATGCCTCCCTTCAGCTCTATGTTTGTCCTCTCCACCACCAACCCGTAAGATAACATTCTTTAACCTAATGCCCCAGAAGACGCCATGGGTGGTTAAGAAAATCCTTTGTCTCCTCCCAGGTTTCGCCGTGCGTGTCACTACATCTGCACTCTGCGTTACTTTGAGATGTGCATCCTGTTGGTCATCGCCATGAGCAGCATCGCACTGGCCGCTGAAGACCCAGTGTGGCCGGATTCTCCTCGCAACAATGTGAGTTTTAAACATTTACTTTGTTGCGGTTTCTGATGTCGGCTTAATGTTTCACTACATCTGAAACTAGTCCCTGAATGAAAAGGGAAAAGGAAATTAACTCCAAAATTTCATCTCTGTTCTCATGCAGGTTCTACGCTACTTTGACTATGTCTTCACTGGAGTTTTCACATTTGAGATGCTGGTGAAGGTGAAAAAAACATCAGTTCAATACAACACTGTCTTTCTGTGTCTCACCTGATCTAAACATATTTTCATCTTCATCACTAGATGGTGGATCTGGGTCTGGTCCTGCACCAGGGTTCTTATTTCCGGGATTTGTGGAACATTCTTGACTTTATTGTAGTTAGTGGGGCTTTAGTGGCCTTCGCCTTCACGTAAGAAAACTTCTGTTTTTAAAACTCACTTTCCCTCCTTCTGTCTCTTCACTGACTCACTGGTGCGCCTGGAGTACTTAGGTTATTTAAGGGGTATTTGTACCACATTAAATACTATATAAGCCAGACCGGTACCTGCAGTATTTAGGTAAAAGATTGCATAATGTTGCATTACTCTTGCAATGATATTTTGAGCATAAAGGAGTAAACACAGTCAAATCAAGTCCATACAGTTGAAACACAACAGAGTAATATTTCCTCAGCAGTATTTTTTTTATTACAGTCATCATTGAATGGTTAAATTCCCAACATGGCTGGTGCTCCAGGGTTGCAGTGATGGTTCTACATTCTGTTTAGCCAACTCTTCCCCCTCCACCCACACCTGATTTGACGTCTCTACACCTGCTCTGTACTGTATCTGATTGTTTTATTTGTTTACCTGTTTATCTTTGCTTTAAGTTCTGTCCTCCATATATGTGCGTGTCCGCCATCTGTTTGTCTGCAGTTCTTTTTAACGGTCTCTGCTTCCCAAATAATTATTCTCACCCCAGTTGAGGCCCTGATAGATGTAGCGGTGGCATATTATAAAACAAGCAGTATTTTATCTCCTGGCCGTCGCTATAAAGACAAACTTACAAAACAATTAATTAATCTTGTTTAAGTAAATTCAGATTTACGACTTCAGTCTTAAATGACACTAATTCTCAGACGGCAGACTTAGACCAGGCACAACAGTATCGCACACGGCCAGATAGTGCCGTAATTCACTTTGTGGAAATCAAACGGCATTTCAGAAAGGATCAGTAGTCCCACTGGAGATGTTTATCACTGCTTTAATCTAATTAGTCTGGTCTGAGGGTTGCTGCTGTCCTGCATAACGCAGCAGTCGCACTGAACTCTGGGTTCACACTCACTCTGGCTGCTGACTGAACGTGCCTTAAAGGCAATTTCTTGACATTTAAAATAATATTTTTTACCAGGCGCTGTGATTTAGTTGGCATTAAACTCTTTAAATTGGGTCATGTTTGACCACACTAGCCCACAGCAACAAAGTCTGCAAGAAATCAGTTTTAAGTTCATAATTTAGTCGAAGTTGTCGTCATTTGGGGTCGAAAGAAATAAAAATCTGTGATGGAATTGAGGATAAATTAAAATAAACTCCTCTCATCACATTTGTAACAGTCATAATAAGTGTTTTTATACTTACTATTGTTGGTAATAATTTAAAAAAGTGTTAATTTAATTGCACACGATGCAATTAATATTAGTAAGATAATGTTAATGATCACATACATCATATAATAATATATAAATAATAAATGGCATAGATGTATATATAAATTAAATGGCATTGACTGCATGATAATGTTTTGGTTAAATGCACTTCTTCTTTAGGTTTTTATTTGCAGTTGTACCTTCTTGTTGTTCACTGCCACCTAGTGGATATCCTTGATTTAGTCTTTGCAGTCAAACCCCTGCAACCTCCTCTGTATGGGAATGTAGATTAAACCAAATCAGCCTCCATTTTCTGGTTCTCTTTGTCCCTTTTTGTTTTTCTTTAAATCCCCTCCTGTCTGTGTGTCTTGTTTTGTTTCCTTTTCTTCCACACTTTGTCTTTCTCTCTTTTCCTCACTCTCTGTGTCTCATCTCTCCGTTCGGACCACCAACAGCGGCGGCGGGTAAAGTTCTCTTAACTTTTTTTGCCTCCTCATTTCTCCTGCTGCGCTCTGTTCCTTCCTTCCCAGCCATTGCACATCACAGCTGAATCCTGTTGATGATCAGTTTTGTATTCCTTCTCATTGTTCACCATGGAACGGCTCAAACGTTGACTACAGCGAAGTCCGTGGCCTGAGTCTCAAGCACCTGAGATGCCGTCTTGGACGCTGTGGTAGTGTGTGAGGGTGGACACACCTGTGACTATGACACAGTCAGGCAGTTTCGTTGAGTGTAATTTGACACAGGGCCCAGTTAAGCAGCTGATAGATTTTTGTGAGCTAAGATAATAAACATGTAAAAGTCAGAGGCTTAAATGAAAACATTGTTTCTATTCATTAAATGTTGGTATTGCAGGGATCAGACAGAAGCATAATGATAATATAAATAAATGGTCCAATTTGGACATGTTTGGTAGACCTGGATTAACAAGCCAAATGGGCCACATCTGGCCCTCGGGCCTTAGTTTGCCCTGGTCCATATATACTGTATGTATATATATTAGAGAGGGAAGGTGAAAATCTTTTTCTCAGCTATTTTCTCAGCTGATTTTGACAAGATTCCATGTTCTACGAACAATGCAGTGAAACTGGCTGGATTTCAAAATTCATCAGAATTCCCCAGTCATTCTGAGAGAGTGTGATAGTTTGACGGATTGATCAAGAATTTTGATTGTGTCAAATAAGACTTTGGAGAATTGATAGGTTTGTGAACATTGTTCTTGTGATTTAAACAAGTTACCATGTTCTACGAACACATGCAGTGACACTGGCTGGATTTTTGAGAGAGAGTGAAAATTTGAAGTATTTTGATCATGTCAAATAAGAATTTGAGGAATTAAAAGGTTAAAAGGTGAAATAATAAATACAGAGAACTGTCCCTACGGTGTTGCTATTTTACTCAAAGGCCTACTGCTTTGCAGTAAGTCACTCCAGCGATGTTTCTTCTTGGCAGTTGCAGATAGATAAATTCAGGGCTGTTTATGTCTGACACTTGGACAAAACTCTCTCTGTAAATGTCTCCGTGTAAAATGGAGTTCTCCATCACTCAAACCGCTGCTTAAACCAGGAGATACTGCAGCATGGAAAGCAAGGTTTCAATGCAGCATGAATATACAGTACCTGGCCTCTGACTGGGCATGCACCAGTCAGGGCTCTAACTGTCTTTGTCAAGCATTGAAATACTCTGCGAGGTGTCCAACCGGCGCAGTTCCCAGATAGCATTCAGACAGGAATGATATCGGTGGTTGTCACAGCATGGACTAATATAACCAGGCGTCATGTAACCGTAGCATGAAGCTGCGACGCTTACCTCACGTCCAGGAAACGGGGCTCAAACATGAAGTCATAGCAATGCAGCATGCGTTGCTATATGTTTTTTTTAACCCAGACGCAGTTACTCATTTTGAGTTAACTCGGACACAAACACCATCAAGGAATGGCTGCCCACTGCCCTTCGTTGATGCCAGGAGACTAATGTTTCTCGTCATTCTGGACAGACCAACTGACTGTCTGTGTCTGTGTCTTTTATTTATTTTAATTTTTTTTTCCTGGCACATTTCTACATGCAGAGGAAGCAGTAAAGGAAAGGACATCAGCACCATCAAGTCTCTGAGGGTACTGCGTGTCTTACGTCCGTTGAAGACTATCAAACGTCTGCCCAAACTCAAGGTCAGTCTACGTGTAGACAGGTTTCAGTTTTTGTAATATTTTCTAGCATAGTTAGATGGATTCCAGTGAGCTGACCACTCGCAGGAAGGTATGGTGAGTGCAATGTTATTTGGGTGACAGTCGTGGAGACTGTTGCCCCCTTGACCCAATAATGGATGGATGGATGGATGGATGGATGGATGGATGGATAGATGGATAGATAGATAGATAGATAGATAGATAGATAGATAGATAGATAGATAGATAGATAGATAGATAGATAGATTGATCTATGGAATGCATTACATAAAACCCTCTCTCTGACTTTGACTTTGGTGTTTTCCCCTTCCCAGAAGTCTTCAGAAGTCCTTACAAGGACTTCTGATGTAACTGTATTTTTCGTGGCTTCGAGTTGAACATGTGCTTTACATCCCACTGCACGATAACATCAGCAAGGCGCCAGCACAACAGACACCTCAAGCACCCGCAGTATTTATGGGCCCTCAACGGCTTAGAGCGCCTCTAATCTTGTTAATTTATGGGCACAACACATGTGGATGGTCAGTTCACGTCCAGGGTGTGTCAACCAAAAGTAGATACTTGCTTGCTTTAGGTGTAGCACCTCAGAGTAAACACATAAATAAAGGGACCTGCACACCGACACAGAAACCTATGTGCTTCAGACACTACAGTTCTGACCCAGATATGGTAGAAGAGCGAGGCTTTATGGGTCTACGTTTCACATTTCTCCCTCTTCCGTCCCCTGTGTCCACCCTGAACTTTCTATTTCCAGGCTGTGTTCGACTGCGTGGTGAACTCCCTGAAGAATGTGCTCAACATCCTGATCGTCTACTTGCTCTTCATGTTTATATTCGCCGTGGTGGCCGTGCAGCTTTTCAAGGGACGATTCTTTTACTGCACTGATGAGTCCAAAGAGTTTGAACGTGACTGCAGGTGAGGAGCTTCCTCCTTATCCCTGAGGATGTTGAAGATGCTGCCGTAAGGTGGAGTCCATCCTTCAAATACGTGGAAGTAAAGGCCTGGCACTGATTGCTTCTTTCAGGGGTGAATATCTTTTATATGAGCGTGATAATGAAGTGAAGGCGCAGAAGCGGGAATGGAAGAAATACGATTTCCACTATGACAATGTGGCTTGGGCCCTCCTCACCCTCTTCACTGTCTCAACTGGAGAGGGGTGGCCGCAGTGAGTTGGCCTGAATACAGCCATAAGCATCACGTGTCTCTATCAACCTTCAGTATAATACAAACTGTCTCCATTTTTCGTCTGCAGGGTGCTGAAACATTCAGTGGATGCGACTTACGAGAACCAGGGTCCGAGCCCGGGATACAGAATGGAGATGTCCATCTTTTACGTGGTGTACTTCGTGGTCTTCCCCTTCTTCTTCGTCAACATTTTCGTGGCTCTGATCATCATCACCTTCCAAGAACAAGGAGACAAGATGATGGAGGATTACAGTTTAGAAAAAAATGAGGTGATTATTCTTTGTCTCAATAGTTCCAAGACTTTGAGAAACAGAGAGCAGAGAGTCCTGAGTTTGATTCCTGGAGGAACAAGCTTGATAAAATCAGTCCTCCTCCATTGGTCACCTTAGGGAAAAAGTCTTCTTATAAAGGCATATATGTAAATGTTAAGGACATTATGGAAAGATAATTTTTAATTCTTTAAATTTTTTTTTTTGCAGAGAGCCTGCATAGACTTTGCCATCAATGCGAGGCCCCTGACACGTCACATGCCAGCAAACAAGCTCAGCTTCCAGTACAGGATGTGGGAGTTTGTAGTTTCGCCGCCCTTTGAATATACCATCATGGCAATGATTGCTCTCAACACAGTTGTACTAATGATGAAGGTAAACATCTCCTTTCAATTCAACTTTGACCCTGACTACACTAAATCAATGTGTTACTCTTTGTGTTGTTAATGACTGTCTCGCTGGTTTGTGTTTCCGCTTCCAGTATGATGGAGCGCCTGATGCTTACGAAGGTGTGTTAGCGAACCTGAACATAGTCTTTACTTCACTCTTCTCCATGGAGTGTGTCCTCAAGATCATCGCCTTTGGAGCATTGGTGAGTTTGTGTGTGTTTGTCAAATTAGTTGTGCTGTTTTTTACAAGAGTCGTCTCTGTTGATTCACACTATAATTAGCCAGACAGTAAATGTGGGAAGAGACAAGAAGAGAATCCCACTGAAGACAGGACTCATGGGAAAAAACTTCAGAAACAGACGTTTATTTCTCTGCTCATCGAGCTGTGATAAAGAGCCAAAGCTCTGTATTTTTAATCCATTCTTATCATTTTAGTCTCCTTTTTTAATTAACCATGTGTGGATTTATCAATATCCTGATTTAAGCATTAATTCATCTTCATCAGCTCCTCCAATGCGGGTTTACAGGGGCAGTTGGTACCACCAGCTGGACCCAAGTCCACTTTCTTAACCTTTCAGTGGTATAATGCACAGTTTCATGCTAGTTTTTTATGAAAATAATCCAAAATGTCCTTCTGACAGAACATCTCAACACATTTTCCATTTGTTCAGCAGGTTAAAGAGTTTGGGTAGACAAAAAATTACAAGCGTCTTCTTCAGTCCTGATGAAGAAAAACTGCTTAACCAAACTCCCTCCCAAACAGTCTTACAAAACAACACGTTTTTTTTTTTTAGAGGTTGTTAAAATTACTGGAACGTGTCTTTCACTTCATAAAGTGCTCAAAATATCATTCCTAGTGTAAAGAAACAATCTCTGTTAAGAGAATTCATTTCATTCCATTCCATCAGGATTGACCTGTAGGAATACTATGAGATTCTGGTGTTGTTTTAGATAAAACAGGGCATTTCACTGTGTCCTCCTGTACAGAGTCATAAACAGCACCAGTAACACCAGGCCTGGGAGATAAGGTTTTGTGTTGATATGTTGGTGGACCATTTTAATGGTTGCCTCTTTTTCTCCGTCCATGTCCCTGCACTTGTCTAATGCACAGTTTGGCTGCAGGCTGTATGTCGGTGCTGAACAGAGGCCTCACTCTTCGGCAGATAAATCGCATCCCAGCCCAGCTTAGGAATAGAAAATGAGCAAATATGTGAAAAGATATGTGGCGTGAGAGAAAAAGATGATACTGTGGTTTTCCTACATTTAATGGCTTTTTAAAACCATTTTTCAGCATCTGTCTTATTACAGCTCACCCACCTATTTGTCTACAATCCTTTTCTGAACATTCATTTCTAACAAACAGTGAATTAACCAACATGTGAACGTCCTAACTCCCACTTCAACCTTCTTTGTCTTCCCTCTCTCCCCTCACCCGTGCTCTACCCTTGTCGTTCTAACCCCAGAACTATTTCAAAGACGCCTGGAACATTTTTGACTGTGTGACAGTCCTGGGCAGCATCACTGACATTCTTGTCACTGAGCTCGGGGTAAGTGGAAATAAGACTGAATGCTTGCTTGTGGATCAGGTCGGACTGACGGAGCTCTTCTGTAGGCTTCACATCTGTCACAGTCTGAAAACGTACAACACACCCAACCACAGTGGTGAGCCCAGGGCTCCTGTTGAGTATTGCGTTAATTGCTCAGTCATGCTTGAACTGCTCTTGAAAGTCTTATATAATCGCTCCAGTTGGTGGGAAAAGGAGGGATGGGAGTTACAGCCATCTGAGCTGAAGTAGGTTGAGGGTTAAATTCTCTACAGCCGATTTCTGGTTGTAGTTGTTGATTAATTTATTAGTAAGTTTAACAGGTGTGGGCAGACACCTGGCAACAATTGGAGCAGAAGTTCATAGATAAAGGCTAAAATGCCATCTATTGGAGAAGTGCAGATATTGCAGAGACAAGTCAGAAATGCTATATGTTATCTATATATCATTTAATAAAAAAATTTTGAAACATACGGCCCATTTGGCCAGTTGTAATGGACCACACCTGGCCCCCAGGCC
This sequence comes from Paraplagusia blochii, assembly GCA_016785265.1. NCBI lineage: Eukaryota > Metazoa > Chordata > Actinopteri > Pleuronectiformes > Cynoglossidae > Paraplagusia > Paraplagusia blochii. Next base: position 103,002 of record JAFBJS010002163.1, on the reverse strand, counting down.
TTAGTTTGCCCTAGGCCAGACTTAGACTGCATCAAATAATAGTAAACATACTCTGGGACAGGTTGAAGGAGCCGAAAGAGACATGATGTCTGTCAGAAGTATCAGTACAATGTCTATCTTTTTTGTTTCTTTCCTTTAACTCATGATGTTGCGATCCCGATTAGTTGAAAACAGTCAGTAGAGCAGGACACAGTGATCCTGTCATCAATTGTGCAGCTGTCACTCACATGTACAGTAATGCTCCTCATGAATACATTTACACAGAGATGCCCTTATCTGTTAGTGTGAATAACACTCATGCAGTTATTAACCCCACCTGTAGGGGTCCTCCTGTCTTCCTCCACAGCTTCAATAATAGCTTTGTGTGTGAATTTCTTTCTATTTCTTTGTACGTGTGTATCGTAGGAGTGTCTTTTGTTTTTTTTTTTAACGAACAGAAAGCTTTTTGTGAAAACGTTGATGTTTCAGACAGAACATCACACAAATTGAGACACAATTAAGTCAGAGATAAATCTGCAGATAAAGTGGAAATGAATATGAATATTTATCCTGGTGTTCTGTCTGATTCCCACATGCACCTGGTAAACAAATGGTCAATCTATTGTAGGCATCTTACGATCATGTGTTTGCTTTGATTAAATCAGTTTCTAAAGGACTAGAAAAAGGTTTTTTATTCCCATATTGTCACTAAGACACTTTGTCTACCAGGTCTGTCTTATTAAACAAGGGATTCCATTGAGTCCAGCAGGAACATCATTTGTTTGAATGATCGGGTTGGATTATTTAATAAAGTGCCAAATTATTGTTTCTTAAAATGAAACAAAAACCCTTCACTCAGGGCATCCCTTGTCATGGACTGCTGTGCTAAAAATCTGTTTCTGTATTTTCTGATTTCTTTGTTGTTCTTTTTGTTTTTATCTTTTCACATGCTTTCTTTAAATTGTCTACAAACTCACAATCGACGGCCCGCTGTAATCTGCCTCGCTCCTCCCCCTTCCTTACCCCACCTCCTGCGATTCCATCCAATCAAAATGCACTATGAATCCTCTGTGTCCAACCATGACAACTGGCTTGGTCAATCTCTCTGGTTGTTCTTGGAACCAACCAAAAATACCAAACATTTGCTGCTGTAAACCATGTGTCTGCAACATCCACATGTAGATGGTTTGTACTTTTTATTTTGGAGCTCTTGTTTTTATCGCATCCCTTCAAAATGCGCTGCAGCCGCTGTCTCGGCTGCAAAGTGCCGCATGTTCCAGGCACTAAACTCACAAACCTCTCTCTGCCAGTCGCATGATCAAAACATTGTAGGGTTTTTACGTCAGCGTGATGCATTATTCAGCCACCTTTCCTGCAGTTCTGCCAGTGAGTCGGTGACTGGTGGAGTGACAGGGATGATGCGTTGCCCCTGGCAGAGAGATGAAGTGATGCATGAGGCCTCTCGCATGTCTTTGGCAGGAACCATTGGCTTTAACGACACGCACCAACACACACAGACACACAACAATGTGATACTGTGATCTGCATGTGCCTGCTGACACCCTCCTCACACACTCCACTGATGTTATCTACCGAACAGAAGGTAGAAATTAGATACAATCACAACATATGGTTTCAAAATAAATGTAATTATGTGCAAACTCTATTTCCATTTGACAAATTAAGAACAGTACAGTTGGTCACTGTGCATTTTCACATTTGCAGATTTGGAACATGACAGTGTAGTACCAATTTGTGCCACACGGGACTGAGTATCTGAGTATTTTTTTTTTTTGTTAACACTGCCACTGTCCCAAATTTTGTTGGAATACTTTAAAAGCATTTATTTCTAACTTTTATTATTATTAGTGTTTTTTTTCTGGTAGTTAGTTTTTCTAATAAATTATTTTATTGACTTAATTCAGGTCTTTATCCAAACTCTGATGTGCTGTCACACTGCTACGATGCCTGATGTGATCTTGTCGTCCATTCCTGTTGGATTACCTTGTGTTATTGCACATCTGCATGCTGCATGTTCCCTGATCTGAAGATGTTTGCCTTGAGAGAATTAGTGCATTTGGTTGTCCTTCAAAGAAACGACCCTGACGTCCCTGCACATTATTTACTCACCACCAATAATCCTACTTAAACCAACTGGTTTGACACATATTTCTACTTGAATGATTTTCCTTCCCTTGTGCGGTTTGGTTTGGTTTGATCTAACTGAATGAGATAAGAAGCTTGTTGGAGCCTGATTTGATGGTTTGCATTGACTTGTTGACGGCTCCTGAGTTTTTTGTTTTTTTTTAATAATTTTTGTTCCGATTTAATCTTTTTTTGTCTGTTTTTTACTTTTTCTTTTGTGATTTTGGTTTGAAAACGAAATGGAAATGTCAGCTAACTGTCTTTTCTTGTTCTGTACCTGTGCTCCTCTCTTCTCTGCCATCGTCCTTCATCTCTGCCTCTGGCTGCTCCTCTCTTCTGTTTTCAATCCTCCTGTTTTGTACACCCAACCCTGTCTCTGTCTTTTTCCTCTGCTCGTGTTGTTGCCCTTCTGTAGAATAATTTCATCAACCTGAGTTTCCTGAGGCTGTTCAGGGCGGCTCGACTCATCAAGCTGCTGAGGCAGGGCGAAACCATACGCATCTTGCTCTGGACATTTGTCCAGTCCTTCAAGGTCTAAACCTCATTCTTTCTCCTTGTTACAAAAAAAGTCCATGTATCTGAATATTTTATGATAATCACAAATATGAAACCACAGAAGCTTCTCTACAGCAGCTCACACGTTGATAAATCTCTCCTCAGGCTCTGCCTTACGTCTGCCTCCTCATCACCATGCTGTTCTTCATCTACGCCATCATTGGAATGCAGGTAGGGCGACAGCGCCACCGTCTAATGTTTGTTAGAGCTTGTGGGATACATTAGATGGGTTTTATAGCACTGTAGCAGTGGTCCTCAACCACCGGGCCATGGACTGTTACTGGTCCGTGGAACCATTGATATCGGGACACTCAGAAAAATTGGATAACTTACAGTATTATCATTTTTTATGATCTGTTGGCTTCCAGTAGGCTCACCGCCAGCTGGAAGGTATGTGTTATGGGTGGTAGTCTTAGTCGACCAGGTAAGGGATAAGTGAGTGTAAATGGAAGGATGCATGTTGCTAAATGTTCTTTTAATTTGAAAGATTACCGGATTCTCTCTGTCATATCCGTCCATGGCTGAGATTTGATAAAAGTGAAGATGCATGCCATGAACACAGAAAACAAATGTCTGGAAAGTTTCTTGCGCGTGTTAAGAGGACAAGAAAGAAGGCAGAAGAAAAGCTTACGTCAAAGAATGCTGCATTTAACAGAAAATTCGAGAAATAGGATTTCCACATGCACCAAAACTGTGTTGCATAACGTGTTGATTGGATGAGGTGATGAAGCCTTCAGAACTGGTTCACCACTAGGATATCAAGAGTCTTGTATCAAGACAAGCGTGATGTTACTGAGGGTTCCTCCAATAGTTGCAGAACATTTCTTTTCACAAAGACGAAGGAGAGCGAGAAAGAGCATAAAGAACTAGTGCATGATGGGAGAGGAGAGGTTATTAATACTGCTGGGAAGGTGCACAGTGTGAGGCGAAGCCTGGATGACTCTGTTGTGCTCTGTTCACACCTGTGATTGACAGCTATTTGGAAACATCGCCCTCGAAGAAGAAGGAGAGAGCGCCATCAACCAGCACAACAACTTCAGGACGTTTGTGCAGGCTGTGATGCTGCTCTTCAGGTGCTGTTTCTGGATCAGTCTTCACGGAGCTCTGGGTTTTTTATTTCATGAATGAATCTTCCAAAAACGATAACCTCTTTCTTTGTGCTTTTGTAGGAGTGCAACAGGGGAGGCGTGGCACGAGATCATGCTGGCTTGCCTTGGAGGGAAAGAGTGTGACCCTCTTTCTGGGAACAGTGAGCCAGAGTGTGGCAGCCAGGTTGCCTACCTTTACTTTGTGTCCTTCATCTTCTTCTGTTCCTTCTTGGTGAGCACAGGACACAACATTCACATTGAAAGTATTTTACAGGTCATAAATAAAAATAATAGCAGCTTGTGTTGCGCAGTACTGTTCGTGATATTTTGAGCTTTTGAAACTCCACAGCTCTGTCTTCGCCTGCAATTTCTTTTGTTTCATTATGTGTAGATGCTGAATCTGTTCGTAGCCGTCATCATGGACAACTTTGAGTATCTGACCAGAGATTCATCCATACTGGGACCTCACCACCTGGATGAGTATGTCAGGATATGGGCCGAGTATGATCCTGCCGCCTGGTGCGTAGAAACATTTTTGTCTTTACGTTACTATTAACACAAGAAGGTTCTAAGGAGATGGTGACTTTTTACTCTTTTTACCATTTTTATTCACCAAGATAAAGTCAGACAACACAGATTAACATATCTCATAAGTTTGCAAAAATCATATCAACTGAAATACAAACATACTAAGGTACAGTTATTATTATTCTATCCCATGAGTTTTTACCAAAGAGCCTTATATAAAAGACCTTAGAATTGGTTGAAATTCTGATAAGTAGCCGTCATCATGGACAACTTTGAGTATCTGACCAGAGATTCATCCATACTGGGACCTCACCACCTGGATGAGTATGTCAGGATATGGGCCGAGTATGATCCTGCCGCCTGGTGCGTAGAAACATTTTTGTCTTTACGTTACTATTAACACAAGAAGGTTCTAAGGAGATGGTGACTTTTTACTCTTTTTACCATTTTTATTCACCAAGATAAAGTCAGACTACACAGATTAACATATCTCATAAGTTTGCAAAAATCATATCAACTGACTGAAATACAAACATACTAAGGTAACGTACGTACAAGCTGCAAGGGGGCTGTAAGGAGATGAGAGAAAAAATGGTGGTTATCTCTCTCACGCCCTACAATCCCTCCCCACTTCATCCTCTGTAAACACCTTCAACCCAGTTCTGTATCTGGAATCGGCATACTGTCAAAAACGGTGGCAATGTCTACTCTCCAAACAAACCCACTCCTGTGACCCAGTGTTCTGAGGACATGCTAAATGCCATTGTATCTGAATTCCAGCGTTTTTGTGTGTTGCCCTATTGGATTTGAAACACTGGCTTTATGAACCTATAACATTAAAGTCTTTACCCCAAAGTCTGACCCCAAAAAGCACATCAGCCTGGTGAGGATTTCAGCTTCAGGTCCAGAATCTAGGAATTTTGGACAGAATTGATTTATAAATGAGTCTACATAATACCAAAAATATAATGGACCCAGAGCCTAAGAGCTGCACTCTGTGCGTCACAACTTTTTGACTCATCAGCCACTGCTGGTCCTTCAATTGGACACAGGGTTCGGTTAGGAGCAGATGGATGAAGCATTCATGGGACATAAGACATGTAAATGTCATGCATAAAGGCTAAAATGTTAATGCTGCCTTCTCTATGCCATCTATGGGGAGAACATGGGTATTGCAGGGACAAGGCAGAAGTATAACCACTATATAAGACAATTATATAGTTTGGAGTTTTGGAGGGCCCGATTATAGAGCTGAATGGGCCATTACTGGCCCCCAGGCCTTAGTTTGTCCATACATGGTCCATATTAAGGCCAAACATGACCTGTTAGGTCATTCTGATTCTGAAAATCTAAATACTTAAGATTCTCTTACGAGAGACAAGGACAGAGAGGATCAGGAATGAGGTGATTAGAGGGACAACACAGACAGGAAGGTTTGGAGAAACAACTAGAGAAGACAGATTGAGATGGTTTGGACATGTTCAGAGGAGGGACAGTTGGTTGAAAAATTATCCTAGAGATGGAGCTACCAGGTAGGAGAGTAGAAGATACAGAGGACAATGGGAGATGGGAAATGCTGTGGCAACCCCTTAATAAGGGACAAGTCAAAAGGAAAAGAAGAAGAAAACATTAAAACTCTCAGATCAGGAAGATCAGGATTAAATACATTAAATGTGTTTAATAAATAATGATAATTCCTGTCACTTTGTTTCCATTATTAGTCAATGCAACTGCGACCGTGAAGTAGTCACAGATGTTCAGGACACACAGACCCACATGCACCAACACAAACACACACACAGGACTGACACTAAACACATGGTTCTCCACCCAAAGCAGCTATTAGTCATTTAACTGTTTACTCTCTCAGCAATTACCTAATTCCATTGTGTGTCTAGTTTCCCCTCAAAGTGCAGTTCACAGAACTGAGGCCCTTTAAACTCTAGGCTCTGTTATTTCCAGTAAACACTGTTGATGCTGTGTGTTCTTGTCAATGTTGTGCTCTTCCTCCCACCCAGTCTTCTACATGTGAGTGTGTGTGTTTTTTTCCTGTGTGTCCGCCTACGTTTCTTAACCCCCTGTATTCTTCTTGCAGCGGGCGAATTCATTATAAGGACATGTACAGTTTATTACGGGTTATCGACCCGCCTCTCGGCTTAGGCAAGAAATGCCCTCATAGGGTGGCCTGCAAGGTTTGACTTCCATCCGAATGAAATCTCTCAACCACATTTGCCAGACACAGCATCCAGGAATGGAATGAATGCCGCTTTATTTATTATGATTTTTTTTTTTTCAATTTTTTTCTTTTAATTTGACAAACTTCCTTCACTGTTGTTGTTTTGCATTCTGAACTGCTGAGAGAATGTGCGGGACAATGCAGACACCCAGAAAAGCATGTAAAATGCATTAAGAAAAATGGGGATTTTTCTTATCACATCCTATAAAAACTCTTTTTTGTTTTTTTTTATATTATAATTTATTATTATTATTTATCGCTTGCTGTGGAGCCCTGGCTATGATGTAACAAGCTACGGCTGCCTACTGCAGTGTTGCATTGTTCTTGTTTATTTCGGGGGTTGGGGGTAAAGACAGAAACTGCATTGACACCTTCAACCCCTTTAACTCCCCTGTCACCTCCTCCATGGAAGCCCAACTGCCCTGAACCAACCTGTGTCAACATGCAGTACACTACATGTGTGGTTTTTATACATACCTTATTTTTTAATCATGTTGTTGTTCAACATGACAGTGATAGAAGACTGTAGCTCGGAGAGAAGACGCCCGGTCACAGTTTCCCAAATCACTCCAATAACCTTGTCTTTCTGCTTTTATTTTTCTTTTCTTTTCTCTCTCTTTCTCTCGCTGCTCTCCTTCTAACTTCATCTTCTTCCTGATCTTTGCTTCTTCCTCCTACATTCTCTTTCTTTCTCTTCCTCTCTGTTTTTTTTTCCTTTTCTGACTGGTTTGGTTGCATGGCCGGTGATGCAGTGGCAGGATCAGTTGCAGGGAAATGTATGACATGCTGAGGCACATAAGTCCTCCCTTAGGACTGGGGAAGAGGTGTCCAGCACGGGTGGCTTACAAGGTCAGAAAGTTGTCGTTGATGAGAGGATCTTTCCCAGCAGGGCGGCGCCAATGTTGTGTGGTGTAAATTTTAGTGTCGTGCTATCTTTGGTTTTGTTATCTTCTGTTTTGTTGTTGTTGTTGTTTTTTTTTTTTGTGGAAAGTTGAGGTGAGCTGATCAGTGTTGTGGTGTTGTGTGGTGATCAGAGGTAGAAGGACAAACAGGTGTGTGTAGGTGTGTATCCACAGGTGTGCGGGGGCGACAGGAGAGACCTTCTCAGCTCATCTGCGCTGCGTACGTGCTTCATCATTCCTATTTGATGAGCAGAACAAGTAAAGAGCAGAACCGGGGTAGACGATCACACAGACTGAGGAATAGGACTGTTGGTTCCGTTGGTGTGCAGCGCGGCTGGGAAGGTTCTTTAGACTTACGTCCTCTATGTCGCCCCCTCCCTGTGGAACGTGCAGACCCGTCCACATCCACGCAGAGTCACACTTAGCAGCAGGTCACAGGAGGAATCAACTCCAGGGTGGTTTCAGATTTTTTTTTTTTTTCTTATGGTAGAGAGAGCAGAGGAGCTTGTGTCACTGCTGTGTTTTTTTCTCCGTGAGCCTCTGGTGGCCGTTTCTCTGTCACCCTCCTTTCGTAGCAACAAGCCCTGAGGCAAACTTTTCTATCTGCAAGTCCGATCTTCTCTCTGTCCTTTGGTTCTGTCGTCAATGCAGTTCTATTCTGTTTCCAGCCCCCTTACCCCACCCCAACCCAACACTTTTCACCCCTGCCTCCTGCATGACGTCTGCACAAACCTCTGCTTGTCATATCATTTACCACATCAGGGAAACATACAGAATGATAACAAACAGATTCATCTTCATGTCACTGTGGAGAATTCCATTCATCCCAGTCATGGTTTCCTTCAGAGCAGTGGTTCCAACTGGTCTGGCCCCCGGACCCACCATCACCTTTAAATGACAATCAAAGATGCAACTGTAAATAACACTCCAAGAACTGTATTCTTGAAGTAAAAAAATATTTCTCTTATTGCCATAGCAAAGGTCTTTGACCACGCTCCACTTTTGGGTCACGTCCCAACAGTTGCGAATCACTGCTTCAGAGAGTTGATCTAATCCACAGTCAACGAAAGAATTTCTGTCTTGCCCAACCTTAGATCTTCCCTCCTGAAGGTTAAACACATGGTGTCCTCCTGTGTCACACCTGTAGGCACCAGGAATCACTTCCATCTCCATTCAAGGCTTCACACCTTTATCCAACAGAGCTGGGGGAAATAGTACCACCATGTGGAATCATCGCCCACCTGTTTATTCCAGCACTGTGATGTACTATTGACCCCAGATTCTGTGGGTTTTTTTTCCAATAATTCCCCAGAGAGTTCCCTAAAAGCCTCCTTCCTGACATTAGAGTCTGATCTTCAAACCTGTAAAATGTATTTTCTTTATTGTCTTTTTTTTTAATCTCCAATCAATTCAGATGTATCCTACTGGATAGATCTGAGTTTTCTGAAGATGTTTCACTTTGATTACAAAAACCCGAAACAACCTTTTGTTGATGGGTGAAATTTAAAACATCTTAAATAAAAGATTTATTTTTTCCGTGGATTTAAAAAACATCAACTGTGCTAAAGGGGTCTGTTGGATGACCAATGACAAAACTGAGAAAATTTGACCAGAGAACACACCCTCATGATCATGTCTGTGCTGATGTGAAGCAGCGCAGCCTACAGGCAGGATTGCTTTCTTAGAGAGGAAATGCCAACTTTTTTCTTTTCAGAAATTGTAATTTTTTTGTTCAGTTAAATCACATCTATATCTATATTTATGTTTGTTCTCCTCTATCTTTCCTTCTCAGCTCTTGTGTGTATCCACTGTTGTCTGAACGCTTATTTATAATGTTATTTATCACATGCATTTGGATGTTAAAGCACTAAAAATGCACTCAAACACCCTGGCCCCATTTAAAGACTTCTTCATTTTTGTGTGTAATTTCTTTTCTTTCTTGCTGCTCTCTCTCACCTTCTAACCCTGAGTCTGTGCCCACATCTCACACCCTGCACATTATGGAAATCCAGACGATAGAGGCAGCTGCTCTATCGTTACTGCCCAGTTCCATCTTTTAGAAATTTTCCCTACAATAATACAATTAAACGAGTCACTCTCTCATTTCTATGTTGTCATTTGAGGATGCTTTCAGTGTTCGCTGCGAGGCTGCTTGTTCACGTTTGTGCACTGCTTGTGGCATGGGGTGAACATGTGCAACTCTGGGGAAAAGAGATGTTATTTAAAGAAAATGAGACTACAGCTGAAACTCTGGTCGAATGCATGATTTACTGCACGTCTGGGTTGTCGCCGTCTCCCTTCACCGGGCACATATGATTGTAACTATTGTCATCTGTGTTCGTGATTCTTCTCCTTCTGTCATAAATCAACAGAACTTATAAACAGATCAAACAAACGAGCAGAAAAAAAACATCTTTTGTCAACAGATATGGAGGATGTTTTTGCACCTTTTGTTTTTGATCTGGTCTCTGTTGTTACCACTGTGAACCTCCAAACCACTAGAGGGAGCTGTCGGTCATAGAAGCTGCCACTGGGTCTCTTCATTTCTTTATCAAAAAAGCTAACGACTTAAAAAACTTAAAGAGAGTTATTCTCATTGTAATCATGAAAACCTTTGTACTTGATATTTTTTCTCTATTTACTCTAAATCAAGTTAATTGTTAAAGTGAGGCCCATCAGGTTGCAGATGTCGTGCACATCTCTTGTGGACATTTTTTTATCCCAACCCCTTCTTCCTTATCCACATTGCTTCAACACCTCTCCCTCTCTGTCACTTGGAGGTTCCACATGATCATCATCGCCCGATATTCTCGTTTTCTCCTGCCTCACCCTGACCGACTCTCCCACAGAGGCTGCTCCGTATGGACCTACCAGTGGCCGATGACAACACAGTCCACTTCAACTCCACCCTAATGGCCTTGATCCGCACAGCGCTGGACATCAAGATCGCCAAAGGTACGGAACGTTTTGGAATCCTACTTTAAACACGGTGTTACAGTTTTCACAGCACTGTCAGGGCCAGAATCCCATAGAAGATCTGGAACATTCTCTTCATTGACTGTGGTTATTTGGCCTTCAGGTGGCCTCGACAAGCATCAGATGGATGCCGAGCTTCGGAAGGAGATGATGGCGATCTGGCCCAACCTTTCCCAAAAGACTCTGGACTTGTTAGTTACACCGCACAAGGGTAAGTTGCAGGGCATGGGCGCAGGCGCAGCAGCAGGGCTCGGACGAAGCCACCGTGCGCCACCCAGAGCTCCGACAGAGATTGTCTTCACACCACCAGAGGAACGCTTCTCTCAGCCCGTCTGTCTGTCTCTCTCTTCCTGTCTGTATTTCTTCCTCTCTCTGCTGCACCCTCTGAATCAAACGGCACAACATAACACAGCGCAACACATCACATCACATCACCTGTGTTTCAGAATAGATTTTTTTTTTTTATAGATAGATAGATAGGTAGGTAGGTAGGTCTGTAGATTTTTCAAAGATAGAGAGATAGATAGATAGATAGATAGATAGATAGATAGATAGATAGATAGATAGATAGATAGATAGGTAGGTAGATAGGTAGATAGATAGATAGATAGATAGATAGATAGATAGATAGATAGATAGATAGTATAGAGAGTATTTTGTGCAATATGAAGGCAACTATATACGAGACAACTACACACCAGACTCCCACCACTACTGTAGGTCTACATGTCCAGTCTGTGCCTCCTTTCAGAGGGTGCTCTACTATAGACCACAACTCTATAGATGTCTTTTCACTCCAACCAGCTCTGTGCTCCCTGTACTGACATGGTGTATCATATAGAAACTGCTGCAGTCATCGTATTGCATGGACTTTCTATTTACTGTACAAGGAGCTGAAGAAAATGACATGTTTAGTGTTATATTTTCATGCCCTTTTTTCCAAATTCTTTAGTCAATCAACTTTATCTGCTAATGAAATGTTTGTTTATATTATATATATATAAATAATGTGACAAAGTTGTATAAAACTAAAGTTTAAAAAAAAAAAAAACATGTGACAGTCCAAACTGTCTGTGAAAAGACCTTTTGCTCGGTGTTTGTGTGTATGTGTGTGTGTGTCTGTGTTTCAGGTCTGTGTGTGTGAGTGTGTGCATGGATTCACCTCTTTCTGCCATTCCTTGCGCTCAGGGTCCATACCAAAAGGTCTAATCTCGCAGGGTAACTTGTCATTCTCTCAGCAGCTACAGACCTGACAGTTGGGAAGATCTACGCTGCCATGATGATCATGGAGTACTACCGCCAGAGCAAGATCAAACGCTCGCAGGCTCTTCGTGACGAGCAGGTATCGTAGCCATGAGGGGAATTCAAAACCTTTGAAACTGCATTTTCTACTGTGAAGGCAGTCTGACCCACCGGCATCGAGGCTGCAGGGGCTGCTGCACTCTGTTCACCGGCCTGGGCTGTGAGGTCCCCTGCATGTCTGGATCAGTGAGGACCTGGAGGGGAGGGTTGGCTTCTCCGTCTCTGTCTTTACCTACACCTGTGTTCCGCATCTGTTTACTAAAACAGACAAATTTAACTGATAATGAAGGCAGGAAATGGTCTATAATCTTTTAATACAATTAATAACAGATCAGATGTTGATTAATCATGATTAACCAAGGTTAGGTTTCATACTTTATTTCTATTTGTGACAAATTCAGCGATGGAATTATAGATATGGAAAATATAGATGTCAAAAATACAGTAAGGGCCAGAGATTGGACACACCTTCTCAGTCAATATGTTTCCAGTTTTTCCATTTACGTTAAATATGAAGACATCATTTCAACCTGGACCCATTCGAGAAAACAAAAGGACCAACAATGTCCAAGCATCTCTGGGAACTCTAAGAAAGGAAACTCCTTGTCCTTGTGACATTGCATTTAACCCATCACCAAAGTGAACAGTGGGCAAGTTTTCGCGCCCACGAGCAGTGTGTCGGGACAGTGCCTTGCTCAGTGCACCTCAGTGTAACTTGGCAGCAGGTGGAATCGACCCTGAAACCCTTTGGAACCAAATCTGCATCCTTAACCCACGAATCCACCACTGCTGAGTGTGCCAAGGTGCGAGAAGGTGTGTCCAAACCTTTAGCCTGTAATGTGTGTCACAATAATGGCGGATTCTATAATTGTTACCGGTCCATTTTGCGATAAAAATCATTGTCACTCCACCATATTTTTTTTTGCAAAAAAGGTGGTGCGATAATCTTCTTTGTTTTGGTCCAATGCGGTGCTGCATCCCTGCCAGCTGTATTTGCATATTCCATAATTGCATGGCCTCTAAGACCACTATCCCTACTTGACCTTGTCTCAGCTCAGCTCCGTCCACTGTCCCTGCCTCTGAGCCCCCCCTGTTGTCTTTTTGACCATTCCGCTCAATAGAGACGTACAGCATGTAAAAATTAAATCAATAACCAATTCTGTCCTCTGAGCCTACGGCTGAAGTCCTCCACCCAGACCTGGTATCTCAATGTCCTCGGTCCATTCCTCCCACATCTCCGACCTCTCTTTTCTGGACTCCCGCATCAGCGCTGTCTCTCTTCCCGCCATTTCCCTGTCAGTCTGCCTGATAGCTGGCGATGGCCATGTTGTATATATCTCACACAGAATCGAACGCCATTACTGTTTCAGCGTGTGGAGCCTCCTTCCCCCACCCAGGACGGGGGTCCAGGACTTAACAACGCCCTTCCTCCACCGGAGACGACGGAGAACGTTTCCAGCATGTGAGTTAAAGGTTGTCTTCGTCAAATCTACAGACGGCGGTCTGGACCAAGCCGACCCGCTCACGAACACACACTTGTGTGATGTGTCTTTATGTGTGTGTGTGTGTGTGTGTGTGTGTGTGTGTGTGTGATACAGGCCTGTGGAGGGAGGGATTCCTGAAAGTCATTCCTGGGTGACGGCTCGTGCTCAGGAGATGTCCCAGAAAGTTGGCAGCTGGAGTCCGGAGGGACATCATGAGGACGGTCTGGGGACCATGTCCAGATCGCAGGTAGAAAGGACACACACACACAAATATACAGCAGTTCAACACACACTCTGTGAGTATATGGGACAATTTATCAACTCACCATCCAGCAATAAAGCAGCGTTAAAGTTAATACTAGGGATGCACCGAATTTTTGGCGACAAAAAAAGTCCGGAAAGACGTTTATTCCCGAAACAGGAAGTTATGCTGACGAGAGCAAAAAAACGCGACTAGCCTGGGCTTTTCTGAAAATGCCAAAATCCATCCAACATCAGTACCTTGATTTTTTAAAGGTTTACAGTCAGAGCTAAAAATGCAATAATTGGCAAAATAATAATTTTCAGTGTTTTAGTTTAGGACCTTGGTTTCCTCATTTTGGTTTTTTGTTTCTGCCAAAAATTCTTATTTCGGTGCATCACTACTAAACATACATTAATCCATGGGAAGACACCAGAGAGACAGAGAGCGAAAGACAAATGTGAGCCAGTGAGACAGTACCCCATCACCAGCTCCTCCCTCCCACTGCTGTAATGTCTCTCCGTCCGTTCGTTGCTTTCTCTGGATGATCAACTTTATCATCAGATGTCACGTCACTCCATCTCCTGCTCTCCTGCTCTGTTTGCAGACAGTAGAAATGAGAGAGATGGGTCAGGACGGTTACTCCGACACTGAACACTTTCCACCAATGGAAGGTTACGGCAGGGCCGCTTCCATGCCCCGCCTGCCGGGCGACAACCAAGTGAGCAGCATTCTCACTTTTCCACTCTCTGTGCTTCTTCCAACCATTGACTTTGTTCTTCATCTTTTCTTACTCCGACGATCGGTTGAAAAACCCAAATAACTCTTGCTGTGGTCGTTTGGACCTGAGCTGGAGAAAATTTTGTTCATTTTACTTCGACTGAATTGTCTTACTCAGACCACGGACGTCAAATGGACCACAGCAAAGACCCGTTGCACTTTTCTTTACTCCGTATGCGTCATCTTTTTCTTTGCATGGAGGTTCTTCAGTGTTGGTTCACTTCTTTAAAACACAAACTTATTCAGGGCTAGTTTGTAAAAAGACCACACATTTTCAATATATATCACATCTGGACTGCAGGCAGGCAAGAATATCTACAGTTTACTCTACACTTTATGGCAGGGGGTCAAACTCAAATCTCCAAAGGGAACGAAGACGAGGAATAAATTGAGGCCAGTTGTTCATGTTCTTCCTCCTTTTCAGATCTATCATGAAGATACAGTCTCTCAGTGATCTAGGTCATGGTAAAAGAGTTTCATTACGCAACTGGACTATGAGCTACTTTGGCTTCTTCTGATGGAAGCCGATTGGATAAGTGGCATTTTCTAAAAACCTTAAAGTTTAGTTGCCTAACAAAACTCTTTTATCATCTAATGTAGCAACTTTCCATGTGGAAAAAAACTTTTTAGGGCCAGACATTGAATCTGAAACAACGTAAGCTTAATAGAAGTCTATCTTTCTTAATTTTTTCTCTACATCTACATCCTGTTCATTTCTGATGTTTATCCTTTTTTCCACAAACCAAAAATATATACATTTATCTATAACTTCAACAACTAAGTGGCATAAACAAGATGCAGTAAACAAACAGGAAAATGCCCCCTGCCCTCATAGACCCTCACACCCGTTTAGGGACGACTTCCAATAAAACCCAGACAGGGAAAAAAAGGAAGAAACCTCAGGGTGATGGACAGTGGAAGGGATCCTCACCCAGGATGGACAAGAAGAAAAAGAATCCAATGGATCAACACAGTGTCAATACAGAGGTGAAGTCCTGGGTGGAGAAAACAGACTTTAGTCCTGAAGCAAGTTTAAAAGATCGAGACATCAAATATTTCTTAGTATTTTAAGGAATTGTACCAACTTTTCTTTGTTGTTTTCACCCCCTTTGTGTTGTTCCATTTCCCAGTGAGTGCTCTGGTTGTCAAAACCACACGACACATACATTCAAGAACACACATACGTTTGATCCCATGGTTTATTTTTGTTTGTTGTTGTGTTTCTGTTTAACTCTCTTTCTTCCTGTCAAAGGGTTTTCTTTGTACAACTTTCTCTTTATTTGGGGGATGTTGATTTGTTTTGGAGCCAGCATGTTTTAGAGGAGATTTCTGAATGTTTGACAGAGCGTGCGCGTGTGATTGGGTGTAAGCATGGTGTCCTCCCCCATCCCTACTGTCTTCTGTGCCCTAATACTCACGTTTGAGTCCACCACGGTTACTTGTGTGTGTCTGTAAATCCGCATCGCTGTCATTGTGGTCCCTGCTCTCGTGACCGTGGCTTTCTCATAGTGACCTTGTCCGTAAAACACCGGCGGTGTCCGTGGTAAGTCCGTCTCTCTCTGTTCCACCTTCGCTGCTGCTTCGTTGTATGATCAGTATCTCCATCTGTCCCTCCTCCCCTTCTTTACTCCCATCTCTTTTTCAGGGCCGGCACCTGCAGCTGTCACTGTTTGGTTTTCTTGACTCTAAACCTGCTCTGTTTCTCATTGTCTTACCGATGCATTCCTGTGTTGCTCACTCCCCCCTGCGTCAACCGTCCTCGGCCTCTGTGTCTGGTTCTCTGTGTCCGTTCCATGTGTGACCACACCTCTGGTGTATCTGTGCCTCTGTGTGTGTCTGTGTGTGGGTCTTCTCTGCGCTCGTGCAGCAGCGGAGGAGAGGGAAACAACGTGGCAGTGCCCTCAGTGTATGTACTTTGTCTTCCCTGTCTCAGCTCTGTCTCCTCTCAATCTTCCACACGTCCTGCTCTTGTCATCTGCGTCATTTCTCTGTCTTTTTACTGAGAGGGAGGGGTTTTGGTGACATCATAATGACAATTATAACAATTATAATAATAATAATAGTAGTAATCATTTTTGGCATGACCACATCCTGTATTGGCCCTGCCTTCAAAACAATAGTCACTGCCACTTCCTGTTGCCGTTGCCAAACCCAACCATACTGCTGCTGCTCTTCCTGTTGCTGATGTTGTTGTCTGGTGGCTCTTTATCCTCAAGCTCTGATGTATTGATATTTTTAGCGTTTCATAATCTGTGTCATTAAGCCAGCGATTCCCAACTATTGAGTCGTAGGAAATTTTCCAAATTTCTTATTCCTCAATCTATTTGTTGAATAACATCTTTGCTCGTCAAAGTATAAAAAGCCGAACAATTTAATACTCTTCTGCTCGTTAACGGCAGATGAAAAAAAAGAATGAAGCTGTCGAGAATCACCTTTGTGTCTTTCTTCAATTCCTGCCAGTATATCAGTGTCGTCTTCAACTAAACAGGATAAGGTTCTAGTCCGGCGGTCTCAAACTCAAATAAGTTAAGGGAGCAGTCTTGTAATACTCACATTCATCCACAGCAGTGTCTACCACTGAGTGCATCTAACAGAAACATTTTTTTTAGCATTGACTTGCAGTAGGATCCTTCTATAAATCTTGTGGGCCCCGCTAACATTCAACTTTCACATCACAGCACAAAATATGTGGGGCCACAAATGGCCCACGGACCGCAAGTTTGAGACCCCTGTTCTAGTCAATTCATTGAAGCTAGAAGAATATTAATTCCTTTACCAATACCCTTTCTGAGAGTATAGGTCAGGTACGGGCAAACTAAGGCTCGGGGGCCAGATGCGGCCCTTCAAGCTTTTAAATGTGGCCCGCCTTGTCCAAATTAAATCATGATACTGTATCATATGTATCATGATACTTTTGTCTTTTTCCTGCAATGCCTGTATTTCCCCAGTTAATGACATCTATGAGGCTATTGTTATATTACAGTATAATAATAATAGCACGGTTACACAGTTATATACATATTAGCACCGTGGCTCAAAAATCAGTTGGGAAACACTGGACGTGCACCTGCCCATCTGCATGCAACCAATGTCTTTAAATTGTGTGTGTGTGTGTGTGTGCGTGTGTGTGCGTGTGTGTGAAAGAGAGAGAGAGAGTAACTGGTGGGAGGTAATGAGACCTGACCTTTGCATGTACTAATGCTGGGATGCGTTGTTCTGATTCTCAGTGCTACTTCTGCGAGGTCAGTACGTCTTTGACGACAAATACTTTTAACGCAGATGTACTGAGTCGTTTGACCGAGGATCTAGCACTGACCTAGCCTGACTGTTACTGTTAGTACATAACTAAAGCGGGACGTTTAACACAGCACCATAGGCTGTGTCCTGTTCTCCCCAGGACACCGCCTATGACCCTGCATGGCTGGAGACGAGTGCAATGAGAAAATGCAGAGGAAATATATCTATATATGTATAGGAGATATTTAGAGGTTGGAATGTGTCCCCATTCAGGAGGTTCCGTGGCAAAGAAATGGTTTCTTTTCGGGTTTAGCTCCAAGTCTAAACCAGCATGAACAGCATGGTCATTTTCCTTCATCAGTTTCTTTTCTTCTGTTACATTTTTTACGGCATTATTTCTTCTGCATCAGGACCTGGTGGCAGTTACTGTGGTTTATGGTGTTTCTCTGCAGGATTGTATTCCAGCAGAGACACAAATCCCGACTGTGAAAATGTAGTTTTTTCAGGTCAAGGTCTAGGGATTCTCTGCGTTATTGACCTCCTGTGTCTTATTCAGCCAATCAGGAACAGTCTCTGACCAGTCTGAAGACAGTTGGTACACTTTCTATAACAAGTGGTGGTTAGGGTTCCGAGTGTAGCACTTAACAGGCCTGTCTCAGAGGGTTTGATTCCTAGAAGAACTTCAACCTTGATGATATTAATTCTCCTCTGTAAGTTCTCTTAGATAAAAGTGTCTGCTAAATGTAAAACAAAGTCTCGTTTGGGTATTGGATTAAACTGCGTCAATTTCTTCCTCCAATCCTGTTTGACCACAGATCATCATTTTATTGGTCTTCTTTGGAAATCAGTTTATTAGTTCTTGGCGAGTAATTTGTAATTATTATTGCAAATTAAAAGGAAGGTTCATATAGTTTGGAATTTGGCTGTGTTTGGAAAACAGTATCTGGGTAGTTTAGATTTGTAGAAGAAAAAAAAATTAAGGAAAGTAGTATTTTGTTATCCTCTGGTGCCACAGTAGTAGGAGTTTGGTTTTTTTCTGTACACACACATGCGTAGTTCACTCTCCACACAAATCGTGCAGTCAGGTAAAGGCCTCTCCTTGCCTTTCTCCCCCCTCTCCCTCTCCTGTCCCATGGTGCTTCTCTTCATCTCTCCCACCACCAGACCATCAGCGACAACAGTCCCATGAAACGCTCGGCATCGTCGCTGGGCCACAGCAGGTCAGGGCGGGGCCACCGAGACAAAGGGAGGCCGGACGACTACGACATGGACCGCGTGATACCGGAGGAGGGAAGAACAACCAGACACGGACACCGGCGAAAAGATCGAGGCCACCGCGCTTCCGGACACCGGCGAAAAGATCGAGGCCACCGCGCTTCAGAGAGGTCCCTGTGCCGTTACGCCGAGGTCGACACTGGTGAGAGGAGAACAAACATAGAAATTTGGCAAAATATAAATATTGTCTCTGTCTGTCTGTCTGACTATTTATCTGTCTGTCTCTTAATGCCTGTCTGTCTGCATCTCTGGCTGTCTTTCTTTCTGTGTGTCTATCTATCAGTTATCTGTCTATCTGGCTGTCCGTCTGCCTTTCTGTTTCTTTGTCCTTCTGTGTGTCTCTTTATCTGTCTGTCTATCTGTCTCTCTTTCTGTCTGTCTGTCTGTCTGTCTGTCTGTGTATCTGTCTATCATCTATCTGTCTGTCTGTCTGTCTGTCTCTTTATCTGTCTGTCTGTCAGTTGTTCTGTCTGTCTGTGTGTCTCTTTATCTGTCTGTCTGCATGTCTGTCTGTCTGACTATCTGTCTGTCTGTCTATCTATCTATCTATGTCTGTCTGTCTGTCTGTCTGTCTGTCTGTCTGTCTGTTTGTTTGTCTGTCTTTTGTCCTGCCTGTTTATCAAACAGTCTACCTGTCTTACTTTTCACTCAGGCCTGGGCACAGACCTCAGCACCACCACTCATTCAGGAGACCTCACGTCCAGAGACAAGGACCGAGACAGAGATCGCGGCAGGTCCAAAGACCGGAAACACCACCACCACCATCACCACCACCACGGCTCCGTGGACAAGGAGCATTACGTGGTGGAGCGAGGCGGCGACTACGGTCACAGGCACTCCCGCGACCGAGAGCACGAGCGGGAGAGGGAGAGGGAAAGGGACCGCCGCTGGTCACGATCCCCCAGCGAGGGTCGGGAGTGTCTGGTCCACAGACAGGTGGGATTTTGGTCCAACAGGGTCCAATTTGAAGTTTGACTTTTGTTTAATAACCATTAGCTTTTTCTCAGCTTTGTTATGTCCTTCACATGCTATCACTAGGTGTGATCGGGGTTTTTTCCATCTAGTTCTCATTTCCTCTGGTCCTGCTAACCAGTCCTGCTAACCACATGGCTAATCACAGCCATGTGACAAGACAGATTGAACCAGGGGTCTCAAACTCGTGGCCCATGGGCCATTTGTGGCCCGTGGAATGATATTTTGCTGGGCCTTGATGTGAAAGTTTGTAATAATATTTTATAGATTTGTTCGCCACATTTTATAGTAAATCCTATAGTTTCTCAAAACCCTGATCCACAGTCCCCTGCTGGTTCAGCGTTGTATTACACAGAATCTATGGGAAAATGATTTTTTTTAATTACATTTTTTTTCTTTTGTATTGAACACTGAAAGCTGGAGCGGCCCTTTGGTGAAATGATAGCGTGGGTGGTGGCCCCTCAACTTATTGGAGTTTGGGACCCCTGGATTAAACTATGTCAGGAATGTGTTTCTTCATGGGCCTCGTCCCAAAATAACTAACGTTGTAAAGTCACATGACCTATGCTGTGTATCTGGCTCTGTGGCGCAATGGATAGCGCATTGGACTTCTAAGAGAGGGAGCAGTAATTCAAAGGTTGTGGGTTCGAGTCCCACCAGAGTCGAGATTTATGTTTTGTTAATCTCTTCTATTCCGATGTGAGTTGATTAACATAAAAAATATTCTAAACTATTTTTTCATCGGAACACCTCAGACGATTCTCGTGTCATTTTGTGATTTTGACTAATTATAAATCAGCGGCTCCCAAACATTTTTGGCTGCTGAAGCCATTTTGAATTATTTCAGTTTTGTAGCTGTCGCTCCAGCGCAGCCTCATATATGTCTGGGAAATATATGAGGTGTAAAATCTGAAGCAAAACAATGCAGAAAGTTTGTCCCCCGTTGCACCGAGCTCTTGTTGCGACAGGGGGTGCTGTTGCCCAGCAAAAATTGCATTGTGGTGATTTAAAAGTACAGTACCTAAACCTTGTTGAAGGTAGGTTTGATTATTATTCTTGTTGCAAAGTAAATCAACTCTCTGCCCTTCTTTTCTCCTGTCGTCTTTTATTTTCTTTCCTCTGCGTGACGTGTTGCTTCTCTGTGTACGCTGCTGTTGAATCTCCCACACATCTGCGTCTTGGTCTGTTGTCTTCCTTCCTGTCTGTTTCCTTCACTGACATTGTTACTGTTATTATTGTTGACTGCTGCTATTATTATTATTATTATTACTATTATTATTGCTGCTCTCCTATTTTGGCTTATTTTCCCACTCTGACTTTCCTGCTCTCTGTCTCGTGCCCTTACATTTCTTCCGCCTCTTTTCATTTTTTCTTCTTTTCCATCGTCTACTTTACTCGACATGTTCTGTCCTTGAATTTGTGGTTCGTTCTTTTTATTTGCTTTATTTCACTTTTCGTGTAGGGCAGTAGTTCAGTCAGCGGGAGTCCAGTTCCCTCAACCTCGGGGACAAGTACGCCCCGCCGTGGCCGTCGACAGTTGCCTCAGACCCCTGCGACCCCCCGGCCCCACGTCTCTTACTCCCCAGTAGTCCGTAAGACCATGCCCACTCAGCCAGGGGGACCTCAGGGCAGACCTACTGGCCCCTGCCGCTTTTCTCCAGAGCCTCCCCAAGGCCAAGGTACTCCCCATCCTGGCCCCCCGTTGGCCCACCATGGCATGGCTCGCCCTGGTCATCATCCTCCATCCCGTTGGGGAGACACATGTGGAGGGGGCGGCTCCGTGGAAGACTACCAGGACTACGAGCCTCACCATGAACCGCCTGCCTACGAGCAGAGCCCCTTGCAGAGCGGAAACCCCGCTCCCCACGCACTGACCAACCACCCACTGCCGCCACCTTCGCAGCCCCATAACTCACATCCCATCCCTGCACCCCAGACTCACCCAGTTAACAACCCACACCCTCATCATCCACCTCATCCACAGCCCACTCGCACCTCCCCCAGGACTGTCCATCAGGGGGCGCCACCAACCACTGCCCTCACTGGGCCCGTTCAGGGCCAAGTGCAACCTTCTGCCCAACGACGCCTTCCGAATGGCTACCGATCTTCATCACCTTCCACTCATCTTCATGGACCCCCACATTCTGGGCCCCACAAGGTCCCCCCTCCAGCTGGGCACCCCAGGGGGCCCCGCAAGGGCCTGCATGAACCCTACAGCGAGACGGAGGACGATGACTGGTGCTAGCCTCTGGGGTCGGGGGACGGGAGTGAGGAGTAAAAACTGATCCATGGACCAAAATTAAGAATAGAAAAAAAAACAAGAAGCTCCTGAGGAGAGCGTTGACTGCCAAGGGAAACCATGACTTTTGAGTACTATTCGTTTTTTTTTTTTGGGTGTGTCCGATTGATGCACGGCTGGAGGAGGGAACAGGTGTCAACGTGACTGGGTGAAACTGGAACGCCGAAGCAGGGTCTGGAGAACGGTGATGCCAGAGGAGGTACCGAACCGCCTTCACGATCTGATGGCGTTGCAGTCGCATGGGTCCGTTGACGCTCCAGTCGACCGACCTCAACACGGATCTCTGATGGTGACACCGGTCTCCGCGTGTCTTAAATTCTGCCTGTGAGCTACAGCCACTTATACGATGTCAAGAGTTGTGACTCGACAAAAGACGCTCTAGAGTCAGAGACTAGAGAACAACTCTTTTTCTTCTTTTTCCTCTTTTTTTTTGCTTCCTAAAACTAACGTCTGTTACGTTAGCTGCAGAGAGAATCCAATCCGACGCTCCCGGCCACAAACTGTATATTGATGAGTTTTATCATCTGTGTTTTTAAATGAGAACAAACACTGACAATGAGCCCTCCACCCATTAGAGGTGAAGAGGCCATGTGGGTGGGAGAGTCGTGGAGTGATGCAGGCGGGGTTGACCAGTCAGGGGTGTTCTCAAGATGTTTACCACAGCCCCTGTAGAAGGTAGAAACTAATAAACCAACCTCAACCAATGAGAAAAAAGAGAGAAGTTGGGTAAAAAAAAACAAACAAAAAAAAACACCAACTGTATTCTGCAGTATTCCTTCTATCCCTGCAGTTGCTTCTTCTTTCTCCTCCTCTTCTTCTTAAAACATTGAAGCTTGAATCTTTTGATGCAGTTGCACTTCACACAGCTTTTTTTAAGACTCTTGGAGTTGTTCACCCTGTGGAATCTTGCATGAATGATACAAAAAGAAAAAGAAAATAGCAACCATGAAAAATCTACTGTATGTGGGGGAGGGGATGGGGGTGTTTCCTCGGCATTTCCGTTTTGTGCTCCGTAAGGGTTTCTCTTTGTTTTTAATGTAAAAAAAGAGCCTTTCTGTTCTTCTCTCTCTCATCTGTAAGACATTCCTCTTTCTATACATTCATATCAAACGACAGAGGGATGCAGTGGGAGCAGATACTTAACTGTATGCATATATAGAAAAAAAAAGATTTTTTTTTTTGCTTGCTTCTCTGTATGTTCTGTGCCAAATGCTTGCCACTGATACAGCCAGAATTGCACATATTTTTGTGGAAGTGACTTTTTTCTAACCTACAATGGTATACTGGGAAGCAGGGTAAAGCTGGAACATAACGTGGTGGTGATGATGGTGCGCCAGTGTGATAAATTAGTAACATCTCTCAAAGTCTTCCAGAGGTTTGGGTATATAAAAAAAAATTGAAGAAGAAAAAGAGAGAATTCAGATAGAAAGAGACCAATAGAAAGGCGGAGGATGAAGAGGAACTCGTTGTTGTTCTGTCGATGGACGGATCAAAAAGATAAATACTGCATTGTGATTATGACACGTGTTCCCCATGTTCGGTTATTAATTCTCTGTGTACTTGGTTTGTGAATTAATTGAATTTTTCCCCTTTAATTTCATTTCGAATACATATTGCGAATTTACCTGCACTACCGTAGATGGCCACAAAGCGGCAGTGTAGGACAACTTGTTCTTGTGTCTTTTTTTTCCCCAGATCTATTAGGAAGGATCTTTGCACCTGAATATTTTAGGTCACGCAGTTAGACAGAGAACATTGTTGGTGAAAAAAAAATCTAAAGCTTCATCACAAACTTTAATTTTTTTTTTTTTTTCATCTGTGTGTTTCTACGTGTGCCTCAAACTAACACTTGCTGGTAATAACACATGTCACTGTCAGCCCTGTTACTCAAAATAATAGTGTTAATGTTATTTATTATTGTTTTTATTATTGTTGTTGTTATTGTTATATTTTTAGTATTTTTTATTACAATATTTTACCAGCGGGCCTAACACCTTTGACCAGAGAATGCACCAAAAAAAAATCTAAAAGAGAGAAAAAAAAAAATACAACTGCCTAACAGTGTCTTTCCAACTTGGATGGAATGTCACAGACCATTGTTTCTCACACTTCTTGACTTTAAATCAGAAAGCACACTAGTTATGTAGCTACGGCGGTGAGGTGTGTGTGCACGCGTGTGTTATGCTTTCTGTATTATGTCTCCAGATATTTTTGGGACATTTTTTTATTGCTTACGTCAAATCTTTGTTACTTGGCGTGCGTGCGTACGTACGGCGTGTGTACGTTAGACCCCCTGCCCACCGAAATTAGACCTCTTGTAAATCCCCCCACCTCCCAAACGTTCACAACAACCATCCATCTATGTGTCAATGCTGCAGTGAAATCCACTAACATGCTGATTCACTACACAAAGTCTTCAAAAAGCAATGTAAAGCCGCTATGAAAAAAAAAAAGAATTTAGGTACAAAAGAATAAAGAAAAAAAAGAAGAAAAAAATTCCTAGTTCCAGAAATGCATGTGCTATGTGCATGCCACACCGTGGGTTAACAGTCACCTTCAGGACATAAAAGAAAAAGCAGAATAATGAAAACCAGAGGAATACAAATATATATATATATATATAGATATAGATATATATATATAAATAGATGAGTAGATGTTTTTAAAAAAAATTAAAAGAAAAAGCAATGTTTTCCCTTTTTTTCCCTTCTATTTTTGAGAACAAAAAAGTTTTAAAAAATAACAAAAAAAAACAAAAACATGTGAGACTGGTACGGGTCTCTTTTTTTTTTTTTCTTCTGTTACATGGGTTTGAGGCACAACACAACCATGTTCAGGACACTACGAAAGAACTGTTTTTATTGAAAAAAAAATATCATGTGAAGAAAAGAAAGTGCAGTTCTGTATTTCAAAAAAAAAAAAATGATATTCTCCCTCCTCCTGTTTATGGGGGTCAGAAGTTGAAGGAAAAAGCCACGTCTGATGATGTATTCAGTAAAACTGGCTCTGGAAAATGAAGATCTCTAACTCCCCCCTCCCTCTATCTTTCTCTCTATCTCTCTCTGTCTCTCTCTCACTATTATCTGTCTCACTCTTATCCCGTCTCACACTATTTCTACCAGTGCATTTTGTAATTCCAAACAGAACTCTTCCTTAAGAATAAAATCCAGAGAGAATGCACATCCGGTCTGGTTACTGTCCTTCTTCTTATTGTTCCTTATTGTTACTGTTTGGGGCAGTAGTGGCTTATAGTTAAGAAAGCAGCTTTGGTTCCAGGGAGTTTGAGGTTCAAATCCACCAGTTGCCAAGTTAACACTGGGGTGGCACCGAGAAGTTTGTTTCCTTCCTTCTTTTTCCTTTAAACATCGTGGCTTATGATCCTATAGATGGAGCTACCAGGTTGGAGACAAAGAGTGGGCAGGGTTGTCCTAGTGGTTAATGAACGGGATTTGGGTCCAGAGGGTTCCAGGTTACTACTGGGGCCCATTGAGCATGGCACCGTCCTCACTCACTGCTACCCGGGCGCTCAAAGCTGCCCACTGTTCACTGTGGTGATGGGGCAAATTTCGTTATGTGCAGTGGTGTGGATCCCAATGACATAAAGTTTCTTCCTTGCTTTCCTTTCCTGCCAAAGAAGAAGTTGAAGGATGCAGTGAGGGAGGACATGGAGGTAGTTGGAGTCAGAAGATACCAGACCATATGGTAAATCCCTGTGGGAACCCCTGAAAAAGAGACAAGCTAAAAGAAGACCAGTGGTATTTGTTTTCTTATAATGACAAAAACAAACTGTGTCTTCTATCATATTGTACATACACCACTAATGTATGTCTGGGTTTGATTCCCAGAAGAACCACAACCATAATAATGTTAATCATCCTCTATGAACCGCTTCGGCTAAAGCACTGCGGCCCCGATTTGGCCCTCAGGCCTCAGCTTGACATATGGTTTAATGCGGTGGTGTCGAGTGAAATTAACTCTAGGCTGAAAAATATTGCCTGTTTCCCTTGTTTTGAATTTTTTTTTACAAGGAATTAATTTAAGTTTTGTTTAGTCTTTCCAGGTATTTTTTTTGTAAATCTTTTTTTCTCAGGACAACAACAAAAAAATATGTTTAGTAAGTGGCATTGTGATTCACACCACTGCACAACACCTCTGTATTTAACCCATCACCAAAGCATCAGTGGTAACTTGGCTGTAGGGGGATTCAAACCTGGGAACTTGCTAACATTAACCCTTCCTTATCCATTATGCCACCAATTGCCCCACGGTTTGTGCTACAGCAAACACTGCTAATACTATAAACCTGTCAATCCATTGACTCTTTATACAGTTGTGCACATTTTTATGAGGGTGTGGGCCAAATATAATTACACCACAGACCAGATTTTGGTCCCTGAGCCTGAGGTTGACGCGGATGGTTCAATGCATAAATGATAGGGTTGATCACTGAGCAGGAAAAATGTGTAAAAACCTGGATATTTTTCATGTTCGAGACACGTCTGTGTCGGCAGACTGATGATAAACTGCATGTCAGAGGGAGAACAGTGGGGGTTGGGACGGAGACAGGACAGGCTGAGAGACAGTGTGTGTGTGTCTTTGAGTGCATGACGTGTGTTTTTTTCACCCAGACAGTTCCGGGCCCTCCCCCGCCCTCACCCCTCTCCTCTGTGTAGACTGACTGAGGGCTCAGGTTTCAGCCGGAAGAATGCACTCCTCACCCGGGGCCTCATGGGGCCTGACACAAGTGCACTTCCCCCCACATTCCTGACTTCATTCTCCCGTGTCTGTCTCCCTCCCCCAACACAAACACTGCTGATGAATTCCTGTCACCCCCCCCACAACACTTGTGTTTTGGATCACACCGGGGGAAATCACAGCCATAACAGAGAGTAAGAACGGCCCAGTGATACACATCACTCATATTGTTGGATTAGAAATAATGCAGAACTCGTGACTTCCAAGCTGCAGCTGCTGACCTCTAGTGGTGATGCAAAGAACTAAGGACTGAAATAAAGCAGACCCCGGGTGTTCACACGGTTTCGGGCTGTTCACTCAATTGTCCTCCCGCTTTTGTTGTGTAAATGACTGCGGGGGAAGGAGTCTGACTTCTCCTAACCACTCTCATGCTGACTCCACTGATCTGGGTTCACTTTTTGTTCTTATTCCAGCCTCATCATCAGAATCACTGACTGATCCTGAGTCTGTCACCGTCAACAAAAACATGACTCATCAGTTTCCAAGAATACAAAATGGTTTTTAATAAATACTGAGGTAGTTGTAGTCATTGACAACATCATCATCATATTTGTGCTCACAGATATGTTCAAGATCACAATGTGTTTTATTTAAGTCCGGGTTCTTCCAAATGAACCCATGTTAGTGACGATGACCCGGTCCAGCTCCCACAGTCCCCAGCGGTGCCACCGCTTCTCGGGCAGAAGTTCCTGGGTCGACTTCCGTGATTCCTGGAACATGTCCGGGCCTGTTCGCGGCCACGTCATGAGGGCCCTGGGTGCGGAGACTTGTCCCTCGAGGCCAGGTCCCGCAGTCGACGCGAACATGTCTGTCCTGGACTGGGTAAGAAAGTTTCATAACCCGGTGAAGAGTTTCACAGTGAAGGAGTTCGGAGTGTGTTCAACACGCCGCGACCGCCCTGTGTAGAGTCACGGTGGGGGATGGGTGTGATGCCAGTTCACTGCTGCACTTCATGTAGTCCATAAGAACCGGGGCGACGGTCGTCAGCTGATGAAGGCAGTTTCCTTGTTCGAGTTTGGCCTTTTTACAGGGCAGAAAGTCCGGCTCCGCTGCCTCTTTGCCGCGTCTTTTCCTGGACTGTTGGACACAGCCGTTGGGACACTGGTTCTCCTTGTCCAGGGTTGCGCTTCTCTCCGTCTTCTCCTCGTCCTTATCTTCCGCGGATAAGACACGAGGCTTTTCGTGGGTCAACAGAGCGGGGCCCAGGAGGTCCACACTTCGGGCCTCGGCTGTTTCCTGAGTCGCCGACTGTTGTTGTTGACATTCAGAAACAATTTCAGTGTGGGTCTGGGCCTCATGATATATGTCCCGGGCGGACTTCATGACCAGAGTCAGCAGCAGACTGCGGTGTAGTCTCAGTCCTCCTCGCTGGGTCCGGGAGCTGTAGAGTTTTCCTAGAGCCACTACCATGATCCTCTTGGCCTCGACGCTGACCTCCATGACTGTCGCTTGTTTTGAATAAAATTCCAACAGTTTTATTGTGAGATCCAAAATTCCCTCCGCTAAATTCCAAAGCGGACACAATACAAGCGCTCCTGACGGCAGAGACACGTATTTATCACCTCGCTCGCGTCATTATCTACGTCATAGTGCCGAGCTCCCGCCCATTGGTCACGTGTTCCAAACAGGCAACAACTGGTCAAACAACTGTGTCTATTTTAAAACTCTTGTGTCGGGTCAGCGTGGAACTGCGGGCAAGGAAGGAAGTGTAAAAAACCTCTAAAACCATACTTTTTCTAAACCAATGCAGTTTTCACCTCGGTTTTAATATTTAGTGCCAAAACACATACGTGGTCAACCACCGAGGTATTACAAAAACAAAATAAACAACAAAATGCGGTCTTTACACAACGTAACATTTCAACAATTTTATTAGATGATAAACAATATAGTAAAATACATACGGACGTAGGTTAGTATTCAATTTTACGTAGAGTAGGCTTTATCGAGGGCAGAGCACTTTGCTTTACCACCGTTAAGCGAATTTACACATATAAAGCAGGCGAATTAATGTAAAAATAATTTATTATACACGTCAGTTTCTATCAAAACAGCTTCATTAACTACTAGTTAATGGTTCTAGCTGTTTTCTGGGAAGATAATCACCCTCAAACAACTAATGTTTGTTAGTTTTATTGTGAAAATATTGCAAATAGTAACACATAAGCGGCAACTGGCTAATCCACTTGAGCTATCTCACACAGGGGGTGTATGACGCAATCGATTTTCCCTACAAGTTCTTTTTTTAAAGACACACCTGGAAGCTGTGAAGTGGAGCACAGTGTGAAGACTTTCTTCCGGACTTACCCTTCCCCCACTGTCTCACTTCCTTTCACAGGAAAATAGAGCGAGGCAGCAGGGGGGGAGACCGTGGGTTGACAACCAGATGCCCATATTAAGCACATCCGGCTCCTGTAGCGCAGACGGAGGAAAACCCATGACGTCAGCGGGAGCCCTCGTTTCCTGGAGCCATTTTAAGTAACAGTAGTAAGGACCGAAAGAGAGAGACGGTGTCTGCCACTTCCCTCGGCCCAAATATGGGCAATAAAATCAATTCTTCCCATTCTTCTGTGCTGTGAATACAAACGGTGCTATAAGTAGCATGGCGCCAAATGGATGAAAAGCGACACGTCGTAAAACAGTGTGATCGATTCTACAGTGTTAAATAATGCTGTTCCAGCAATTTATTGACATAAAGATATTTTTCGTGCTTTCTTGGATTGTTGTAAAATAACAACAGTCACAACCTGTTGATTGTTTGAAAAATAAATGCTAAGTAATTTATTATTAACTGATTTAAACAATGATAACAATTACATATGTAAACTATTACCATAAACCAATTATATTACTATGTATTCCAACCGATGTCAAATACACTGTATGGAATAAGTCAACCTGTTGAATCTACCCGCGGTGAAACAGCGACGCTACGTGACAGAGTCTCAGCATTACATACAATGCAGATTTGAGGACGGACTAACAGGACGAAAGGCTACAGCGTCCACAGATGTATGCTGTGTTCTAGTTTCTCAAATGTTAAAATCAGGTATTTTTATTTTTTTCTGTCCTAAGAACTTTATTTCAAAACACAGTAACCTTTATTTGGTATTCTTGCTAGTAACAATAATAGATAAACGTAACCACTGTAATGTGAAAACACAATTGTAGACATTGTAATTTATAATGACAAAACATTTTTACTATTTGAAATATATATTTTTAATATGTAATGTAAATATGTTTGTAAACCAAGGAAAAATAGCCAGCCGTCGTCACTTCACGCTAACGAGCCTGTTGCTATTTACAAGTTACCATGAAATTGGTTATGGGCATTTTATATTTTTGATACCTATATAAAATGTATCCATATTGGCTATGTTTTGTTATGTTAAAACTTATAGGAACTTAAAATATTGTCGTTTGCTATTCATTTGACGTCGTACCGAAAATGTCCGACGTAATAACTGAAAAAGTAACCAACCGTCGACACTTCGAGCTAACGGGCCTTTTACTGTCGTCAAACTGACATTAGGATATGCCTTGGACAAGTTTAATATTCGTTATTGCTTTATAAAACGTTGAATTTTATACCTAGTTTTTGAGGTACTTGAAATATTCACGTTTGTCTATTATTTGAGTTGTATTCATCTGACGTAATATCACAATGTCTGACGTTATATCTGAAAAAGTAACCGTCGAATTTTTGTGCTAACGGACCTTTTACTGTAGACAAACTTACGTAAAAATGTGCATTATACAAGTTTATATTTGTTATCACTATATAAAACGTAAAATATTGTATATTGTCTTTTGAGGCACCTTAAATATTCACATTTGTGTTGTATTTGCGTTGTATTCATCCGACGTAATATCGACGTAGATGCTAAGTTACGTCAACTACTTAAGTTTCAGCTGTATCGTTTCATTTATTGCTGTACCACGAGAGGGCACTAGAACACAAAGTAAATAAAATAGGTGCAAAAATAGGTGAACAGTACTTACCGGTAAAATGTGTTAAGAGTTTCTTTTCAAAATGCAAATTATATTTGTATAACAGCAGTTTTCGCACCGAAGAAAAGACTATAAATACTATATTTAAATATTTTTAAATACCCTGATGAATACTTATTCACTCGTGAACGTCTGCAGGTGGAAGCAATGGACCGTGCAAAAGAGAATAACTGCAATTAGAATAGATATTTCCGGAAAAACAATCGCGCAGTTAATCATTGTTAGATTAAAAAAAACATTAATAGGTGTTATATATACGCATCACTGCTTTTAAGGCAGGGAGTATTTTTATTCTAGATCATCTAAATTAATTATTTTGTCCTTTTTTAAGGCTTTTTGTGCATTTAACTAAAAATGACAACAAACCATGCACCAAACAGTCGAACTCGGCAAAAATAAAACACTCACACAGGGAAATTGTTACAAATCTTTTATTAAGATATTCATTATTGAATCAATTTTGACATGTCATCTAAGATTCGTTTTTTGTTTTTATTTTATTTTACAGTCGTTAATGTGCAATTACTTTTGATGACGTTTGGGTCACAGTTACAGGGCTTTCACAAAGTTATTGGCACTTGGAACACAGAAAAAAAAAATAGAAGAAATGAGCAGTACAAGAGGTCAACTGGAGCTACAGGATTACAGAAGGCAAGGTGCAGGGGCAGAAATGGGCCGACCGGTTACAGCACAGGTGGTAAAGAAGCGCTGTTTCAGGATAAATATATATTTCTCATGCTGTGAGCACACAACAAACATAGTGACCTCTAGGTGTATGTGTGTGTGTGTCTATATATAATATACAGTATTAATAGTCTATACATGTATATAGCCATATTTATATATGTACTGTTAAGTGACAAGAAGGTTCCCCATGCCATGCCACGCCACACCGTGTCCATTCAAGTGTGTAGATGCGCGTGTTCTGTCAAGCGTAAACACGCGTGGAAATTGTAGATTACAGAAATGTCATTTTTGCCCGTAGAAGAAACAGTGACAGTAACTCAGTTAACGCTCACACACCTGACGTGAGACACTTATACCTGTTTTCAGAGTCGTTATGAGTCGTGTGTGTGTGTGTGTGTAACCGTTTCCCCACAAATCGTTTAGCTCATCTAATGACCTTAACATTGACCTGAAAGCAGTGTAGGTGTTCTGACCCGGTCAGTGGTGTGATGTCAGTGTTGTGTGGGTTTAGTTGTAGCCAGTGTTCAACAGGCAAACATGACTTCAGTAGCTAAATAAGTCCCTTCATATTCATCTCTGTCTCTAGGATTAAACAACATGATCAACTTTAGCACAGTGAAGTGTTAACTTTCCCTGGTGGTCAGAGATTTACTGTCAACACTGAGCACTTAAAACTTTTTTTTTTTTTAATTCTTTAAAAGCCAAAAACATGTATGTCCATGTTGATTTGGTTGACAAAGGTTTTTATCATAAATTGAAGTAATCATTCAATGGAGTTGAATTATGTAATAAATAATCAGATATAACAAAACAGCTCCTCCAATAATTCTAACTGGTAAGGCACTCCCTATCTTTAAAAAATAAAAAGATTCATCTCTGTGTCAATTCTTAAAATGAATCAAGTGAATCCCATTGCTTCTCAGCCTATTACTTTATCTTTAACCCTAAAATGTATGATGTTAATAATGTAACATAATCGTCCTTTTTATGTATTTTTCTTAAACTGCTAATTAAAAAGAGCTGCAGTGACAGTACTGATCTGTCCAATGTCAAATTTCTGTCCTCTGTGTGTTTCATCTACCACAGTAAAGTGAGAGGTCTGCGATCTTTAATACCGTTATCACCTTACAACTAAGTCAAATTTACCAAGACCTGCACACCACTGCCCACGGTTAACAATAACAGAGCAGTACATGAAGTTTGAAATCCTGTTGTCATATTACAGAGGTTAGATTTACACCAGGATGTGGTTTCTATTTCTACCATTGAAAAAAAAAACAAGTTATACATTTCTACAGTTTAAGAAAGTTCAATTTCTTATACTGCTGCTGGAAATTAAATTTCTGATCTTAGGTAGATGTGGACAGTGATGTTATTTGGGGTGAAAATGTAAAAATTGTGACCTTAGATATCAGTACATATTTTGCTGTTATTCAAACAATTCCACACTCTACTGCTCCCCCGAGTCTGGAATCCACGTTCACCTTAATATTGTGATCTCGGCCTTAAATGTTGCGACTATTTCACACTGACCAAAACCCACCACAGTGACTGTTTCAGTTTGGACACTTCATGTAGGATCTGTTTGTCATCTGTGATATGTGTTGTTTATCTTCTTACCCTTGTCAAACCTTGTGCAATGAAATGCAGCCTGTCCTGAGTCACAGGCAAAACAGATATTTAATCAAAGTGAGGCTTTCCCGGTTCAACTAAAATTATACTCAATAAAGAAACCATCATTGTTCAGTGATTCAGTCACAAAACCGTATGCATAAGTTTGACGGCCTTGGGAAGACCGTGCTTTCTTTTGCATTTAAACTACAATCTCTGAGGTACGAGTTCTGGGGCTTTCAGTTGTGTGAAAATATTCAAGTTTTAACCGGCTGAGGTTTTTAGCAGTAACATCACGTGATATCAAAGCAGACCACTTTACTGACGATGACCAACAAAGCATGAGCCACAAAGAAATGTAGTAATCGGAGGTGTCACAAAAAACATGATTTTTTTTCTCTGTCTTTTTCGTGCAGAGGTACTTTCTGTGAAATACACATGGATGCATTTGTGGAAGTGACACACGACACCAGCTGCATGAAGGACAGGAAGTACAACAGTCTCAGATACTCAAGAGGTAAGTGGCGGGGGAGCCAAGAGGGTAGGTGCCTGTTTGGCATCTACAGTCAAATGCAAATTTGAGGTTTTATTGTCATTATACTTACAAGGTACTGCATTTTTTTGTTCTTTCACCAATGCTCCCATACAAGCACCTTAATGAACTCAGTCCAGAACTAATAATAAAATAGAAAGTTTGTTTTTCCTCACGAAATCCAATCAATTGATTCAACTTTCTACTCTGTGAATCATGTCAGTCATCAGAAAAATAAAGCCATATCAACGCTCTATTTGAAAAAGACATCACTTGGTTATTTTTTTGTTTCTACTCAGACATGAACATATAACCAGAATTAAAGAAAGACTTTCAATTACAAGTAACCTTCATTCAGGACACGTCACAATCGCACACATCCAGCAACACTAGGGACACAACCCAATAGTCTGGGTGGTTATTTACAGTAGGACGTTCGTGCCACATTTCTAGGCGATGAAACATGGGGCAGGCAAGGGCATAAAAAGGACAAATTCACCTAAAGGGATTCAAATGCTACACACATTTTTTTTGTTTTTAAAAAGGTGCACAAACCACTGGTTCTTGTCTTTAAGGTGCGGGAACCTGCACCTCCTTACGGAGGGTACAAAAAAGCTAGCTCTAACTCCAAAGAAACTCAGCCCTCAGCCATTCAGAGTTTCAACAATTAAGGTGGTCTAGTAGAAACGTAAATAAACTACATACCAGTATAAACACAGTCCAAACATGGTGTTGTACACCGCACATGGTATGTACCATAAACCTGTCTGACTCTGGCAAACTCTTCTCTATGATATGACAACTTCCACTAAGCTTCTCGTTTCTTTTTTTTTTTTTTATTAAAGGCACATTCTACTATTCCACTATTATTCAGCAGTGTTTTTCTGTTTCAACAGTATTAGTATGATTAAAAAAATAAACTGTTAGATCCACAAAACCCTCTTCCTATTTCTGAACACTGCAGGGCTTCCCAACCTAACAGGTCAAGTCGGCCCCATCATTCTCGTTTTTGCAAACAGATGATGAAACATTTTTAAAGGTGGCAGTTCAACTGCCCATTTCATCACTTTGTGTGGTGCAAATGAAAAACAAAAATCAGAAACCATCCACCACTCGTGGGACCAATGACAAGAGTGCATTCTTGCAAAAATAATCACATCTCCTTGTTTGACAAGACCTCGTTCATTAAAACATGAAGATCCAGATTTTAAAACAAACCTTATCAACTCTCTTTGTCCTTCACACCATACCAGGCATGGGCTTTCATACATAAATATAGTTTGTCTTTGAAAAATAACACGACCCTCTCCAATTACTTGCTGCCTATTTAAACATCTCTACAATCTTCTTGGTAAAAAGCTCTTCTCTTGTCTCCGGATCACATTTCAGTTCACAGACAAGTGTGCTAAAAATGAGGAAACAGGAAGAGAAGATCTACAGATCATGTAAAACACTGCACAGTGAAACATTTAAATGGGGCCTGATGATCCCCACGGAGGTTCTGTGGAGTAAAGAACACTTGCTGGGTGACAAGTGGAAGGAAGGAAGGAAGTAAGGGAGAAAAGGAAGAACAAGTAGTGTTCATGGTTTTTAACTCCAAATCCTTTGTCAATGTAGCCCAGTCCTCTACAAACGACGCCACTGAGGCAAACGCTCACATTCACCATTTTCCCCCCATCTCTATTGCTCACCATTTCACCCTCATTTCCTCCTTCAGGCTTCAACAGAGTTTCCCCAGTCGCCTGCATGTCAGGGAATGTATTCATTTATAAACAGTGGCTGTGTTTGTACATAATAACACACACTAGGGGGAGGCAGAGATCGGTTAGCGTACCGCCAACTCTCTCTCTTATTCCTCACCTTTGTCCACAATACAGCCCTGAAGCAAAAATAAGTTTTCACGCCCTTTCTTTTTATATGTTGGGGTCAAACCAACCCCAGCATGAAGCATAGACAGTCAAATGGTAGATATCAGTGTGGGCTAAAGAGTGAGGCGGCAAGCACAACTGGGGTTTACTGGTGTATGTGTGTGCGTTTGTGTGCGTGCACATGTGTGAAACCTCATTACAAACTTCCCCCCGAACACAGTGTTTAAAATAATGGTCCTCCATCTCCTCCGACACCTGGTAGAGATTCACCTGAAGAGCCGCCCGATTCCACTCCACCGGTACTGCCGGTGCCCTCCAGGGAGGTGGGGTCGAACGCCTGATCAGCACCCAGGGCGTCCTCCTCCGTCTTGACGCCATCGGGAAGGAAAGCAGAATAAGCGTCGCTTTCCGCCATCAGTAGCTTCAGTTTTGGGATCCAGCTCTTGCGGACCACACGCCGAGCATTGGTGCACATGTCGGCAGCGATGGCATTCATCTCGCTCTCTTTAAAGCTGGTGGCAAAGTTCTGGCAATAAACTTCGGAAGAGAAAGAACAAAAGGCGTGGCCTTATTTAAGAGGCTACTGAAAATTAAAGACAAGTTTGAACCAGGACCAAAAAATTCACTTTGTAATTTATTGCAGCTGAAATTCAGCATTAAAAACAGTTTACCACACTGACAGTTAATAAATCATTAATAGTCATCAATATTTTTGTTTTGTTTGGTATTTCTACTCCTGTTTTCTGAATTGTGTGAATTTGTGTAACTTGCACTGGTCACTCTCTGTATATTTAGATGTTTTCTTTCCCTCTCACACTTAACCCTTATATTATGTTACGGGTCAATTTGACCCGTATCGGTTTTTGTGTTGACCAAAGTATGGGTTCTGTCTCTTATACACATCTCCCCATCATTCTCGTTTTTGCAAACAGATGATGAAACATTTTTAAAGGTGGCAGTTCAACTGCCCATACTGTTTTTAGTGGAATTATACAGTACGGGTCAAAATGACCCGCAACATAAACAACGTAATTTTTTTTCAACATAATACAAGGGTTAATTTAATTTCCTATGACTGTTTACGTTCACCCTGAATGACCTGTACTAAGGGCGTAGCACACGTTCTGTACTGTGGAGTAGAGGTTGCCCTCTGCTGGACTCTGCGAGTTACTACCATTGAACCAAATTCAGTGACCTGAATAATACGACGGGCAAACACAGTGTCATTTCTTTTAAAACAAAACGTCCAACTGATTGAAAGCAACTGGATTGTTTAAGATCAAATATCTGTTAAAGCAGTCAGTCTCCACTACTGCCACGCAAATCACACTGCACCATTGTGTAAGCCCAGTGGAGGGTTGTGTGTGTTGGCACGGTGTGGCGGCTGGTGGATTCGAACCAGAAGCCTTGCAGACCTATTTCTGTTTCCTTTAGCTTATACCATCATTGCCACCCTGTTTAAGTGCTTAAGATTACAATTTTTAGCTCACTCACATTTAACCGCGTGCAGGACTCTATTGTCCAGCGGCTTGCGGCTGGGGTCGTTGGTGGACGATCGTATTCCAGTGCCGCAGCTGTTGGCCAAAGTGTTCCTGTAGTACGATAATAAAATCAACAGAACACGGTTAAAAAAAAAAAACACTTAACAACAATTTAAATACAAATAAAGTTTGTGACTGAATTTTTCTTCTAAACGCATTGAAACATGGATAGAAGTTCAAGGAACAAACCTGTCGAAAAAAGCAGCCAGCAGTCTCCTCAGCAGCACCTTGTGTCTGGTCCCTGCGCTCACATGACAGTTCATTAGCTGGGCTCGTGATATATACACAGAAGTACCTGCAGGGAGTGAAAATGAAAGACATCAGCCATTAAACTTGAATCACAACATGGCACCATATCCCACGACAACAAGCTATCTCTGTTTTCTATCACTACAACTTTTTTGCATTTCCATCATTTCTAAGAAGGAACCTTGGTTTCATTCTCTTGTTGTTTTGAATTGTGTGTGTGTCACATGTGTTTTATGTTTGTTTGTTACAGCGTCTGACAGATAACACAACCACTATCACAGAATGACCTTGACATATACACACAGCGAATCACATGTGCAGTTGTGCAACGCAATCTGCATGCCAATGCCAATGCAAAGCCCAGTCACCTGAGGACAAGTCCTTCTGCTCCTGAACACATATTAAAGCCATCGTGCTTGTCACTGTCCTCGCCCCCAGTATCCAGTTACACTGGCTAAGCTGCTGGATTACTTTATTCTTCTCCTCTGTTCCTTCATACAGACTAACCCATTGTGCAGTACGCCAAACAGTCACTGCAGTATGAAGACATACCTGAGACTAACTCCAGTTTCTCAGCAGGGTCTCCATCTTCGTAGAGTTTAGGGTGACAGCGGTTGCCTATCTGCGCGATGAGCTCCGCGGGCAGACACGTTAGATCTCTGCCTCTCATCCTACCCCGTGTCTCTGTGTGGTCAGGTAGAGCTTCCACACGCTCGCCAGCAGCTGCTAAGACACAAAGAAACCTATTTAGGATGAAAAAATGTTTTATATTTCTTTGAAAGACAGATTAAAAAATGAATGCCTACAGCAAACCTGCAGAAGTGCAAACTGGGGCAAGGGCCATATGTGACAAGTAACTATTCATGTGTCCTATATGGCAGTGTCACCAACCTTTTTGCCATGGACGGTTTAAATGTCTGGTATTTTTTTCACAGCCAGGTCTTTAAGTTATGTAAGCTAAATACCTCTTAAAAAAATGAAATGTCCGGTGAAGTGAAATATTTTCCTACCTATAAAATCATCCTACCCAAATTAACGTCAAGTTGCGTTGGGTGAGAAAGGAGCATAAACCAAAGACTTTGATAACAGTTCTTAGGGAAAGTGTTTTTCCTAAGACTTGTACAACATGTATTGAGTAGTATAATGAGTACTCATCAGCAGGCATACGCATCATTGAACTTTTGAAGATACAGTTTACAAATGTTAGGACCGTCAAAAATATTGCATTACTCATGTTTATTTTTTTTAAATACATTCTATCAATTAAAAAATGACACATGATTTTTGTTTCTTGTTTGTTTTTTCTTGTTATTTTGTATAAAAAGTAAACTTGTCTATGAGGAAAAATTTAAATGCTAAATCGATTCAAGATAATATTTTATGGGGTTTTTGTTAAAGTGATGTCATTAAAAAGGTTAGCTTGGTGAGATCAACTGCAGTGTAATCAAGTACGTTCCTTCTCGTCTCCATTACCTGCAGCTCCCATATTGAGCATACTGTACATGGTGTACATGTTGCAGATTTGCCTATATTGCTCTTCGGCACAGTCATCGGTCCCTTCTTCTTCCTCCTCATCATCATGGTAGCTGATGGGTGAGTCACTAGTGTAGGTACTCAGGGTGCCGGGGCTGGCACCCTCTGAAATGCCAAGTCCTGCTGTGGAGTTTCCATTTGTGCTGGCACTTCCACTTAGCCCGCCACTGGATGCCATGCCCGCCAGGCCTGTCGCTGTGGCACTCATACCCACAGCTAGCCCATGGGCTCCGGGGGTCTGGATGGCACTGCCACGCACTGCCTCCTGGGAATACCGAGCTGCTTTCCGAGCACCCCCTCCTCCAACTGAGCCGACACCACCTCCATCCCGGCTGCTGCTGCCTTCCCACAGCCGCTTGGCCACGGGGGTGCACACCACCGAATAGGGAGTGGCTGCTTCTGGCTGACTGGCTGGCTGCTCTGCCTTGACTCTTGAAACCAAAGGCAGTGGGGTCAGGCAGGATGCAGGTCGTGATCCATTGTTATTGGTCTGAGTGACAGGGCTTTGAGGCTCAGAGGGCGGAGCCTCCTCTGTATGAAGGCCCTGGGAGTCACAGCTCGGGGAGGAGACCTAAAAACAACACAATACTTGTAAGATGATAGAAAACATGTTCTTGTGCATTGTTCAGAAAAGAATGTTTGTTGGTGTTTGTGCATTTACAGAGGCATGTGATGTGTATTTATTTATGAAAGTTAGTTGATAAGCGTCTAAAAACCACTTAAAGAATCACCTTGAGGAAGAACTCAGTGCCCTTTTCCATGATCTGCTGTATCTGCAGGAAGCCAGCAGTGTACATCAGAAGAAACTGGTCCCCCACAGTCATGCTTAGACGGCCTGTGTAGCAGAAAGCTAGGATCTGCTGGAAGCTCTGGGGCTGGACTGCAGGTGGGAGCTCCACAACCGTTGGGCTGGTCTCATTGTTGGATCCACCTACACCATTGCTGCAGCTACTGCTGAAGAGGTCCCGGAAATAAGAACTGCTGGCAGCCAGAACAGCCCGATGAGCCTAGAAGGAGAGGTGAGTCAGGTTTCCTTTTTTTTTTTTAACTGCATTTTAGAATGTGCAAGGTATGTGTTTGCCCCTTTCTATTCTTCAATTTTCTTTGATCAATACTTTGAGGAGGTCAAATTACAAGATGACTCAGAAACTAGTGATGAAGTCAAACTCACTGACATGTTTTAGCCTATGTCTATACTCAAAGAGTAATCAAGAGGAGAATTACTTTTCTAAACAAACTGAATTTTCTGCCAAATTATAACAGTAAATAATGATTAAAAACTGACATACATACATCACTTTCCCTCCACTGTCAATGAAGTATGATATTACATGTCATCAGTTTATTCCTTCAATTATTACCAAAATTAGACAGAAAGTAAAATACAAAAAAAAACCACTTCCTCTGTTTTTCCACTGGATCTGTGTCTACATTCAAGCACATTTCTCTACTCCAAGAGCATGAATGATAGTTTGGTTCTCATTAAAACAAAATTGTGAGTACCTTAAAAGTATGACCTTTAACCACCACGGACACATCACAGTAGAGGCCCTGCAGCCGCTGCTCATTCAGACACTCTAAAATGTTGTTGCCGAAGTTTGGGATCGCCATCTGAAGAGTCTGGGCCATGGTGCGCCGACGCACACCACCGAAGGGTCTGGTTGGGAAAGAAAATGCAAAAATTAAAACTAAATAAGCAAATGTGGAGTATTTGAAAGAATGATGCTAATGCTGATCAGGTATGTCAAATAGTATGCGAGATATAAAAAAGAATAAAAAATATAAAAAATATAGATATAATGCTAATTATGCCAATATTGTCCAATCACATAATTTCTGATAGCGATATTAACCAAAACTTTATAAACTGGGTTCATACAGCCCTCACAACAAAAAAGATTTTTGTCTGGTTGCTCTTGGGTGTTCTTCATCTTATTTAACTTTGAGTCTTTGAGAAACAGCTGTGTTGTTGTTTTTTCAGTGAGTCCAGTGCTAGCTGTTTTGCTTTACTTTGCTGCATAAAAACACCTTGTGAGAAAATGTTAAAATATTGCCCACTATCATGTCATGACAAGCTCAAGGAATTCCAGTTTTCTCATCCTCAAAAAATTCAAAACCACAAACAGTTAGTGTAGCATCCAGCACTGTTGTTGTGCCAACAGGTGCAGTTTGATGACATCATTTATCACAGCCCAGTCAAAGTGGCAGGACTCCATGAGGGGGTCCAGTGTATTTACCGGGCATATCAACATTGGAGTTTGAATATTGGTACAAATACTTATCAGGCCAGTAATATTGATGGACCAATATCATTGGACATCCTTTCTGGGAGGATGTAAAGGTTTTTTAAGGTCAGTCACTGGTTTGCTACCCCTTGGCATAGTTGTTTGTAAATTAAGAAAAGATTTGCTATATATTGGATTACAGCCCAGTTTTATGATTGTTTTGATATTCCTGCTGTATAGGCAGCCCTATCGCATCATACTGTAGCTGAACAATGGACTTTGTTTGCTTTGCCTTGTATAATATTGCTACCAGTGCAATGCAACATGTTTATATGCCTTCTGCATGTTCCCTAAGGTAATGTGGGTTGAAATCACATACTTTCTGTTTATGTTATTGTCTGTTAGTGAACTGCTCATGTTTTCAGCAGATACTTTGAGTAAAGTCTAAGTAATGGCCCAACATCAACAGCATTGATCTGAGGTGGTTGTGACTGGGTTAAAGCTGTAGTCCCTTAACCCTCTCTGTAGTACTTTTGTTTAGCAGTGTCAAGGTTCTTTACATCTTCACAGATGTGATCACAGATATTTTGTTTTTTAACTGTAACAAAGACATACATTTATAGACACTACTCTTATTTCTCTACTGTGATAACGTCCAAAGAAATTGAGAAGAAGTGAAATGTTAGACCATCAGCAGAACAACTGGTACAGACCTAGAGTTCACAGAGCGGTCGCAAAGTTTTCAAGTGAACTGCTTCTAGTCCCCATCTCTTTCTTCATATAGTCCAACTAAACCTGGAAGACTTGTGGGACATGACTACTTGAAGCAAAGTTTTATTAAAGTTTCCAAGGATAACCTAAACTGCCATACGTTATTCCAGTCTTGCAGTTGTTGTTATTGCCAGATGGAGTTGAATGCCCTTTTATTATCCGTATCATTAAGAAGACAGTGTCCCCATAAAACTGGGTCATGGTCTGCTATTCAGTGAGCAAATGTGTGTGGTCCAAACAAACATCACAGAACGTTATCACATAAAATGTATGTGATGACAATGAGGACAAAGAGGAGTGTGCTTGCGTGAGTAAAGCAGTTGATTCCGTTCTGTTCCTTCATGCAAAACATGAAGATATTCAGCACATAAAGAAAATCTTAGGAACAACACGGATCTAAATCATTGAGGCCCGTTCCATAACAAATATATAACCAAGTTTGGTGTGTCTCGCTAACAAGGGCTGGAGTGAGCCACACCATCATATCCAGAGCCTTTGGTTTGGGTCGTAGCCAAGCTCCAGGGTAAAGAGAAATACTCCCTTTGTCTCAGTCTCACTCAAGCTCCCTCTCCCTCATACTAAAACACAGATGAGCACACACAAACTCAAACAAACCCACAAAAGACACACTGAGTCACACACAGACATAAGACAATACTGCTTGTTTACAGTTTGGCGAGCCAAAGTGAGCACACATGCATGCACTGAAAGACAGACGAACGCAGCCCTGAGAGCTGGGTGTGTTTGTTCTATTTGCACTGACACCGAGAGAGACTGCGACTGTGTGTGTCCTTATACAGCACCAGGGCAATTGGGTCTGCAGATATGATGTAGCTTATGGGTTAAGGTCTTAGTGAAAATGGGCGAGCCATCCAAGTTTGAAAAACACATCATAGGAAGGCTGATTTAACAGTAAAAACAAGGGCTCATGGTCTTCCTTTCTTTTTTATACAATCTGTTATTATGGTTTTATAAACACATGTCAACTTGTTGGATCAATGGTCTCATGGTGTTTTGGGCCCAACTGTCTCAAACTTTTTGTATGAAATACTGGTTAGAATAGAGGGCAATGGAACAGTTACTGCAAAGATTGTGTTTACATTCAACTCTTTCCAAGTCAGTTAACACCAGTGATTTCTTAGATCCAAGAGTTGTATTTGTACAGTGTGGTACATAATCTAGTTCTAAAGTTGTGTTGAACTTCTGACAGGGTTTAGTTGTAATCAACTGGAGTTGAAAGACGTTTCATTCCTCAACTGAGGAACCTCATCAGTTCCTGGGTGATGTCAGAGGGAACACTAGTAGTTCTACCCCTCTAGACCAGAATCTGACGAAGTTCCTCAGTTGAGGAATGAAACGTCATTAAACTCTAAGAAGATGTCCAGTTGATTACAACTAAACCCTTTTTGGAAATCTTGACCTGGATGAATAAGAATCTTTACAGACTTATTGTTTTGAACTTGTAATTGTTTTGTAGTTTGTTCATTTGAAAGAGAGTATATCATCCACTGTTTTGGCTGGACATAGTTTTCTGTGGTCAGTTGTTTACCACTGAGGCAAATACAATGGTGCAATAGATTTTAAGTGGCATAATATAACAAATACATCCCTGTTAATCATAAAGAACAAGTTCTGTGGCCACAATAAAAGCTGTATAACTGAACCTTGAACTTATTTGCTTTGTTGACATTGAATTGTCGGTGTTTGCTTGCATATTCTTGGTGTATGATGAGATCTTCACTACCATATATATTTTTAAAAGCTGTGTAAATACAGTCCTGTTCAACCAGTTTTTTCTTTCCACACATCCTGGGCAAGATACAGGAGCTGTGAAATCCGTGGTGCAACTGGCACACAATGCATTCCCTCTGTGGGCATTTCCTGGTTGTTATGTGCCCATGCCTGCATAGCTGAGCTGATCAAGTTAGGGCAGACAGGCCTGGTGCCTGACTACTTTTATATGAGACGTTACAAAAAGAGCAGCACACCACCGAAGTTATTACATTTATTTTTTAATCAACTTTACCCGCACCTATATCTCTTTATTGATAATTAACCAGGATGAGAATAGGACTTGAACACTACCCCGATGGACTGGCATACCGCGGTAGTTCTCCAATGTCCGCTGGCACCGCATCCGGGAGGGGAGGCGACAAAACCCGGGTGCAACCTGGTCCAAGCGACGGGATGTTACAGTAGCAGGACATCTTGTCAAACAGTAAACAACATTATGTCTTGGCCGTTACGGTCTTTCTAAATGACGCTTTCCTTTATTTTTGCTGGCGGCAGATGTTGATGAAATATTTACAGCTCCGCAGCAGGCCTACAGAGGTGGCTAGTAGATGCTAAGCTAGCGGTACAGTGAAATATTTTTGGGTTCGCACCGTCCACCCTCATGTACAATGCCCGGCATTTCTGAGACCGGTGGACTCACTCAGAACCATAAAACAACAACACACTTACTGGTGTCGGTGAGGTAGTTGAGCTGGCTGCGACGCCGGCTGTCAAGCCCCAAATGTTGCTTATTTAATTATTTTGGTGATGGGGGGGGATCGCTGCCCCTGCCATTCTTCATTCTACCGACATCAACAGGTCATCCCAGGACACGCAGCAGCAGCTACGGCGGCGGCTGAGGGCGAGCCAGACGGAACCAGTGCGGCAGAGAGCGGGGGGTGGGGGTGGGAGCATGCATCAACAACAAGGCACAGTTCTTTAACGTTCACAGGGACAGTCGTGCCCAAAAAGGAGAGTGAGAAGACCGCCATCGCCTTTTCGCATATTTGCGAGAAGAGCCTCGTGGTGTTAACCGTTTAACTGCAGCCACGCCGCTCACAGTTGGCCGAAAGGTGGCGATTTTTCCGTCCTAGGAAAACAAAGTTCATCCCCGGACACCTTTATAACTGAACACACGCTCTTCCCAAACTTTTACTGTACTGTATCCTTAACTTGGTCCACCTGGAGATAACGACCACCGGCACAGACACCCTCCTGCTCCTACCCCTCCCTCCCCTGTTGCTGCTGCTGCCGCCGCCGG
The DNA here is from genome assembly GCA_016785265.1 of Paraplagusia blochii. Taxonomy (NCBI): domain Eukaryota; kingdom Metazoa; phylum Chordata; class Actinopteri; order Pleuronectiformes; family Cynoglossidae; genus Paraplagusia; species Paraplagusia blochii. The sequence goes on along the minus strand of JAFBJS010002163.1, from coordinate 58,183 downwards.
CCGATCCTCAGACGACCCCGGCGACAGGACGCCCTCGCCTTAAAGTCAGACACATTACTCACCTCCCTCGCCGGGAAGTTGATGCAAAGAGAGCGGCGGGTTCAGAGGAGGCGACGCGGCGCTCTCTCTCCAGACTTTACCCCGCTCCTGCTCCAGACAGCCATTCAGTGTGCGCGAAAAGCCGAAAGTAGGGCCATGGAGGGCGGTACAGTATCCCAGGGGATCGCGGAACACAGAGCCACGGATCGCACTGTGCAGGAGAGGAGGTAGACGAGCATGACGCGCTCGTCATTCAAACGCATGATCGCTCCGAGCGCAGCCTCGGTTTGGGAGGCGGGGGGAGTCCCATACCATCCGACAGTGCGGGGTGTTTGCGCACTGGCACAGGAACAGCAGCATTAACAAACCTGCAAGGAGAAATGGATCGTCTCTCATCACCTCCCTCCCCCTTTCCTCACTTTTCCGACTGCCTGTCTCTTTCTAACAGAGGAACGAAAAGTGTAGGATAAGTAGGCCGCATGTGTGCATTTAACTTGAAAGGACTCTAGGTCGCAGTACACCCCGCAAAAAGACTCAAAATTAACATTATGAAAGATTATTATATTACAAAAGTCAAGACCCCTGCTTGCATTGTTGTTACGTAAGATTACTGAAAGCCAGCTTGCATATAAGAGAGTTATATTTCCTCAAATGTAAATATATTTTAATGGTCATTTGTTTTGAAGAACAATTGATGCTGCATACTACCTGCATGTATGATTGAGTGAAACTAAACTTTAAGTTAAACCTAGGGTTCACCTCCAGCGCACGACTGAATCCTGCTCAGGGTTGTCAGTGCCTTTTAGTGAGCTCACCATCTGCAGGAAGGTTCATGAGGGGCTAATACGGTGGTTTGGGTGATGGTCTTGGGGAATGCTGGCCCTGCGTCCCGGTAATGGATAACCAGACGCAGTTGGATGAATGGATTAAAACCTTAACCTAATTGGCCTAAAACCTCAATATATGTACACTTCAAACCATTTCATTGCTTGTAAATATAACAAACACCAACTCGTACCCACTGCCTTCCACTAGTGTTTTTTTTTTTTTAATTTTATTTTTTTTGTAGTTTTGCAGATTAGTTGTGTCTCAACAGTTGAGGTTAGGGTTAGTGTGAGTGTGGTTGTGTTTATCCTTATCCTTGTGGTTTCTGGATAAACGGACACATTTGAATTCTCAAACTCACAAATTAAGATGGAAGAGATTGACGGAATCTGTCAGGACGGTGTGCCTGGTCAGACTTTATGTTTTCCTGCTGCCGGCCCCTTGGCGCCGAAACTGGCGGCACAGTGCAGTGACTCCGTCCCAGCAACAGCGTCACGGATTCGGGCAGACAGCCTTACGATCAACAGCCAATCAGAGCACACGCAGTCCAAGATCACTGTCTTGATAGCCAATAGTCAGCCTTGAATTGATGAGCGTTATCCCTCCCAGATGTGAATTCCTTACCATCCACAAAGTACATAAATGTTGATCAAAATATGCGGTTTTTCCTTAAAGAAAGAGCATGGATTCACACGCTCGCTCCGAATATGTATGAGACAAACCCGAGTTAAAGTAACATTACTGTGTGACGAGATGAATTACGCCACTGTGACGGTTTAGTACGTTTGCGTCATCAAATAAACTCCAACGTTTACGGGGTAGTTCTAAAGTCGACCTTAATTAACACGGAGCTTTGTCTCCCCCTTGTGGACACATTTAATACACCAACTGTTGTTTATGCCATTTGTTTATAGAGAATGTCTCCATTTAGTTTTAAAAGTTCTATTCAGCCAAAATATTACTTTATTTGGACAGTAATGGGATGTTAGGTACGATTACACTAGTAAAAAAAACATTTTCAGAAAAAAGTAATGATGGTCTCTCTCTCTCTGGTCATCATTTGGTCTGAAAGGAAAATAATATACAATTGTAATATCTAGAATGTAGAGTATTTGGCAATAATAGGAATAAAGTGAGATGGAGGTCTGAAAAAAGCACTAAGAAACAAGTTCAATTTGAAATACCCAAATGACTCTCACCTTAATGATGGTCAAGAAAACACTGTAGATAAGAGAGATGAGGAAAAGAACCAGGAAAATTAAGACCATGGACGTGTTGTCCACACTGATATCTTGGTAAACATCGGCATGCAAGATGTCATCTAAGAAATGGCAACCATCCATTGTGTCTGTTACAGCATAGAAATATGATTGAAATATATACGTTTTGAAGGCTTTACCTTATCCAAAGTATTTAAAGCATAATTGCTGTGGCTGAAAACTCAAAAGTCAAGCACCTGGATTAGATATATTCAGAAATAGTGTTGTGTTTGCATGTTCCACAACACAGGTGATAACTGCTCCAGGTAACCAGTTGTTGACAGACAGAGGAAGGTGGCTTTGGATGCTGAACTTTCCATTTTGACCCAATTGGGACTCGGTTGTGTTGAAGTTTGACAGTTGTTTGGTTTCATCGAGGAACCATGTGATGTTAATAGATGCTGGACTGAAGCCAGTGACCAGACAAACAAGTTTGTTTTTACCCTGGAGCAAGATACCTGAGGGTTTACTGTACGTCACTGTAGCTGGAAGAAAGCATCAACATTAAATTCTTCAAACTTGATTGGCATTGCTATTTATCAATAACATTAATATAAAACATTTGTACTGCTACTATTCGAACTTTACTCACCAAAAACGTTATCTATTTTACTTTTGAACGGATTCTCAGAGGATTCATGTCTAACTAAACAAGAATATGCCGAGCTTTCGTCGTGGGTCATAGATATGTTAAGTTTGCTGCTCATTGAATAGGTGCTGCTCCCTTCATATGTCCACACACCACTGTTGGTGTAGCGTGTTGATGGCAGCACCTGGTCATTCTCTTCCCAATACACTATGATGTTGGGTGGGTAAAATCCAGTTATCAGACAAGTGAGTGTGAGTAGATCAGAGTTTGAAAGCTCTAAGGCTGTTGGTTGTAGTATCTTCACTGTTGGTGGATGTAAATCTATAGACCAAATAAAATCAGTTAATAAAATGCGGAAGTCAGAAATGAATCTCAAAAGTACAGTTTTTGGCTATCAACATTCTCTGCAAAGTGCCAGTTAGGATAATTTGCTTTCATTATTTGTTACCTCTGCTCTTGCTTATTTGGTCCTTGTATCCCTGGTTGGAGCAGCGGTGCTTTGCTTCACAGGACACGTTTTCATAACTGTCCCAGTCTATTTGTGACAAATTAATGAAGCTTTTCACGGTGTCTGTCCCATTACTGTGTCTCACTGGGTGCTCTGTATTTGCATTTTGTTTGTTTTCCCCATTTACTTTCCAAGTAATGAGAAAATCTTCTAACTGAGTCCCAACAAGAAGACAGGTAACAGTTACTTGTGTTTTTTTTAACAAGTCTTGAAGTGTAGGACCGTGGACATAAACACCAACGATCTGGGGGGAGGTTGGAAAACCTGTAAAATATATAAGAATAACAAAGTTGTTAGTGTCAGCTAAGTTGAAGGGAAAGGTGTGCAGAAAGGAGACAGAGCTGGAGGTGGAGGAGTTGCTGAGATTCTCTTTAGGAGAGACAAGGATGGACGGGATCAGGAATGAGGTGATTAGAGGGACAACACAGACAGGAAGGCTTGGAGAAAAAGCTAGAGAAGACAGATTGAGATGG